>LR736867.1:6103198-6539953 GCA_902654985.2 Oryctes borbonicus | reverse complement strand
TCAAACGTAGATGGGGACGTAATATTCCATTACTTCCCGGAGTCAAAGGTAGCTGGGGACGTAAGATTCAATTACATCCCGGAGTCAAACGTAGTTGGGGACTTAATATTCCATTACATCCCGGAGTCAAACGTAGCTGAGGACGTAAGATTCAATTACATCCCGGAGTCAAACGTAGTTGGGGACGTAAAATTCCATTACATCCCGCAGTCAAACGTAGCTGGGGACGTAATATTCCATTACATCCCGGAGTCAAACGAAGCTGGGGACGTAATATTCCATTACATCCCGGAGTCAAACGTAGCGAGGGACGTAAAATTCCATTATATCCCGGAGTCAAACGTAGCTGTGGATGTAATATTTCCTTACTTCCCGCAGTCAAACGTAGGTGGGGACGTAAAATTCCATTACATCCCGGAGTCAAACGTAGCTGGGAACCTAAAATTCCATTACTTCCTGGCGTCAAACGTAGCTGGGGAAGTAAAATTCCATTACATCCGGAAGTCAAACGTAGCTGGGAACGTAAAATTCCATTACTTCCCGGAATCAAACGTAGGTGGGGACGTAATATTCCATTTCATTCCGGAGTCAAACGTAGCTGGGGATGTAAAATTCCATTACTTCCCGGAATCAAACGTAGCTGGGGACGTAAGATTCCATTACATCCTGTAGTCAAACGTAGTTGGGGACGTAATATTCCATTACTTCCCAGAGTCAAACGTAGCTGGGGACGTAAAATTCCATTACTTCCCGGAGTCAAACGTAGCTGGGAACGTTATATACCATTACTTCCCGGAGTCAAGCGTAGTGAAAGTGTTATTCCAAATACTTTCTCCGTTGTCTTAGTATCAGGTTACAGATGTTTTATGATAAAGGGCATAAACTTTCTCGTGGGACTACTATAAACAGATGTAAGTTACAACTAAACGTGTTCCGAGTTCGGACCCTGCCATGGTTAAACCAAAATTCGAGGTTTGGTTTTAACTGACTCTGGTGTGTCTGTGTCTGTCTGGTGGTGGTGACGTGGAAGCCTACATTATTATTTCGAGACATAAATTGTTTAAAACAAAAATTCTAACAAAATAATAATAATAATAATTTATCGTATTTGGATATAAGTATTGCCATAAAAATGTACAAACATATACAAGTTTGACAATAAAACATCTTTTTTGAATAACAAATACTCGCTGCAAAACCGCCTGTACTACAAGCCTGTCCCCAAACTACTATCATGTAGGACAATACCGGATACACAAAGCCATAGTAAGCAGTAACTAAAGATCCAGAGGTGCTTGCTGATTTCAGTATAACAACACATTTAATTTCGGAGCTACAATCGTCAATTGCTCTAACCATGCGAACTGACCGGACCAAGAAACTTAGCACTGATTTTTTTGCTATATATCAATTTTATCCACCTTCATATTTCTCAATAGGGAAATACTACTTTTTTGTAAAGTAATTGCAATAGATTGGGTTTTGTCATAATTAACTGTTAGTGGATTATTTGAACACAAATCATCAAATATCTTAACCATCGCCAATAACTTCTGAGCAAGGAATATTTTACAGCAATTACAAGTTCTGTGTGGGCGTATATAAAAATCTCGCCCATGGTTATATAATCAGGTAAATCGATCAGGTAAAGCCGACCTTCACTGTTATATTTCTTTTATTTAAGTATGATCTAAACCACTCATTAATATTGCTTGTATCTTTGTAAGTGCATTTAGTAAATTGTAGGGCTATGTCTCCAGCCACCAATGTTTCCGTAAGAAATTCACCAAACTTAGAAGCTACGCTCCTAGAACTACCACATTTTTACTTGTATTTAACGTAATAGGGTAAGTTAGTTTATTATGGTTTGATAAGTTGTTAACAATAGCCCAGAGAGTTTTAGATTTGTTAGATGAAGTGCTAATTTTATTTTTGTATTATGCAAATATTTTGCAAATATATTGCAAATTTTTATGTAGTTTCTATATAGTTTGTTTAGCAATTTGTAATGGCTATCTGTAATATCTATAACATACCAATTTGGTGGATAGAAATGTTTCTTTTTTATTATTATTTACTTATATTAAAACACCTACGTCACCGTTTGAGTGAAATATAGACACGCAAATCTGGAAACTTAATGACGTAAGCTTCTCTCAAGATCTCGATTTTCATAAAGGCAATTACTTTTTGCATATTCAGTTATTATAGGACATCATAAATTGTGGAATATATTCTATAAGGTACAATCAAGTAGGTATATGAAAGTGTGGAGATTCACACTAAACAGAAATGTAATAGTAAGCACGCTGTTTCATGGGGTTAGACATTTTGATATATATATTTTATGCAACCATATCAACATACAAAAAGGACCTAGCGGTCTATAGCATTCAAGTCACACATTCCATATTCCATCTTGCCACCAAACATTGCCGCGAAGTGTGTTACCGAAATGAAAACGTTCTCTTCGTGCCCCGAAAACATATCGACCACACAAAAGGCATTCATTCGAACAAATATTGACTTGTTATAGGTTGGCGATGTGTCACCGGACGAGATACATCCGAGTATCTGACAGTAGTTAATACTTATCAGATATAATTGATACTGACAGGTCTAAGTGCGACGATCGTATATCGACAAACAGCGCGGAGAATCATATCGTCCGCACGATGTTTGATTGATTGTCCTACAATGCAAATTGAAACCTGATATTCATGCATCATCGATTATTAGCTTGCTTACATTGGAATGATGTATCTATTACGGAAAACAACAACATTATTGTAAAATTACGCAGCCCAGAGTGTAGCTAAATTGTTTGCTAACAACTCTATTGTGAAATTCGAGATCCTAAAACAAATAGTTACGGACCAAGGTACGGGAGCTTCTACCAAGAGTTTTTAAGGAAACATCTAAACTTGCATTGATCATCTATCTAGTACAGCTTATCATCATCAAACTTTAGGGGCACTAGAAAACACATGAAAAATTAGGGTGTGTATGGAGCACGTGATGCCATGTTGATGTTTTCGTTTTAATAACACTCTGTATACAGAAACACGGTATATATCCCTTGAAATGATTGGCAATTTGACAAATGATATGTTATCTCATACTGACCCAATATATAACTTTGAAAATCATCCTGATGAATTAAGGTTTAGACAGGAATCTGCATAGAGCGATGCAAAAAACAATAAAAATAACATCAAAGTTAAAATAAAAATATAAACTGGATAAAAATTGTTTTCGTGTTACAAATACAGTGATACGATACTGTTTCCACTGAGAAAAAGGGAAGATATTTCGTAGTAAATTTCCTCTCTTGTCCAATTGGTCGACTAAGTACAACAATCTTGCAAATAAACTTGCAAAACTACTATTCCATGACGTTTCGGCGGGACAATGTCGCCTTCACACATGTACTCTTTATACATTATGCCCAATTCGAAATAATTTAAAAACAACTTGAAAACTAAATAATGCATAGACTTAAAAGCATCTGATTTTAAGATTTATTTTATTTAAACGTGCGTATGAGGTATATACTAGTTGAAGTGCGCCAAAATAGAGTCAAAAGATACGTAGACTAAAAAAAAATGTAAATTAAACAAAAATTTGTTATAACGTCTTAAAATAAGGAACCCTTTGTAGCAATATGTTAGAGGTATCTGCATAATAGAAATTAGTATCTACTAGTTAATAGAAATTTAAATGTGTAAATTCATATTTTTTTTGTTTATATTAAAACATTGTTAATTTTTTTAAAGCAACTCTTTTATTTCTTGGTGCATGACTATTCGTTACTCAAGAACTACACAGCTTAGAAGCTGAATTATGAAGAGTCTCAATTAATAACTGAAAATAAGAATTTTAAAAGTAAGTAGTAACTTTCGTTAAAATTTCGTTTAGTTTGCAATCAGCGCCATTGCAAGAGATGTAAGGATTTTTCTCGACTTCCAATAAAATGTTTACCTGCTCATTTTTATTTAATGAGAGACGACCACACCGAGGGAAATATTTAGTAAATTATACCACAATTGTAGTATATCGTACAAGAACCGGCATCTATGAAGATAAGTAGAAAATACAACATTACTGTAGTTCTCTTTAAATGGCATTCTTCTATTTTTATTAATTAAAATAAAAATAAAATAAAATTAAAAATAACATTAACAGGACAATATGCGATTAAAACAAGCATCCGTGGATGTCCCAAGAGGAACGCTAATTAATTATGAATACATAAAAGGTTAATTTATTACATATGTGTATATAGTTGCTATTTATGATGTTAAAATTGTGTCGCAACAAAAACTTACCGAACATAATTTTGGCAATAAAATTGCAACGTTACAGGCCCCCGAATTTTCCTTTCAACATCAGGAAGTGCTCCCTTTTTTCTACTGGAACATTCTAGAACTACAAAAAGGTAGTTCACGCTAGGTTTGTTGTAGTAAGATTTATAGTTATGTTGGTTCCAAGAAGTGTAAGTGTAGTGGATATTGTAGATATTGTAGGCCGTACAATTACAATTTTTCTCTGTGCGGACTTTGCCAAATCTTTAACACTATCTATCGTGGAATTTTGCAACAAATTTGCTACGGTGTGAGTTATTAGACGTCTCTCGGGGTGCTCCCTTTAACGTAACGTAACATCATCACTTTGACAGGTAGACTTCAAATTGACTAACTCCCTAATGGTATTTACTTAGGTAGAAAACAGACAGTAGCATGTATCAGTGGTTGAAGGGACCACTTTCTAAACTAAAACGTGGTTAACATTACTAACTTAATAATAAGAATAAATAATTATTATTTTTCTTTAATAATTGTTAATTTTTTTGTAACTACTGCCTCGTCGTCGTAATCCTTAATAAATGCTGATTTTCGTTGCTTAAAGAAACGCATACGAGCCTCTTGGCAATACATATTGACAACGCTTTTTTTAATGCGTAACTTCTAGCTACATACGATTAATAGTAATCCTTAACAGTACAACTAAATGTTGTTAGGCGCAACACATGTGAATGTTTTGTTCTTTCTTCTCTGGGACTTTTTAAATTCTGCTGAATTTAATTCAAATGATAATATTAAAATCCTCGCCGAGTAATAAAACGTAAATCTCTAGTGCGTTGACCATTGCATCAGAGGTTACTCTTCAACCGTAGCGCTATTCGAAAATACTTAAAAATAGAACAACCTCGAAAATGTTACTTCAAGGATGGTTGATTTAATGTAAGATGTTATGCACTTCCGTAAGATTTACGTGACGTTACGCTGATGGAATAAGAAATTTCTACCTCTGCAGATGTGCGGTGTTCACAATAATAGAAATGCTACGCCTCATTTCCCTCAAAATGTCTAGTTACGCATGACTAGTTAAATAGAAGAATAATAAAATAAATCGGTTAGGGAAACTTTCAAATATCTCGAAAAATAAGCACTTCACGTAAAAAATGTCCATAATTGATATTTAATCGTTCTGTGGAGGAAATAAATTGATGCTAAAATTAGTCACCACCTCGTAGGTGGGGTGGGCAGTAACTTCGAAATCTTCAATAGGAAACCCTATATTTTATTGCAGGTTCGGATTCTATGCCAAAAAATGTGTAGAATTTGTGGGAAACCTTCTTTCCGATTCATCGCTGTAATCGACGAAACTTAATTTGTTCCAATTTCTCATACTAAGAACCTATGGATAAAGAAATGCCGCGATTTTTCTTCCATTCGTGTTTTTTGCATTTGCAAAAACACAACATAAGCGCACAAAAGGCAGAAATAACTTTAAGAAACAACTTATTTTACTCAGTTCGAAGATTATTTAGGAAACTAAAAGACCTGTTTCGGTTAGGCTGTTAATACCACCTACATATATAATACCTCCATAGGATGGAGTATTTAATTGTACAAAAGAAAATTGAAACGGTTCTGGTTTATGGAAAAGCTGGCAGGATGCTGTTAATCTCTGCGTTCAGCGTTTCGTGGATACAATTTACTACTGCTGGAAGTGTTCGATCGAAAAAAAGGACCTGCCGAGCAACAGTCACTGGAGAAAATAATGAAATTGGTGTATTAGCTGCATGATAGAGCAAGAGAAATAGCTCGGGATTCCGGATTGTCTTAGACTAATGTTGAAAAAATTTGAAAACGTCATAAATACCATCCGTATCATGTATCTTTACATCAAGATCTTGATAGCGTTGATTTCCATAATCGGGTAACTTTTCGTCGGTGGGCACGTGAACAAACGCAACAAGACCTTTTTTTCGTCGCGTATTGTTCTCTATATTCTCTAGTATCTTTCAAAAGTCTTTCTGTGTATACATATAGGTCAATAAATACCGACGCAGGCACCCACTTTGTTATTTTAAATGGTACTCTCTCTATACTGGCAGCTTTTTAATGGTTATTTAAGGCTTGAGATGTTGAACAGACAATAGCCGTATGTTTTATTTACCGTTGTCATGGCAGCCAAGCAATACTAACATCAAAAACTACTTGGATGTACTATGCAAATGCAAGACTGACCTTAGATATTAATATCTCTTTTACTTAGATATTAGACATATACATTATTACATAAAAAACCCTGAAGATATAAATGTCTTATACGTTTTTAGTATTTGAGTATGGCAAAATTGATGTCCCTGTATTGAATATCCTGTATACTTCGAAGACAAGCCGATACCATGTCTAAAAAGCCAAGTATTCAACTTAACCTCGTAAAAATTTACGTTAAAATGTGTTCACACTTTTTTTACCGATTTCTTTAAGGAAATAAATATCTCTACATTTAACCCATTGAGCACAAATCTATACAACCTCGAAACTACTAGAAACGTTAATACCAAGCCGATTTTTCATGTTCGGTAATAAGAAAAAATCTCACGAAGCCAACTCTGGACTGTAACGTAAATGACGAAGAATTTTGAAACCTAATTTCCTTAATTTTACTGTTGTAATTGCCGATGGATGAGCCGGTACATTATCGTGATGGAACAACACTTCTTTTCTAACCAAAAACGGCCATTTTTCCTTTAATTTTTCATTTTTTTTCGCCTAGTTCAGTAACGACGCGTGGTATTCTTTTGTGATTGTTTTACCCTTTTAGAGATAATCTACAAAGATATATAATACCACGAGCGTCCCAATACATAGTGGCCATAACCTTGTTAGCTGATGGAGCCACCCTTGGTCTTTTCATTGCAATGCAACCAGCTTCTACTCATTGTATTGGTTGAATTTTTGTTTTGAGTGTGTAGTGGTGTATCTAAGTTTTGTCGACATTAATAAATCGATGCAAAAAAATCAGTGCGATTACGCTTAAAAGCGCTGAAACTGTATCTATCTCGCCGACAGATTTCTCATATGCAAGTGTTTATGTTAAATATGACTAACCCGTACCAATAATGTCGGCTGTCATAAGCACCTGCAAGTGATGACTATTTAAAACGATTGGTCATCATTTCGTCAGTGGTAGCGCCTCTCGAACGCTCTGATCTTGATTCATCTTTGATGCTCCTACAGCCATTTTTAAATTCATTCACAAGAAAATAACTTATCTTAGATGATGGTCCAGATTCGTCATGATCATTATCCAACCCTTTTTTTGATTTCTTTTGCCTTTTTTCCCATCAATATGAAAGCATTTAATAACCGCACAACATTCTTCTTTATCCATATTTATAAAACAACCGAATTCGTTTATTGTTTGTAACTGTATAATTCGAACGATGCAAAGTATCTAGCTCAAGCTTTAAGCGCTGTCTTATAAAAGGTTATAAATTTGATAAATGACACGCATGCGTTCATTGTGCTCCCACTTCTCTTACTTTTCAGACCGCCCTCGTATAGTTCTTTTACGGGCTAACATTTCATTAATACATTCGCGGTTAAATAAGTGTATGTAGCACACTAGGATAGGGTAGGATTTATTTTTTTTAATACCCTTTAAATTTTTAATACTTTCCAGTCGTGGAACCCAACTTACCCAACAGATGATCAAATTTGATTGTCTTTAGGATGTTTTCTTAGTTATTTCTCAATATACCTGCGTTAAGCTTAATTTTTTTTTAAAGATCCCATTTTATAACATGATTTACTAGCTTCTTTCAGCATCACTTTTTTATTCTATAAGTAAAGTCATCCTCTCCTTTAGTTCAAAGTTTCACTACGTATTGAATATAATTCCATTTCAAATATTACCAATGCCCATTACTCGTGATTGATATTTCTCATTTCATATCACTTCGTTATTGAAAAGTATTGTCGCACATTTATCTCAAGGAAATATTATACAACCATATTCATGTATTTTTTGTTCTAAGCAATTTTCCCCTTCTGACAAATAATTTATAAACTACTCTTTAAATAAATTGGCAACTGCCCAAGCCTCCTTTCTAACTAGAGACAGAAGGTGTATAATATATCAAACAATCTCATAACGTATATACTATTGCACGCAAAATATATTATATAAAACAAATAAATAAATTTTCTTTCTTTCTTTTGCTTTTGCAACAATTCAATTCTGGGATAACGTTTTTGGGCGTCTGTCTTAATCGTCTTAAAAGAATTAGTGTTATTTACAGTTAAGTGTTACAGCAGGCTTCTTGTAGTTCGCCCTACGTTTCTTTGGATTTATTCTTACATATATAATACAGCTTACGTTACTTTATTAATCCTCTTAACTACAATAGTAGTATGGCATACTACACTCATTCCTTGTTACTCAAAAAACTTGAATGCTACGAAGTACGTGGGGTGACTAACTTGTGGTTTTCATCCTACCTTTCTAATAGATATAAAACAGTCAAAATAAATAAGGGCGGTGTAACAGTACAGTCTAGACCGGAAGCAATCAGTGTAGGGGTTCCACAGGGCAGCGTACTTGATCCTCTGCTGTTTATAATCTTTTCAAATGATATGTTCCTGTGAACTTGTGGTACCGAATGCACAATAACTAGTTATGCAGATGATACAAATCTATTAATTAGAGCGGACACATACGAAGATCTGTTGAGAAATTGCAACACACATTTTGGGACTGTGGAAAAATAGTTTACATTAAATAATTTAGTACTAAACAAAGAAAAAACTTTCTGCATAATTTTCAGAAGTAATACTATAGCATCAATGCCGGATAAAATTGTCATTGGCAATAATAATTGCAGAGTAAGGGACGTTTCCTGGGAACTTTTATAGATCAACACTTTAGATGGAACTTACACATAAACGAACTTTGTAAATCTTTAAACAATACCTGTTTTCTAATTAAAACTCTGTCGCAGGTGTTAGACATGGGTGCTTTAATGATGGTGTATTATGGGAACTTTTATTCCAAAGTCAAATTTGGTATTATATTTTGGGGCTTGTCTACTGATATCAACAGAATTTTTACTCTACAAAAAAGGACAATAAGGTTTATTTTTGCTAAAAGCTATCTAGAAACTTGTAGAGGGCTTTTCAAGTTAGGTAACATTTGAACAATATACGCACTTTATATTTTAGAATGCATAATATTTGTTTGCAAACATAAATATACTGTTAGTCAATGCTTTTTTGAGCATGAATATTCTACAAGAAACAAAAATAATTACAGGCTACCTAAACACAGACTGACTGCTAGTGAGAAGTCTGTGCAATACGCTGGTATGACTTTCTTTAATAAGTTACTACGCTGTATAAAAACAAATTACAACAACAAGTATTGGTTTATTTAAGAAGCAATTAATAGGTAGGTAGGTATCTTTGCCACATTGAGCCATATTCAATACAAGAATATTTAAATTATCAGAACATTGCAGCTTCCTGTTCTCTGCTTCTATTACGAGTTTTCTTTCATTTACTTGCGTTGTAATATTACTTTGTATTTAGTTCTTATTCAACAGTTTGTGATTTAATTGTTAGCTGAGTATTGTCTCTCTTCTATATACGCTTGACTATTTTCTCTAACATAGCTATTATTATTATTATTACATAATTGAAAAAAAAAGGAGCAATAAAAGCAGCTTTAACAAAGTAGGCAAAAGCGTCAACATAGAAAGTCGAAAGTAGTTACAAATAAACAAAATTTCATACAATAGTGTATAAACTCGAAAATAAACATTAAATCTCTGTTACAATACACTCACACTGACACTGATTGATTCAAACGGTATGTATCAGAAGCAAAAAAAGTTTTTAATGCGTTCCTGATATTTTGTTTAACATAGGTAGTTAATGCATTTAAAATTCAAATTGGTGACTCGGTGTGAGTACATAGTAATTAGGAAAAGGGTAACAAAAAGACTAGATCTCACAAAATTTAATGTTAGCTACTGGTTTCGTGCGTTTTTCTCTACACATACATCCTCAGGTTAAGACTGTAGTAGAAGTGAGGCCATACTGTAAAAGTATGTAGATGTAAGACAATAGTTAAAGTTTTTTATACTTACAATTATAATAAAATTACATGACAAGAGATATCACAGTGTGCATATTAATTTCAGAAGATGGCAAAGTAAGAATATAAAAAAAGTTAATAAAAACAATGTAAAGTGGGACAAAAAACAACACGCTAAAATTGACAATTAAACAATTAAGGTGACAACTACAATACATGTGTTTTTCTTTTTCTGTAAAATCATAATAAATTATAAACTTCAAAAATTTAAATGGTTTAATTTCATTATTTCCATATTCTCCAAATTGTTCAAATGTAAACTCTTATTGGCAAAATATAACACTTTGAAGTTTAAATTCCTCTCGAGAGAGTGATTGTTTTCGAACAAATATTAGGCAAAGGGGGCAGAAACCAGAAGTCGAGAGTTGTAAACAACGAATATGTTCTCCAACTCTAAGATCGAGAGATCGGAAAATCCTGCCTACGTATTTTGCATCACAACTTCCAAGTAACTTCCAGTTAAGGTTAAATAAGATATTTTGTGAGATTCAGTCTTACTTCAGTTTTCCTAATATCTTTATTTTATTTAAGACGTAATAACTCGAAAACAAGCGAAAGTGGGGGCCATGTACAAGAATGCTAATTAAAAGTTTTTAATTAAGCTGGAACTTGAAAACAAATGGAAATCGGTTAAGAGCATAACATTGTTTTCACGTGTACAATACAGATCTGGAGTTTTGCAAAAAGTTCTGCAAAAAGTCCTAGCCAAAGAGTAAGAGTAAGAGCATCGCATCTACTACCAAAAACTATCACCTCGAATCAAAGGAGGTACGAAGTCTAGCAAGTAAAATATTTACAGCAATCAGAATAAGATAGTACCTAAGGAATGAGGTCCTTGTAATAATCCACTTCATCCTAACATGCCTGTCAGAAGACAAAATCAACAGTGACGATCCTCCGGTTTATAATTAGAAAAATAGCTCTTGATGCGTTCCTGGACATAGAGAATGCTTTTGATAACACTTCCTTCGAGAGCATTGAAATAGCTACTTTTGCCAAAGGTTTTCACCAGTCGTCTACGAAATGGATGAAAGCAATGCTCCAAAGTTGACGAATAAGCGCTTCGCTGGGATCTGAAACGGCAACAATTAGGTCCGACAGAGGCTTCCCCTAACGAGGGCTCTTGTCGCCTCTGCTTTGGTGTCCTATTGTGGATGACCTGGTAACCATGTTCCACGAAAATATGAGAATATCATAGCACACACTTAAACAAAGAATTCTTGACGACACACATAAATGGTGTCGAAATCATCGCTTGCGCATAAACCCACAAAAAATTACAATCATTCCTTTTACTAGGAGAAGAAAAGTCTGTCTAAGAACACCCTCCTTCGAAGAAAATACCATTAGCTCCACCAATGATGTTAAATACTTGGGAGTCACGTTCGACAAAAAACTAGTACGGAGCTCCCACTTGTCCAACTTAGAGAAAAAAGGCAGCACACCTTCATTAGTATACAGTAGACTACTCGGCAAGAACTCGGGTCTTAAGCTTCAAATGACCTTCTGGATATATACAGCAATGGTTTGGTGACGAAAAACAATTCAGAAGGCTGTGCAACAGCAGCTTCAACAAATTCATAAACTTGCATGAAGCAGCGGTAGCAGTCCTGCTGCGACTAACGCCGCTTCACATCCACATTCAGAAGCAGGTTACACTTAGTACCCGCATACTCTCATACTTTTTAGAATGAAGGCACATCTACTGGGCAGATAAGCTACCCAAAGAAGCAGCGAACATGCTTTTCATTGGTCCTAACCTCTTTTGTGGTCTCCAAAAGAGCCACATGAATAAAGCAACGAAGATATGGGAAGACAATCAAAGGGCTTCGTACAGACAAAAAGCAGGCTAAAGCACTTATATCAGGCTCGTCAAAGACAGCAAAAACAGTGCAATCGTTCAGCAAAGGGACCTTAAGTTACTGGCAGGATTTCTGACAGGTCATGTAGCCCTAAAATATCACTTATTTCAATTAGGAAAAGCTGAAGATCAATTCCTTCGTCTATGCCAAGAAGATCTGGTGACGCCGACACCGACATTTCAGTAGGGCATTCCTTGCATCACTGAATTGAAGGAAGAAGATCCTAAAATCGTACTAAGGTCTTTTTTTGCAGTAGATCTGCATATTTGTCACAGTAGATCTATTAACGTCACAATGACCAAAGGCATATGTGCCATAGCCGGACTATAATAATAAGTATTTGAATTTTCATGTCTATACCCAAATAATATCATTTCTATAATTATTAAATTCGTAACTTTTTTAATAAGCTTAGTTTTTTCAAACAAACTTTTCCATTTTAACAACTACTAAAATAGACCAACTTGCCGAAAGGTCTCGTAGCAACATTTTCTGCTTAAGTATTTGTTTAATATACAGAAATCTGCTTCGTTGAAGTTAAAAACTTGAACAACGTTTGAGATCTCAATTTCAAACCGATCCTAAGTTTGTGTCTTTCTTCAATTCTAATTTCGTATTTGAAGGTAGCTTCTTTATGTTTGTAACACGTAATTACGAGGGGGGAGGGTAGAATTTAATCCGTAAAGAAGTTATTTATTGCATTCAGAAAAATTTACAATGAAACAAAATCGAAAAAGTAATAACTAGACAAGCACTAGTTGTTATACTTTATAGGTGTTAATGTAAATAAGAACGTTCTAATTTTCTTCTTTTTTTTTAATTTCCTGTCACATCTGTGTTTTTGCATCCATACATAAACCGGATACAATGACAATAATAAAATAGTTTATTTTAAATATCTATATGTAGTTGAACCAAGAGGCCGAAGAAAAAGCTTGCTTATACATTGATGTCTGTTCGCAGCTAAGTGCCGTTTGCGCGCTATTTGGAAATATCTTACAAAATATGCTATACGTAATTTTTCATTGTTGCGTTTTGTGACCATGAGAAGTGTGACTGTCCTCAACTAAAGTTTCTGGTGAAAACAACTGTGTTGTCGAAACATAAAGTTTACTAATTTTATTCTCAAGAAAGTCGATATTATCAAAAATACCAACTTCATTCTTCATCTTTGCTTTAACTATGTGTGTAATTACATAAAACACCTTAAAACAGCATCCGCAAGCTGTGCACTATTGAATATTTCAGCAAAGCTTGTTCAGACATTCGCTCATGAGTACAAATCTCTGCGCTTGCATATTCACCGCTAACGCTTTGCTATCCTCATATTAACAACTCTATTTGAAGAATCCAATCATTCGAATGTAGAAATACTGAAAATCATATTTATGAATTCCTTTCCACTTGGCGCCGTCAAAATCTGAATCGCATGATAGACAGGCCGTAGTAGCACACGGTGCCAGTGAAATGCGTTAACGTAGTACATGTGTGTATGAATGTGTATGTGTGAATGGCACTAAACTATTGTTTATTAACGAATGCCTTGAACTGTGTAAACGCCTTACTCATTTTGCTAGGATCAAAAAGTACAGCTGCCTACTTTTTAATGTAATTTTATAAAGCGTAATGTACTGACCCGCTGCAGAGTAACTCATCTGTGATACGGCCGAAGTTACTTTATCTGCACGTTAAGCAAACTGTGTGTGTGTGTGTGTGCTGGATACTGGTGCCAAACGTTTGTAAAAGTTCCATTACACGAATGAAACGCTTAAATCTAATCGGCAGTTTACAGTGTTTACGTGAACGATAGAAAAATGTACCTCAGCTAGTTGTGTGTATATACACAGTTAATTTTGAAAATTTTCTTTGCCCAAAGTTGTAATTTGTTTACGGTATCCGTTTGATAGATATACAAATAGATTAGTTGTTTTTGCTTTTCTTATTTGTAATTAAAGCAGATTAAAAATAGTGCTACGTTACTCATGTTATTTTCTTTCTAAATACAATTCTTCTAATACGGGCACTTCGGACTTGACGCCGATATTGTAATATTTCTTCAAACTAGTTTTTTCAATAAAAGATTTCCAATTGTATTCGTGCTGCTATCGAATGAAGTCCTATAAAATAGTCCATATTTTAATGTTGCAGGCAGCTCAATTCCATTCCCCGCTTCACAAGATTATGTGAGAAGTGGGACATATATGCACATATATTGTATATTTCTAAATCTTGAAGAAATAACGCAGGAACGAATTCAACGATACCACATGTTATACTTTAATCGAAGCACATAATATGGCGGATGACAATCGTG
The DNA here is from genome assembly GCA_902654985.2 of Oryctes borbonicus. Classification (NCBI taxonomy): domain Eukaryota; kingdom Metazoa; phylum Arthropoda; class Insecta; order Coleoptera; family Scarabaeidae; genus Oryctes; species Oryctes borbonicus. Next base: position 6,525,325 of record LR736867.1, on the reverse strand, counting down.
ACAATCCCATCTATATCTAATTATTATTGTTTATTGTTATAGAGGAACTTATTGTTATAGAGGAACTGCTGTTTTACCTAAAACGTCTGCAGTTTCAAAACTCCAAAATCAGTAAGAGCGACAATGTCATGATCTGGTGTTGTGTGACGTGCGACCTACAACCCAATATCGCTGCAACCAAGTTTCGACGTTTTACGAAAAAGCAACTTTCAGGAGAAGTGATTTTGTCTCCAAATTTGATGATTTTTAAGTTATGAATGACAAATTTAGCGTTAATTATTCGTTAGTGACTTTTGTGGAGACTTTTTGTTGGCTGTGAATTCAGAAGTGGTCCCACGTATGTCTGATTGTTAAAATAAGCCCACGTACCCACTAAAAATCTATTAAATTTTGCAAGCTTTTTTTCTCAGAACGTGGCGATATCGAATTAAAAGAAACAAGTCATAAATACTGTTTTGCCAATGTGAAATTTGGAAAATTTTAGGAAATTTGTCGAAATTCTAAATTTTCTTCAAAAATCGCGGGTCGTGAATCCGGGAATGTCCCTAGACACTCTTTCGGCAGATCAAAAGAGACGTGTTAAGACGTAGAAATGAAAATAACTACTAGCCTTAAATCTCGTGACTTTCTATTACATAAACACTAGGTTTATGTCCTTCTTTGAACACCTTTTCTGCACTACTAGACTACTGAACACACTTATTAAAAAAATTTTAAATTGACATAGAAGAACTATTTAACTTGGAGGAAATGGTTCGTAGGACTTGCTTGGACGACAGCTAGACCTAAAGTCACAAATAAAATCGACGTTGTTTTTCACCATTGTTCAAATACGTTAGCAATTTTTTTATTCCATAGACACCAATGATAATATTTACCCATTGAAAATGTACTACTATTGAAATATAGGCCGAAAGAAACGATTTCTGCTGTAGCATGATGCAGGGACGCAACTGAGGATGGGATTCTGTGTTCTTTGATGACACTCTTTCCCACGTTACAACGTTAAACTACATTGTGAATTTAGATGAAATTGACCGAAAGACATTTAATTGACAAATAACTCCTATACGACTAACGTATACACCAGAAATTTTAGACATTGACGTGATGAAAGTAAAATTACAGATAAAAGTAGTTAATATAAGTCTTCTTGTCGTTGGCTGGACTTTTACGCCCCAGAGATATTTGGCTAAACACAGGAATCTTTATCTAGGTATCGGGCTTCCTACCAACAGATGGACCCTCATACCCGATAGGTGGACAATGTGACATGCCAAGATGAGAAGTGAATTTGGCACTGATGACAGCTAACCTCGTTGTTGTCATTTTATATAACATTACAATACATATATATCTATTGAATTAAGTACTTATGCATTCCGTACTTATCATTTCTATCAATTTATAGATTTCCCAGCAAATCAATCTTGTATCTACCTTTCTCCAACATATTTTCCATAATCTACAGGACAAAGAATACTAACATCAATGTCAAACACACGAAATTTAAGAGAATTTTTGTCCTTAAGCAACAAAACTATAAGTAAGACACATTTTAGATATAGAGAAATGTTTATAAAAAATTCTAGAACAACATCTTTATCCGACTCTGGAAAAATATACAGGCTGTTTCATTTAAATCAATTGAACTAGCGGAAACAAAATATGCCAACTGTTTCGCCGCCTTATTTGTAAATATTCGACAGTATCGTGCAAGCTGTGGAACAGTATAGTACAGTCAAAATTTCAGAGAACACGAGCATTATTGTAAAAATGGGCGTAAAAAGGTGTAAAGTGTATTATTACACAACACCAACAAGCTGATATAAAAAAAAATGTTGATGTTTTGCTTAAAACTTTAATAAATACCCCATCAAAATGTAAATCACCACTCTAGCGTGTAAGACGTTTAAGATTTGCAAATAGGTAACTCACATTATGTCAATTATCTCAAAAACTAAGATAGGTAGGTGTAGGGAATATTTATAAACGTTGTGATGACTTGAAGAGAGGCATTCAAGAACATATTAATAATCAGGATATTCTATTCAAAAGCCAAACTTTCACCGTCCATTGCGGAAACTTAAACATTTTGTAGATATACATGTTGCAGCACTTCCAAATATTTTTCATTTGAACCTTTTTCTCTAAATTAGTCAAGGAAGGAATTATCTACTACTCACACATTAGGTAGATGCATTGTATGCATTACTTTAACTGTATGCATTATTTCAAATACCCCAAAATTGAAATAATAACGTAGGCTTCCACGGCCAAAGTCAGTTAAAACTAAATGTGTTCCGGGTTCGGACCGTGTCATGATTAAATGAAAACTCGACGTTTCACCAGCACCTTAAAACTATTGAAATATATTTACAGGTAAGTTATAGAATCCATACGTAATAGCAGGTTTTAGTAAGTCTTTGTATATGTTTGCCAGCGGAAGATGTTTCCACACTTTTTGCATTTTGACGTCAAATAATGCTTTTGAAGAGCCGACCTTTTCGCTAAGTGCCGCAAATGCTCAATTGAATTTAGGTCTGTAGATTTGGGCAAGTCAATCCACAAGATGGAATACATTCTCGTACATTCACACCTTAGTTTTTTGAGCTGTCGAAAAGGCAGTTTTGTGGCTGTGACATGTGAATATATCCTTAATGCCTTGTGGTAATGTGAACCCCCTATCATAATCCGGATGCCAGTTTCGTGGCTAAGAGTAGGAACAACGCAATTGTTAACAAATTCTTCGTTAACTCCATGGCGCTAAAAGTTACCAGCATTTTCATGCCTGTAGCATTCAATTTAAAAGCAATATTTTTTTAATAGTCACCTCCTCCAGTTTTCAATTGTTCAAATTACCAGAGTTCCTCTTTACATGTTTTTCTGTTGATCTCGAATAATAACGGCTTTCCTTTTGTCTTACAACCTTTTGATCCTGCACTATTTAAGCGTCGTTTAACTACTTTAACAGAAATTTTTGCACCATATTCTGCACTAACTTCTGGAGATAGCTGCGAAGAAGATTTCTCTCAAAGGACAGTGTTCTCTAGCTATTATTTTGAGACGACGGTTTCCTTCCTTGTTATGCAGTCTTAAACGTGTTTAAGGCTAGGTGAACAGCACGATGTCAACACTTTTACTTTTGAGCCCCCTTATTTCACTTAACTGTCGCTTTGTTGCCCTAATTATTGCAAGTATTTATAGAAAAATATTTACTCTTCGCTTTGATTGAAACAATATGTTTGGATAACGGATTTTTATTCTTAAAATTGTTTGTGTCTCCAATGGCATTTGGTTTCTCAAAATAGCACCTGACATTTGGGAGTAATCCGCAGAATAATATTTCAGTATTTTTTTCGCTAATATTAAAACAACCTTTTCCACAATATCGAAGATCTGCAGGTACTTTTCATCGGCCAAACCTGTACGCGTAGGCGGCGGTTACCAACAATCTTCGATCGTAGAGAGTGGCCGTAATCATATTGGGAAGCATTTTGTTCTTAGGAAAAGGATTGAAAAAGCTTGAAAATGGAGATTCCTATTTATTCCTTCGATCTTCTTCCTATTCCTAACATCCACGTATATTGTTCCAGAAATTTTTTTGTCAAAATTTAACGTAACAAGTTTGATGTATGATATTAAAAATTTGCTTAATAATTTGGCTTTCTTCATCGAGTTGGTTTGTTTGACAAGAGTGAATATGCTCGCAGTTACACTTAAACTACATTGTTGCTTGTTTTCGTTCGTTCTAAAAATACACACAAAGTTCCACTAAAAGCTGTATCGTATGGCTAGCGAATGTTCCTTTTGTGCAAAACGATTCTGTTAAAATAAACAAAGTGGCGTCCTTCTCATTTGACATACACCACACCGAATTAAACAGACGTGCACGAATACCTAAAACCTATTCAAGTAATTAAATACATTTTTCACTGTAGTATTACATTTACCAGAATATATTCCTGCAAGTAAAAATATGAAGTGAATTCACAATGAATATATGTAACAGGAAATTGTGAATTATCCAGCTGTTTTTAATTTTCTCTTTTTGTTAAAATAAAATGGGGAATTAAACAAGGAGATTGTCTGAGCACAGTATTGTTTATACCGATACTGGACCTATTACTTAAAAACGCCAGAAAACAGGCAAAAGCAAACAACAATTGCATACGAACATCTAACCCCAATAAAATTAAATAAATAAAATTAATGCCCTTACTGTATGCTGATGATATGTGTTGACCGAGGAATCATACAAGAAGATGTGGGGATTAGCAAATACCTAGCGTGAGGAGATAAACAAACTGCAAATAAGCATCAACGTAGACAAGGCCAGGTAAAGAAAAGAAAAAGGTGGTATAAGAATTAGTAGAAACGAACAAGAACGAGCGACATATTTTAAGAACTTGGGAAATATTCTAAAGGAAGATGGAAAAATAGAAGTGGATATAAACAAAATATTTTTAGGAAAGAAAGAGGGGCTAAAGAAAGCTTTAGGCATATAATAGATTAGTTATCCCAACAATTACGGATGCGAAACGTGGGTATTACAGCAGAAAGATATATCACCAATAAATTCCATGGAAATGAAATATATGAGAAGAATATCACAAAAACAAGATAAACTAACAAATGAACAAATTAGAGAAGTATTAAAATAAACACCAACAATAAAAAAAAATAAAGAGCAAGTAGTTGAACTGGTTTGGGCATGTAGTGAAGATGGAACAAAATAGACTAGTTGAAGGATAACAGACGCAGGAATAGAGAGGAACACCAAGGGAAACATGGATGAAGAGAATAAAAGAGATAGGTTTGAAGAGGGAACACCAATACAGGACATGAAAAAACTGCTCAGAGTTAGGAAAGAATGGAAGAAATAAGCGAGCGGCTGAAGACATCAGCAAACCGACACCTTTAAGATATCAGGTGCTCGAGAAGGAAGAAGAAGACGAATGGTTACCGTTTGATATCCTTTTAATTTGTTGTTTTCTTTACAATTCTTTGTTTCTCCATTGCGAACCACTCAGGATCAAAAAGTTTGAATTTGGCTAACAGTGTGGGTCTGCTGTGTACTGCATAGAAGAACAAATAAATGTAAGTAAATACGAAACAGAAACTTTATCATAAAAATGTAACAAGTAAGGTTTGCCATACTGCGGGTACGTAGATGAATCAACATATTACTGCAACCGAGAGGATGCGCCTCCATATTTAATAGCCGATCGTGTACTGAAACCATTAAACAGGTGATATAAGGCACTTTACAAAAGTTCGACATTTTGACAACCGGAGCCTTAATATTTGTGAACGATAACGGATCAGCTATGGTGCTGGCCGTTTACTTAGACTCACTTCCCCAAATTTGCTACATGCAATAAGTATAGTGCACTTTACGCGTTACATCCCGTAGCTGAAATTATTCGCTGTTCTCCAACTACAAATGAACTGAAAGTAGGGATAGAACAAGCATATTAGTTTTAGAGGTTTTTCACATCATTCGGTCACCGGCTGAGAATTTGGATCATTCATATCCTCGAAACGGTCACCCCGTTTAATTAATTAAACTTGTGCGGTGCAGAGGTTACCGATACTCTGGTGTTGTTTATTGATACTGTTTTCATACCTTCAATGAAAATAGTCAGAGAAAAACATACCGGAGAAAAGTTCTGTATTCAGTATTATTGCTACCGATACTATCGAAACGTGTCTTAATGAAGTACTGTGTTAGCATCTAGTACCGCACTATTTAAGTACTTGATTTAAAATTTCTAATGATTGTTACCAAAGAAAAGTTCTAGGCAAAACTACAAATGAAAAACCCCAATGAAAATCATCAATAAAAAAAATAACATTAATGAAGTCCCTCGAGAATCACCTTTGAAAAATCATATCTGGAATTCCGTAAGTTTGTAACTTTAAACATAATTTTATATTTCTGCATCGAAACCAAAAGTTCGCCTATCATCATTGTTCTAGGTTTTATTTTTTTATTTTATTAAAAATACGCTGTAACAGGGTAATCATTACGAGTCAGAAGAAATAATTTGGACCGACCTTCATACAATTCAACACCGAAAAACAATAGTAAAACGTTGTACCTTAATGTCAAAAGTTACGACTTTTGGGCAGGCAAATTCCGAGATTAAATATATACGCGGGTAGACTATATTCGTCTGAATGCAGATATACATACACAGGCGTATGTGTTCGCCGTACACGTAACGCGAATGAAAACGCTGGTAATAAATATATGCGACATATGCATACATGCACATCAACATCGGAATAATATAGGAAAATAACCTCACTTTTCCACGTGCTGCGCCGACAAATATGGCCCGCATCCTTCTACAGAGCACACACACACATACACATGTACACGTTTGCGAGCGCTGAAACAGCACTGAAGATCACTGAAACAACACAAAACACTACATTCCCATTTACTCCGATGGTGGTATTTAGTCGGATATATTGTAGATCGCGACGCGCAAATTACACAGCGTTAGGCTAATCCATTCTATGTTGTTTCGCATTTTAATAACAATTACACGAGACGAAAATATGTTGTGGAAATCGGTCGAGAGAAAACACGTTGTTACGCTGAGACGCTTGTTTTCGACAGCGTCTAGATTGGGCAGCGTCCCGACGCGGTACTGATGTTTCTATTTGGCATCTCTGTCGTTACGGGACGACGTCAAGTAGATGTTCGAAAAAAATCGTGGCGTATAGACGCCCACCTGCGCCCACTGTGACGTGACGGGAGCGTTACTCAAAAGTTTGCGATTCTATATTCGTGACTAACGAATCTTATTTATAAGAATGTGTTTCTTGGCGAAACGGAACAGACGACGAACTATGCATACTATACGCCACATACACTATCGCTCAGAAGTTTAGTCGAATGGTGTAAAATACAACAAAATCTACATGAATAAAACAGAACAGTTACATAATACATACATACTGGATCTAGAAAATGCATTATTATAAACTAGCTACACAAGAAGATAGAACCTATGTAGTAATCATAACTTTTGCCGACATGTTAATAAGCTTGACTAAGCGCATGCATTAGATTGCGTGAATCTGTTGCTATATTGAGGCGCGGATTTACGTCTGCGATATATTTATACGTGCGTTAACTAACGGTATGCATGATACTATTGAATGACTTTAAGTTTCTTCCCATGTTAAATCTTTTTGAAAATTCTATTCTTCTACTAACCTTTCGTACTAGTTATTTGATAAGGTTTTCATTTATCTCTAACATACCTTCAGAGTCAATCTTATTCTGCTACTATAAAGATTGCTTTTGTTACATAATAAGGTACCGTTTCAAGCTTTTTACAAACGACAACATGGCGCTATTGAGATATAACATTAGTATTTTCATCTAATTTGACAATTGTTATTGTTAAAACAGTGACAACACAGAAATCCTTTGTTTGCAGAAAGCAATTTCATAAAAAAAATTGACATTTTACGTGAAGGTTTTCTGATTTTTGGAAAGGATTTACACAACAACAATACCTCGAAGCGCTTCGATCAACCCTTAGTGATAAAACACCATAAAAAAAGACTGTTTACAACTGATTTACAGAATTTCGTTGTGATCGCGATTCAGTTAATGATAAATTTCGTGAAGGGCGACCAAAATCGGTTGTTATTCCAAAAAACGTCGATGCTGTGCGCAACATGATTATGTGTATCAAAGACTGCAGTACATTCGATTTTGCATGAATGTGTAGGTGTGAAAAAATCTGGTCCCGATGGATTCTGCATAAGTTGATCTAAGCACAAAAAAGGTATGTGCCAATTGATGTAAGGAGATGCTCAAGAAATTCGATAAAAATCACTATAGAATTTCGTAAGAGGTGACAAAATTGGATATATTCGTAGGAGTCAGAAATTAAGCAATAATAAACTGCTTGGATGTTTCCAGATGAACTGAATTCTACAAAAGTTGCTTGTTCAAGAAGCACTTCCAGGAAAATTATTGCTTATTTCTCTGGACATCTGAAGGAGAATATCATGGTACTCGTGCCTCATTGCCAAACGAGTTCTTTTTGTTATTGAATAAACAAAGGATGCGTGAACAGATTTTTCGTCATCTCAGGACGCTGCTGAAGCTTACGAAAATCGTGTTTTGGAGATACCGCCTTCAGAGTGGATAAAATGTTCCGAAAATTGGTTCGGACGCATACAAAAGTGTATAAATCTCAATGGCGAATATTTTGAAAAACAACAAATCGATATATACTATTTTTTTTATTGTAAAAAAATAAAATATTTCACTCGTAAAAGCAAAGTTTTCAAAAGCCCACTTTTTGACCTCCACTTCATTACAAATAGACACAAGATTTGTAAGTTAATTTCTTCCGTATTATATAAAGGTTGTCGGCACTATTTGCATCGCTTGCACTTCTCGCATTTACGTAACTATTTTCAATATTATTGGTGCAAAGCAGTTAAAATAGTTTCGGTACTCCGAAATTCAGATAAATCAAAGAATAAAGCGGCAAAAAAATTCTTGAGCAACGCCAGTCTAATTTATTTATTTCCAATCCCTGGATTTTCAGTAGTTTTAATTGTAACGCTTAAATTTTATAGCTTAATAAAAACGAAAGGTTTTATGGAACGTCTTTTAACTGTTTTATTCTTTGACAATCAAATTTTATTTTTAACATAATCCAACCAAGAATATATAATTGCGTTAACATCAAAAGTATTCCATGTCAATTTCTGACTCAGCCAAATATTATACTTACTTGACTTAAATAAATATATTAACTAAATTTTTGTTTTATTCAACATACTATATTTATTTTGATAGAGTTAGGACAAGAAATCAAGTAGTTGCTCTACGTAAATCTGTTTTAAGAAAATAGATTTACTTAAATCAAACCTGTCGGCCTTTAAGTGTAGCCATTCCAAAACACCGCTTACCGCACCGAAATAGTACGAAAGTTCGACACAGATCCAAAAGAAAGCCAATGTCTCAATGAGTCAAGAGTTGAGCTGTATGGTTCCAAATAATGAGTGATTTGTGCGGAGAGCGAATAAGTGAGCAATATGTTACCAGAACTATGGACTTACTTTGGAGGTAATACAATACTTAAAGTCCACGCAACATTTAAAAAGGACATCGCTATTTTGAGGAAAAGCAAATATAAATTTATTGATATATACATCGATGGCTTTATTTTCACGACTTTTTAATATTTTCGAGCTAGTCGACTAAACTTATGAGCGGTAATGTACATAAGGATTACACTAATCCTTGGCACACACTACAGAGTGTTTACGAGATAATGGTGATGAATTACGAGCGGTATTAATATTGATGGCTTTCCATGGTTTGATTTATTTTTAGTTCTAGATTAACTCCCGTATCATGGCACTTTTACACTTGAGACGTACGTATATCAAATATACCAACACTTTCAGTTCCTGGTTAACTGCACAACTTAACATACCGAGAACGCCAGCACTTCATACGTTACAATGGGGCTCAATATGCCGACTTTCCTTCAATCGCGCATATCTTCCAAAACCTTCCACACGATTTGTGTTACCAAACAGTACGCGCGGTACAGTAACTTCACAAATACTTAAATAATTATTAAACAAGTGTGATTAATTTAACAAAAAAAATTGTCAATATTTGCTAAATTATTGTAGATAGATACAGCATATATTTAATAAACTTTTAAGTATTAAAGATACGTGCTGCACGTATGTATATAGCCAGACTAAATAAAATTAATACCAAATAGTACACAATATATTTCCAATAATGCAAATATAAAACAGCTTTATTTAACGACGTTTACTCTATGAACACTTCCATATCATACATACACGTATTGTTTTGCCGTTATTCGTTCCAGCGCTCACGGGACGTAACTTCCGTAAGAGACCGTTGTTAAATTAATTGGTGATCAATTTTTTATTGAAAAAACAGGTGTCTTTCAGATATTATAATATAGTAACAAAATAAATTTACACTTAAACCCGCGCCCTTTCAAGAGAGGCAAATCGAAATAATGATGAAGTAATACACAATGACCATTTCAAATTACCAAATTCCCTAACACGACTAGCAAACGTATAAATCTTAAACGTCCAACCAAAACTGACTACTTATAAATCAAAAATTTCCTAGCAAGAGTAATGAGCGAACACACATACCCACCGAATTTCTTACAATTAAAAAACCATACGATAAATAGATCTGCAAATAACATAGGTAGTTACTAGAAGCATAAATATAGAAATATATAAAAAGATAGATTGCTCAATATTCTTTAATATATAACAGTATATATAATAACCTTAAAAAACGGAAAGTTTGACGAACAGCACCTTGGTGCAGCGAAAATGTCTTTCGTAAAATACACAAGGATGACGCGTTTCGCTCCTTGTAGTGGATTTTTTCTGTAGACCGTGCCAGGTTAAAGTATAAAAAGCCAAACCCATTTGGTTTCTCTTACTACATCTTCTTTGTTTGTTAGTCATCAAAAGCTGACCTTAATTTGTTCTTATATTATTTAGTTTAAAAAATAATTATTACTCTCCTTAAAGCAGCTTATAAAGCACCTTATTTAATCAAAAAACTTTGAAATGAACAGTTTTGTCATTCAAGTAGCATACGTGCAATGTATATACGTTTTCATGTTTGAGTGTGCGCAACACTTAAATAAATTTATGTGACCTTTCTCTGCGACTGACGGAAGACAAACTGCCATATTCCCGTAACTTAGTATCCCTCTATAATACAAACATGCTTGGAATTTTGTTTTAATATGAATAGGGTAAGGTAGACGCTATCTACGCGAGGCAGTTCCCTTCGTTCTGTAACCAAGGCTTGTTCGCTCATATTTTTCTTTGTTATTTTTCGGTCAATTTCTAAAAATATACATTTATTTCTTTAAAAGCATCGTAGGAAACAGTTCCTTCAACTTGTACTAATTTAATATTGCAAATTGTTACTCTTCTGTAAAATTTGGCTTTCAACAAACATCTAGTGCGATATTTCCTTTCTTGAGTAATTTAAAGAAAATCTTTTCAAATGAAAATAATTTGGAGACAAGTACAGAACAACATTAGGTTAAATGGTGATGTAAAGAGTTTGGAAACGTACACACAGCGACGCGAATCTTTGTTTTGAAAGGAACGCTTGTTCGCTGATTAAGAAAGCTTTTACGTCTTTGAAAGCTGTTTACATAAATTGGCATTTGTTCGATCTAGCAAGCCAATCTCTTTTATGTGACTTTCTCGTCTTATCTCGTTTTAATTTTATAGATATTCCATTTAATAAATGCATTGAGCTACAAGACTTCAATCATGTTATTTACACTAATCCCAAGCACGTCGGTACATCAACAACTTTGCGAACAAATATAACCTCAATCAGGACAACAGGCGTCATTTTCATTGTGCTCTCTTCTGCTACAAATTGGCCTGATTGGCAGTCATATTTTTTAATAAATACAATTTAAAAAATATTTAACTATACCGAAACATAAACACGAATTTCTCAAGCGTATTGTTTCTTTCACAACGTAGCTATTACATTTGATCAACTGTTGTTTCCAATTCTTCCTAAATTATCTAGCAGCTCCCTGAAGCAAACCTTGAAGAAGCAACAACCTCTTGGAATCCTACCAGTTTTGACCTCGATTTTACGAAGATGATACAAGAAGTACCCGTGTTTGGACGCAGATGATCCTTCGTATCAAAAACATTACCAACTGTGGGTACTATCCCTTAGTCGACATTTCGTCGAAAATTTCGGGAAGATTCATCAAATAGTATTGTTTTGAGAGCTGCAAATTTATGCATTTGCGGAATCGTGAAAAAAGAACAATACCAGACAGAAGCTCTTTTTCTTTTTGGATGGGAAAACGTCTGCTGAAATCAAAAAGAAGTTGGATGTAGTTTATAAGGACCATGCACCCTCGATGACTACCATCGAATACAGGTTTAACGAATTTAAGTATGACCTATTGATGTGGCTACTGCGATATTATCAATAAAATTTAACCAGACCACCCGGTGAAGATTAAAGGTATTACTAATAGGGTAAACATCTCAATTGAACGTGTGCAAAACATCTTTCACGAAAAATTGAGTATGAGAAAGCTATTGGCAAAATTCAGTCAGTAAAATGGGGTTTTATTGCAACAAAGAGGGCGAAAACAATTCCATCAACTGGAAAAGTTGTGGCGACGATTTTTTATGACTCGCAAGGCATTATCTTAATTGATTGTTTAGAAAAGCGAAGGACAATCGCGAGACAGTATTATGTTGATTTATTAGACCGATTCGACATTGAACTAAAGAGGGAGCGGCCTCACCTGGCGAAGAAGAAGGTTCTCTGGCATCATGATAATTCCGTTCGCCATATTCGCTAGGTTGAGCCCTCTGTGATTTCCTTCTCTTTACAAATTTGGAAAAATGACTTGACAGAAAAAGAATCTCATCAAATGAAGAGGTCATTGCCGAAGCAGAAACCTATTTGTAGAATTTGACAAATCCTATTATTTGGATCGCTTAAAAGATTTGGAACATCGTTGGACTGGGTGTATAGGGCTAGAAGGAGATTGTGTCGAGAAATCAATTTACCAAATGCGAAACAATTGCATTGTCTTCCGTAATACAGATGTTTATCATACCATCCTTCTATATTAGCACCCATTACATACGCAATTACATACTCAGAATAATGAATAGCAGCCTGTCAGTGTGTAACAGCAGCAGTGGCTTCGGAAGTCCTGAAAATGTCCCATAGGAGTGTAAACGAGGCGTCAGTGGAAGAAAGTACAACAACGGGGTTCCAGTCCAGAAACCAAGAATATAGTGCAATTGACGACCGCGGAAACCTATGTAGCAGGTTACATACCCAGAATATTTTCATAGTACTGCAAAATCTATGAGAATAATTTAGTCATATATAATCTTTCTTTTTCCTTTTTCTTATTCTTTATAAGTAACCATAACATAAATATGTTACACATTATACGGCAAGAGAGTTATCAATCAGTAAATTCTTTAAATAGGTGATAAGTGTGTACCGCACGGTATATCATTAGTGACAGTAGGTGTCGTTTATAAACCTTTCATAATTACCACAACAAAAATAAATGTGAATAAAATTAGCATTTAATATTTTATTTATCTCTACTTGCGAATAATTAAACCCCGCAAGAAATGTTTATATTAAAATTGCCATCGATGTAATGTTTTTGAGTAAGACTTCAATAGCATTTTGTGAATAAGTCCTCCAGGCATGCTCACTGACTGCTCTCGAAGGATGCATAACAGCGTATCATATTCACTTGTGATTATGTGCGATGATGTACCTGCTTGCATCATCTTAAAAATGTTCTAATAATCTGGATACCCTTTTCATCGTTTTACAAATGCTAAAAATCACCCTTCCTCAGCTGAATTTGGATAATTAGGTTTATAGCAAGATTTAGAGACCAATGCATCCGTTTTGATTGCAAAATAAAAAATTCTAGAAGTTATAAAACTTTGGAAACACGTAGAGTATGTATTAATTGTGTATTGTAATGTTATATAAACTAACAACAATGAGGTTAGCTGTCATCAGCGCCAAATTTACTTCTCATCTTGGCATGTCACCTATCTGTATAAGGGTCCATCTGTTGGTAGCAAGCCCGATACCTAAGGAAAGATTCCAATGTATAGCGAAATATCTCTGGGGCGTAAAAATAAGAAAATTAATATAAGTCCAGCCAACGACAAGCGTGGGGAGGACTTATATCTAACTACTTTTGTTTGTCATTCTCTTATCTTCAAATCAATGTCTAAGATTTCTACAGCAAGTTTCAGTGCATACGTTAGTCGTATAGAATTTGTCTTTGTCAATTAAATGCGTTTCGGTCTGTATCATCTAAATTCGCAGTGTAACTTAACGTTGTAGAGCAAAGAAGACGAAATCCCATCCTCAGTTACGTCCCTGCATCATGCTACAGCAAAAATCGTTTCTATCGGCGTATACTTAAATAATGATATATTTTCAAGGGTTAAAAAGTATCATAGGCATCTTTGGAATAAAACAATTGCCAACGTATTAGAACAATGGTGAAAAACAATGGGAATTTTATATGTGACTTTCTGTCTAGCTGTCGTCCAGGCAAGTTGTACGAAGCATTTCCTCTAAGTGTGTTAAGTAGTTTATTTGAGAAGAAAAGAGGTTTGAAGAAGGACATAAACCTAGTGTTTATGTATTATAAAGTGTTAAGATTTAAGGTTGGTGGCTATTTTTAATTTATACGTCTTAAAACGTCTATTTTCATCTGCTGAAAGAGTGCAATTTATAAAGGAAATTTCTAATTTCAACAAATTTCTTAAAATTTACCAAATTTAACCTAAGAAAAACATTACAGTACGTAATAACATAATTTTACTTTTCTGCTAATATTCATTCTGGGTGGGAGAAATAAATTTTTGAAATTTGGAAATTTTCCACGTATAACTCGCTAATGATAAAAGATAGAGCAAAAATTTTTAGATAAAAATTGCTTTTGTAATGAGTTTTATGAATTCAGCCAAGAAAAGAAGGTTATGAACATATCGACATTGTTACATATACTTCTTAGCTGAAGTCGAAAGTGGAAGTAATGTAATTTCGTTATGCAGTACAAATACCTGTTTTATAATACTACTACAAGAATTTTTCTCTTGAGAAGAGCTTTTTTATGTACAATAAAAATATATATAACATTTGTTTTTAATTACATTTAATCTTAACAGATTGTTAAACGTTCCACAGAATTAATACTACATATTCCTTGATTTTCTAACAGATGTGCAGTACCGCAAACGGTTGCCACAAGCATTTCAAAATAGTGATAACTGCACTTTAGATCAGTTTCTACAATAATAGCCCGTTACCGTCAAGTTTGTTGTACTCTAAAACATCTCCTAACATAAAATTTTGTATACAGAAAAATATAATAAGCTATTCTGGATAGTCATGAAACTCCTCAAAAAAGTGTTTAGAACACAAAAATTTCTCACAACATCCACATCGTATGACGACATGGCTATCGCAAATGGAGATGCACGAAATCTTGTTGTGTGAAAGCAAAAGTGACTGAATGTTCAAATTTATTTAGTCTTCGATCAATGGATCCACTTTTTGTACCAAGCGCAAGCAAAAACGTCGCGATATTTTGCGCCAAAAGTTGATTATGTATGAGATCTTGTAATTTGATAATCCATGTACACCTACTTTATACATAAAAAGATTCCCAAGTGGAAAATAGTTCTAATAGTGTTTATAAAACACCTTGTTTTATTGGCCGAATTCATTACTGCTTCATAGCGAGAGAAATACAAACATCAGAAACTAATTTCACCCTCTCAGAGTGAATATTATCAGAAAAATTAAATTGCGCAATACATATCTACGTATGCTCTACATGTTCCCAAAGATTCACCATTTTTTGAATTTTCGGGTTTGGGATCATCCCTTGTGTTACAATGCTGCAGTAGCCTCCAGTGGTAACGTAAATGGGAATTTAATGTCAGAGCTTCGATTTTCTCGTGTATTTCCGCTACATACTACAACGTACACGACAGAATAGAAACGGTACAACTGAGTTCCTATTTATGTCACCACTAGTCGCTACTCCAATGCTGTAAAAAGAATACTATTGGTTCAGAGAGTTTGTTATTCGTATACTACAGAGAATGGTGCTAAATTCCAAATTATTCTATGAAGTATCATATCACATCAATACCAATACACATTTTCTGATTTCACCGAAATGCTATGTAATTAACTTCTAATTATAGAGAAGCACATGATTTTTATACCAAGCGAACTGTTTGGAAATTGCAAACAGAAAAGCGTGCGTTGATTAGACAACCATTTGATGGCAATGAACAAAGGCGACGGTGCTGGGTTTGATACAATGTTGAGAAAAATAAAAATAAACATACTTTCTTAACATGCTCGCATTGTCACACTGCATTTGGCTCTAGGTAACATTTTGAGGAGTATTATAAATAATTCCTTTATACTATTATTGAAATATCGTTTATTTTAAAATTGTTCTTTCTGTAATAAAGTAGCTACAGTGTTGGCAAGTATTACATTGTCTCAATAAATCGGAATATACGAGCGTACGAGATTAAAGAATAGAAATAACTACCGTCAGGATTATTAATTCATCACTTCTGAATGCAGTACTAACCACCTTTTAAACTTAAACGTGGTAAGTCATAACTTTGTGTAATTTAACGCCCGAACCGAATGGGCACAAGGGAACTCTGAGAAAGTGCTGAAAAAAGTGGTAGAATTAACTCATGTAGGTATCAAATTATACACATGTTTAGCAAATCTGCCTGCTCCGTAAAATGTGTTCATTAGAAATTACATTGTACAATTTACTTATATAACTATGTAGATGCGAGACATCCGTGTAGCTGGAAATTGAAGAGTACCCATGCGGCAACAAAGTAATAAGCTTGTTTGTGCTTCCGTTCTTTAACGCAAATAACAAGCTTTGCATAATTCGAATTGCTGGGTCGAATTCTTCGCAGTTTCAAATTAACAGCAGTATATCATGAAGTACTTGTGCGAAGCTATTTTTAAATACGCTTTGTCTAACATATGTATGCGATGTCGTCGCGAAGGATTTAAAGATTTTAAGTAGGAAGTAATTCATGTTCGCTTATATTTTTTATAAGAAATGTTCCGGGTAGTCTTCAGAATGTCTTTCACCGTGGTAAATAAATTATTAATGGCAATATCATAATCTACTTCAGATTTCTTCGAATCTAAATGTATTTTTTAGATGAAATAATAATTACTTAAAAATTGAAACTCCTTTTATAGATTAAAGCATTTTTTAAGATACCAAAATGTAAAAATACACCAAATAACAATAGAAGAGAGGTATTTGCCATAGAACAATGCAGCTAGTAAGTATTTGAATGAAATTTTGTTTAAAGTTTTGGGAGCTTCTGAATTCAGCGGTGTAATCAGATTTTTACTGAAAAAATACCTAATGAAATGCTATTTACGAACTCGAAAATGGTCATAAATAAATTTAGATGAACATGCGGTTCTGCGTGGAAATTCACTTTTTCATCCATTATGTATTCACTTCTACAAGAGTGATTCCATTTCAAATGGGTCACGCTCTACAGTAAATGCAGTTTTACTTGTTTTTATTCGTAATAACGGTGTAAATTGTAAAAATCCAAAAATCATCGAAATTTGAGGGCTAGCATGCGGCTACTAAACGTGAGACTCCGCTAAACAGAAAGCGGCGAACAACACTCGATGAGTCCTACAAATCTGCCAGGATTTAATCTGATTGGTGATTGTCACCATGGAATGTTCCTTTGTTCGACGTCCTTAGCCAACATTCAAAAAGACAGTATGTACTTACAAGCTTTCAGCATACAATTAGTTGTCACTTCACAAAAGAAACTAATACGAAACAACCGGCCTTACAAAAATATTTGTACGTAATAATGTTTACTTTAAGCAAGATTATCACGTTATAGAGGACCACAATACCAATTGTAGTCGTCTTGCAGAGCTGCGATAAATATATTAAAATTGATACTCTGATGAATAATAAATATTTAATAAAATATGATTTTCATGTTTCGTAATTCAAAGAGCAACCAGAATATTTCTTTATCAGTTCTTCTGCAAATTCCGATACCGCAGGATATAGGGAATATTCCTGGATTTTGAATAGTGTACTTTCAGTTTCTTGGTGAATAATTCACATAGTTGTCACCATAAAAAGTAAATAAAGAAATAAAAGGAAGTAACCTGTTTTAAAATATATAGCGAAATAAATTAATAAATTAAAATTACTTGATGATCAGTCAAGATTTTATTATTCTGACGAACGAGAAAATAAAAAGAAATGAAAAATGAAATATTTAAACTTAACTAAGTTATAACGTTGGAGAAAAATTGAAAAAAAAAATGAAATTGTCTTATAAACGAAAGAAAAGAGGTAGTTCATCCAAATCTCTCTAAAAAAAATGCTAAAATAATGAAAACACTGAAAATACGATGGGTAATTGTTAGGTGAGACAACAAGATAGTTAGAAAAATTGAAACAAAACTCACCTTGAGTTTTTTTTTTGTATTCCAACGTCAAGGTAAAGTATACTTGATCAGATAAATAGTCATTCGTCTAACCTTTATCTTATACAGCAGGACGCGGATTTTTCAAGAAAACTATAGATATTGAGATAAAGACATAATACTTAAAGTGAATGAAGTGAACTAAGAAAACATGTTATAAACTTGAGAACTGAAAGAAATAAGAATTATTAAACACAATATATTGAAGAGCAATGCAAGATCTAAATAAATTGGGAAATGATGATAAATATAATAGTAACAAAAGCGAATAGTACAATTAACATACCTTAAAGTCTAATTTGGGCTAGAATACGAAAATATCGTTCAAAGTCGCAACTGCAAAACAGCCAATAGTTTTCAAAAGTGGTTGAATTAAAGTTGCTCGCTTAGGCGGTTGATTTTATAATAAATGTAGTTACCATTGTTGCAACAAAGTCTATGTAATTCAAGCATATTTCTTATAAGTGTTTAATTAACCCCATATTCTACGTTTAACTTTAAAAGGATCCGTCGAAATATGAAAAACAAGCTTAAAAACTAATGTGAATTCAGAAGGCGCTCCCACATTTAGACAAAGAAACTGACAGCCTGTTGAAAGATGGAATTAGTTAAACATGTGTTATAAATAAACGTCTATAATGCAATAGTACTGTTGCCATTGTGTAGGCCGTTTTGTAATTTGTCTTCCAATTGATCCTCGTTTTTTTTTTCTTGTCAGTTACAAATATGACAGTAGTATATATTAGCCTTTCAACGTTCCATCTATATGTTTATACTAATATTTCTAAATGGAGTGTAACTAACTAAACATGGATAATGTACACCCACTAGGTTTGCGGAATTAAGAAATATGTGCTTTATCATGAAAATCTATTTAAATAATGTTGCATGGGTGTATTCAGATGTTTAGTAAAAACAGGTGGCATCAATCATATTTTTTATGGAAAATGTTAACTAATATATTATGATTGACGGACAGTTACATTTGTCTACTTCTGTTTATATTATTAATATAAGTCGTAAATTTTATATTTACATATTCCTTCAGAGTTCTTCCATGTGTATTGCAAAAATGCAGTCTGACGTATATAGGCTAATTCCGGGGTAGATTGCCATACGGAAGAGACGGCCATGTTAGGTAATTTCCATAATGGAGTTTCGGTGGCAGCAGTCATTCAGTGCTTTTGTTAACTGTGCCGGTAAAGTGATCACTTCCAAGAAATAATTGAAATAAGGTAAGAAATGTGCACGTAATTTTTAAAAATATCGATAAAATTATGGTGGAACTTCATATAATTTGCTTTGATATCGTGTACAAAGGTTTTCATAACACAGTTTCATTATAAGCTATTCTAATTATGTAATTGAAGGATTCTAACCTAAAATTGCAGTTCTAGTACGTTTGCACTTTTTTATATTTGTCTTTCTTAAAATCCGGGATAGGTGGCCCACATGACTACATGGCAGATTTATTTTTTACAATCTTTCTATTAACCAGAGATGATCTAAGGTTGATTGCATAAATTTGCAGAACAGCTGAAAATATCGTTTCAATCATGAAAATGAAAAAGCTGAATACGATTGGCTTGTTTTTTTTTTGTCAAGAACTCCTGAAGTAACTATTCGTAAGTCAGAGGGAGTCTCATTAGCTCGTATGAATGCTACGAACCCTAAGAAAGTTAAATATTTCAATCTCCTCCAAACAATAATGGAAGAAAATCAATTCTCCAGTAAGCCTGCAAATGTTTTTAGCATTGATGAAATAGGGTTACAACTGAATAATCGACCTGCTGAGGTGTTAGCCGCAAAGGGTTCAAAAGCTGTTTCTACTGTCACCTCAGAAGAGAAAGGAGGAACGGTGACGGTTATCGCCGTTACAATGTTGAAGGCAACTTTTTCCGTCCTGCTGTGATAATGAAAGGCAAGAATAAGAAAAAGGAGTGGGAGGATAATCTTCCTGAAGGCTGTTTGTTATTTACGTCGGAAAAATCCGCCTATATTAACGCGAAAATGTTCCTTCAGTGGCTACGCAGTCACTTCGTTCCTACGAGACCTATGGGATACGCATTGCTGATATGAACGACCGTTGTTCCACATAAACTCTGTTTAAATGCTAGAATTTTCAGCTTCTCATGACAGAGTGCTATTGTGTTTAGCAAGTCATACAACACACTTCTTACAGCCACTAGATACAAGTTTTTTTCAGATCCTTTTAAAGATCTGAAATTTCTAAGGCTGCAGGAATAATTCCTTTCGACCGTGACGTTGTTCCAGATTATGCGTTCACTTCAGATATAACTCTTCCCCAGTCCAACGGATCTACCCAGAATCAGATCGGCACTCAAATTCAAATTGGTTCATCCAAGCAAACAGAAGATCTCACACAACCCAGTACATCTAATGTAGTAGGACAGGATAATGGTAGTGTAGAGGAAACACCTTCTAGACTACTAGCTGAGCTGATGCATACGAAAACGATGCATCAATTCTAATATTCTCAAAACATCTTGACATGTGTAGGGAAAGAGAAGAGCAAATAAAGAACAGGAAAACGGTAAAAGTCAATATTCCTAAAAATAAAAAAAGAAGAAAGACTTAAGGACTTCTAGTAGTGATGATGATGGCAGAATAGAACTTGAAAGTGACGATTCCGGACCTCAAGATTTGGACGAAAAGCATTGCGGAGGCTGTGGTGAAAACTACTATGAGACAAAGAAAAATTTCAATTCGATGTGCGAATTTTAGTTACTTGAAAGGTGTACAACCTACGACAACTTGTGTCAGAAATGCGGAAAGATTAATGACAAAACTAAATAAAAATTGAAAATTGTCACACAATCCATGGTCATCTATCCCGGACTATTAGGAAGAGATGGCCCATAAGTATGTTTCCCGCTTTATGTTTTTTTACGAATATGATTTCTCTTTTCTTGTTCATTATCATAACATATTTTCTGTTAAAGTTTTTTAAATTTTATAAATACTACATTATAAAGTTATGTTGAGTTTTAAGAATTTCACAGGGTTTCATTAAAACTATGGTCATCTATCCCAGATTTACCCTATAGGTTCTAATTCTACGTCTAACAAAAAAGTAAATCTTGATTTTAATTCAAATAAAAATTCTTTTCATGGCTTAGTTGCGGTTGTTGATTAATTGGTGGTCCGTACACACACTTAACGGTACAAAATTAATGAACAATCTCCTTTAGAATATATCATTTCTTAGTAGCAGCATACTTGCTGTAATGGTTTAGTAAAAAAATAGCTTTAATGTAGATAGAAAATCTTCTTCCTAGACGCACTTACACATTCCGCAGTACGATTTAACATCCTATTCGTCTCATTTGCAGTAGATTTAAAAAAACACTAATTTAATATTTCAGATTAATTAAAAACATAAAAAGCATATACGTACATTCTATTCTTCAAACAAAAAAGAAATTAAAATTTTATTACGAAAACATATAGTCCGTCTAGAAAGTATCCGGAAAACAAAAAGCACAGCTATAATTTGACGGTATATATTTTTATTACTTGAATAATAAAATCACAACAAATAATTCATCTCATTTACTAATACAATCTCCATTTAACTGTAAACGCTTAACTAAACGTTCAGGTAATCCCGAAACGAGGTCAACGCTATACTTTTCGGTGATAGCGGTCCAGGCTTGTAAAACTGACCGAATCAAATCTTCTTTATTTCGCGGTGCTGCTCGTTCTACTTCAATTTTCATTAGTCCGCATATGTTTTCGATTGGACTGGGGACGATCTGGGGAAGCTGCTGGCCATGGAATTGTTGCCAAGTTTTGTTCTAGCATCCAAGCTTTAGTGTAGGCAGGAGTATGGCATCTTGCATTATCCTGTTGAAAACGCCACCCTTTGGGATATAAAACACGAGCAGTTTCAAGAAGAAAGCCATTAAGAATTTCACAATATTTTGCACTATTAATGGTGCCATCAATTATACAGAGAGGTGTAGCACCACGCTGAGAGATTGCTTCCCAAACCAAGCCGAAAACAACTTTCGTCAGATATAAAAACATCACTAAAATTATCGTCTCGAAATCGTTGGCAAAAATCTATTCTTCGTTGTTTTGTAGAGGTGTCATTGCAGGGATTTTTTTTGGTTTCCTTGATAAGTAACCTTGTCTTCTCAGTGAAATGTGGACAGTTTCTGGACACACTCTTATTTGACGTTGATTTCCAAATCTGTTAGCCAGTTTTCGAAACCCGAGGCGCGGGTTTTGTCGTCCTAAGGTCAATAAAGCGTTTAGATTGTTTCCGCTAATCTTACGCTGTCTTCCATAAACTGGTCCATGGCTCATATCTGTCCTATTTTTTATCCTCTTTACTGTCTCATATACTGCACTTTTTCTGAGTTCAATCAATTGCACTGATTTTATAACGTTTTGAACACCTTTTCTATACAAATATTCCACCAACTTTCTTCTTTCTACTTGTAACGTTATTTCACAAATATTAAGCCTGTTGATAATCAACAATATTTGACGACTAGTGTTGTTATATGATTTTTGCCATGGCCTACAGTCGGCACAACCTACTTGATGCATTACTTTTGTCTTAGGATGTAACACAAAAGAAATATATTAAAATTAAGAAAAATAATAAATTCCGGATACTTTCTAGACGGACAATATATAGACGTATATAGTAACTATCAGTGCTTAACCTAAAAACATTTTTAATTTCACAGGATATTTACCTACAGTAAGGCGCAACTAAGATCTTTCTAACTCTACATATTAAATCATTTTTCCATTCTACATTGTACTCTGAATATGCGTATCTTCTCCATTCGAGAATAAACCACCTGCCACATTATAGTAGCATTTAAATTCAGTGCAAATATTCGAATGGTTAGATACACGTAATTTGAGCTGAATTCTGATATTAATTAGGAAATCCAAAAAGTTGGGTTGATTGTCAGCTTCTATCATTCAGAAGATAGTATGGAGGAAGGGGTACTTCAGAACCTCACTGTATATTACGCATATGTATCTAACTACGTGCTTAAGCGGCGTTATACGCTGCAAGGTTAGACATCAATCAACCGTCAAAATTAGCAAGTGATTACTCACCAATATTATGGATACATCATCAAGCCCAAATTAATAGGTCGACTTAATTATTTCACTTTGCTATCCATCTCATTAACATGCGTAGAAGGCTGGCCAGTTCAGTATTTTCTACACCGTTAGACATATCAAAATAAACTTTGGTAGATGTTTTAAATGGAAAATTGCAACGGACATTTATTCTCCAAACATGAATTTAGAATTTGACGTATATGGTGAGTTTTTTGCAATATTTCGAAAACTACGTATCGAATCGAGAACGACGTGAATGCAATTTGTTCACCTCGAGGAAGCCTATGCACTGATACCAATCTCCATGTGGTTGACGCTGCAAGCAATTTTCAATTCTCAAATGGGAACCTAAGTTTTTTATTGCCAATTTGGATTCTATTAGAAAAAATACGTAACCTGTATGCCAAACATTTTGTCAAAGAAATAATGGTTGCACAAGTTATTATAAACAGTTTAATGTACCTTCAATACTTTATTGAATTAAGTGGGTGGTCACATTTTTGGACACTTAATGTGGAATAACTGTTACAAGCCCCCAACCCGATGGTGAGTGGGGAAGGGGTTCACTTAAAACAAGCAGCCTGATGGTGTGATGGCAGGGAACTCATCTCTAGAAAACACCGTGAGGGAACAAAAGCTTACGAACTAACTACGTCGTTATTCCTGGGTAAGGCTAAAAGTAATGCCTTGCAAAATGCAACACAATCTATTAGAAATCAAAAATTAAATTTCGGGCAAGCGCTACATATTTTGTAGGGTAAAATCCAATAAAATCCAGTTGCAATAAAAAGTAAGGGTTTCCGTGAATTCCTTGGTATTTCCAAACTGAAGAAATATTTCAAAGGTAAGGAATCGAACCTAACATATCCCGTTTGAACAACAAGCGTGCCAACCACTACACAACGGGGAGCTACCAGCAGCAAATCACTTTTTATTGCTTGGGTATTATTTATTTGCTGTTATCTAACGAAAAAGTATATTTTACTTGAATATCCAATTTTTGTAGAATTTCTAATAAATTAAATATAGTGTTTATGTTCATACCCAAATCTAGCCACTGTTGTGTTCACAACTGCAACGGATATGCACACAGCAGATCCAAATTGTATGTACATTGCACGTATACTAATAAATAAATATTGTTATTAATAACAAATGAATGCAACAAATCTTAGATAAGGTTCATAATGAACAAGTAAACGTTAAATAAACATTCAGTTATAAACCTCTAATATAAAAAGTGGAATTGAAGAAATTAACCATCTGTTTCTTCTTCATTGGGATTAGCCATTATTGTAGACTGCTGCTACGGAACTCGACATGACGTTAGCCATACATTCTTCAAGGAAAACATTTCACAACAATACAATTACTTCTCGATTAACGTTTGCGTGTTTTCTCTTTTTCGATATCTCAAACAAATTTTTTCTTCAAGGAAGTGCTCAAGGATTGTTTGGATAATTCAACAAAATCAATATTCCAAAAAAGCACGTCTTTCTTGTGAATTACAGAAGCGAGATAAAAGACAGGCAATAAATAGCTAATAGTAAACCAAATACGTCAACTGATAACGTGATAGCAGACACTACAAGACTACTTGAACAGTGCAGTAGTGGCATACGATTATCTTTGTCTATCACTCTAATGAAATCAAATTATGTACAGTGAAAATGAATCTCTGTAGTTACAGTCCGTTAAATCCCCCCTGGCGGGTGGAGAAAATTATTGCGCAGAGCGAAATGACATTTGGAGCGCAAGAAACAGCGAATGTCGCTCGGTTTATGCATTCACAACGAATCCACCACTACCGCCTCGTTTAGTTACGGAGCATCTAATCACCAACCGCCAGGAAGGATTGGATGGACTGTACATGATACTTATTTATGACCTCTAAAATAAATTCAGGTACACCAACCTTGGTTGCGCATCTTTGAGCGCAAGTCTTGCTTCCTTTTCCAGCAGCAGTACTCAACAATGATACTCAAATTAATTGTCTTTACCCTTCGATGAATCAATGACGTAGGTAAAAACTTAAAATAGATAAAAACATGTATTTTGTTCGTTACTGTTTCTTTGTAACGCTAGTGTCTGTACAGACACTAGCAATAAACTAACTTTAAACGTAAGACGCATAAATAGTAAAAGATTAAACTTTAAGTCGGTAATTGCCCTTTAATAACAAATATTCAAAATATAGTTTAAAGGTAACACAAAAGATAAATGGAAAATTTGAAGCTTTTACGGATACTTCTAAAATTAAATCATATATAAGAATGGATTTTACAGTTGCAAACATATATGATGCAAATGAAGATTCTGACAACAACGTAAATTGAATCATTTATTTAATTTATTGATTCCTAACATTTGCGCTACGCTACATAATATATACCTAACACAATCAGAAAAACGCTCATATTAACCCAAAATAATCTCTAAATGGAAATACAAAACTCTATCGAAAACAAGCGACTATAACTATACATAACCAGACCTAATAATAGCAGAACGGAGAAGAGCGTCTCTAACGATCCTCATCTGATACGTTTCGTATTGTCTAATTACAAGTATCCCTTAACTCTATATTTTCTACCTGCCGATTCAAACGAGAATATCGAATACATCGGCAAGTAATCCGTGCATATGTACGAAATTACCGAGGAGCACAGGTTGTACTTTTAGCTTTACCCTTTCTTATAAATACCATATGGATAATTAACCGTTATCCTTCTCTTCCTTCTAATTATAAGTAAATCAGTTACAGTGGAGCGTATGTTAATTTTCAAACAAAAGAATGGTAAATTAAAGCATACAAAACATTCGATGCAATAAGCTCTAGACGTACACATATAGGTTTCTTATGTAAATAGAGCTTGTGATTAATACTCCGTTGCCTAGATTCAAGAAATTCATGTACAATATACACTATCATTAGGCCGTCAACGAAAATACGGCAGAACCTTCATAAATCATTTATTAATTTTGGGTTATGTCAAATAAAATAGTAATCAATGAACGTAGGGGACCGAAAATAGTCACGCACCAGCAATTATCGATTTTACTCCGTAAGACGTGGAGATAAAACCATGTCGTAGTAGGAATTCGTAAACGCATGTAACGTGGAGAATATACATTGCAATATGTTCGTATAGTGCGACGGAGTCGAGAAAATTTCTGTGTTGGGTATTGTTTGAATTTCCGTAATTGGTGAAATAGAATTGATTTAAAGAAGAGTATTTTCAGCAAATAGGCAGAAACTCTTTTTAAATTAAATTAGTTTCATAAATTACAAATAACTTTCACAATTTTGGAAGTTTGTGCATTAATAAACTGGAATTTAGCTGGAACTTAGGAATAATGATAGCAAGGACTGTGACGTAGAATGGTAAACAACACATAAGTATCGGCACCCTCCGCACCACACAAGTTTAATTTATTATATAGTAATATAATAATTATGGATACAGTTTCCAAAGGTGGTGTGTTTTCCAAAGAGGTTTAATCGAACAGATTAATCAAAAATTCAAATCGAAAATGCAAGCTCTCAGTAAGAAATTTAAGAAAATTTGTCCAAAAAAGAACAAAAACACCGTACATTCCTTGGAGAACGCACCACTGGTTTCTAATCAATCGTCGGAGACCTTTAGTAAAACCGAAATCGGACTGTTAAATCAGGGGTTAAAACATTGTATTCGCAATCCAAAGACCCCAATTGAAGAATTGATCGCGTCGGTAGAAACGTCCATAAAAAATTTAGATGCCACAACAAAAGATTACGCACGAAACGCTTGCAAAATTACTATTTCAAAAAACTTAAACGATGTTAAAAGTTTAAGTCAGAACAACGGCGATCTCGGGATTATTAAAGGGCTTAAAAATAAAAACTGTTTCTATCTGAAAGCAGACAAAGGGAACAAAATAGTCATTCTGGACAAGTCGGACTACTTCAACCGCGTCAATAGCTTGTTATCATCAGGACCTTACAGAGAAATGAGAAAAAACCCTTTACCAGCTGTGGTTAGGGAAACAAAAGAAACTCTGAAAAATTGTCCAAAACTTATTAACGCGAACCTTAAGTTTAAACTGTCAATTTCAAACCCAACAGTGCCTAAAATGTACTGCCTACCGAAAATCCATAAACCGGGTAAATCTATGAGACCAATTGTTTCGGGCATAGATTCACCCACGTACAAACTGTCCAAATGGCTAGTAAATGAATACAAAAATTTACCCATCAAAGCAGACAGCCTCGAAGTAGAAAACTCATTGGATTTTGTAAATAAAGTAAACCATATCAAACTAGAAGATGGGGAAATTTTAGTATCGTTCGATGTTTGTTCACTCTTCCCTAGTGTACCGATCCCTGAAACCATAGAGTATTTAGTTGAGCTCTTAAAGCTCAACAATATTGAAGATACCAAAATAGCAGAATATAAGAGACTAACGTCACTCTGCATGAAGCAAAGTTGTTTTCAAGTTGAGGGCAAGTACTATGAACAATTAGAAGGTACAACAATGGGCAACCCCCTGTCCCCCTTCATAGCCAACTTGTTCATGAGCAAGTTTGAGACATGCATGAGAGCGTATGCCACATATTTTCCTAGAATTTGGCATAGGTACGTCGATGATATTTTCGCGGTTTTTGATACTAAGAAAAGTAATATCCCGGATTTTCTCGCGACCCTCGACTCAAAATTTGAAACCATTAAATTCACAGTAGAAGAAGAAGTGAACAATCAACTTCCGTTCCTAGATACTTTAGTGATTAAAAATAAAAATAATAAGAAACTAGAAATTGACATCTATAGAAAGGAAACCAACACGAATAGGTACATTATGAGCGATTCTAACCACTGTGGACAACACAAAATGGCCGCGATTAGCTTCTATAGAACTATACTCTTCTATAGAAGTCGATCGCATGCTTAAGAAAGTCCAACATAGGCTTTACGTAAGAAATTCCACGACCTTAACCCCGGTAGAAACTAATAGCAAGAAATTCGTGAAACTCCCCTTTCACGGCATATCGAAAGGCGTGGGGAAGGTTTTGAAGAGTCAAGATATGAACGTATGCTTCGGTTCGCGCAACACACTCAAAAATCTTCTCGGTAATCCTAAAGATAAACCGAAAATGGGAGAAAGGTCGGGTATTTATAAAATTAAATGTAGTCACTGTAATAAAGCCTATATTGGTCAAACAAAAAGAGCGATAGAAACTAGATTCAAAGAACATCTACGAAATTATCGCTACGGCAGATTGGAGGCGTCGAGTGTGGCACAACATATAAATGAAACCGGGCATAGTATTAAATTAGAAGACTTAAAATTGATTAAAACCGTAACGTCGCCGCGAGAATTAGACGCGTACGAGACGGTTTACATCAAAAGTAATAAAAATCTGATGAACCGAGAAAACGGACCGTTGTCGTACTCTGTTCTTTTTGACCTTTTGCAGTAGGCTGGCACTCGTTTATATTTTGGGCCATAAAAGAGATCTTCCCGTCCATCTGGCCGTGTTTTTCGCATGTCGTAGTTTAAGATACGTAGAGGGTAGAATTAGGCACTTGTAAAATACAATATTTCTTCTCGGTGAAGGGATAGTTCATGCATGTTATCTTTCGCACGTCGTAGCTTCAAGGCGTGCAGGAGGTAAAAATAGGCACTTGTAAACGATATCTGTTCTAAGAAGTATTGATAGTACATGCATGTTTAGTTTAAGAAAAAGTTTTTTCTCACATCATTCGGTCACCAGCTGATGATGAGGACCATTCGTGTCCTCGAAACGGCCGTCCCGGACTAATTATTATATTACTATATAATAAATTAAACTTGTGTGGTGCGGAGGGTGCCGATACTTATGTGTTGTTGGTCTTAGGAATTTGATTTGAAATATAACTAAAACAATTCACTACACTAACACTACACTTATGTTTCGGTAGCTAAGCTATCACTTTCAGCTGTAAAGAAAAGGAAGTATATGATTGTATAGAGCAGAGAAGCGATCTTGAGCTTATTTTTTGCTCACAGGGTAGGTGGGGTCTATCGCTATCTTAATTATGTTTCGCTCAAGAGCTCAATATATCAAGATGCACTATATTAATAAACATTTACATGCTTGTATATTTGCAAACGTGAGTGTAGAGCGCTCTTGTTGAGAGGGTTCAACGTTGTCATAAAATATGTATTCATTAACTATAATCTTGGTAATATATCTCCTCGTTATATTGATGTGGTCACGCAATGTTCCGAGAGGAAGCACTAGCCACCCGGCATTATTAGCTATTTCTATTTCGAAGCAATCTCCTAGCGTCATATACTACCAAGAGATACGCGTCAGCGGTCTAGAAATGAGCGAAAAAAACTGGTATAAATGTCCTCTCAAGCAGTTCTTAGACTGCTAACGTGTGCATGCATGTAAGTGATTCCGAAGCTTCCACGATGTATCAAAAAACGCCTAGAAACAATAACCAAAATGCTTAATGACTGGGATGAATGGGAATGCTCAGAGCTCATTCGCTATTTAAAAAATATTAAAATAATAATGCCACTTAATTATATGTATGACACAGTACTCTTTTTTGGCATATGATATTAGGTACCCGCCTCTTCTTACTTTAGTTACCAACTGACTTATCACTACTCCACTGTACCAACTTCTACCAACCGTATCCCCTCTTTATTAATGCTTAGTTGATATGAATCCTTCAGCGTCTTATTATGTTATTTGATTTAAATACCTACTAATGCCTTCGTGACAATATTTGTATTGTTTCGGTTATTTGTGGACATTTTCCTATGTATTCATTAATAATTTCGGGTTATACAAACCAATTCTCTATTAAAGTTTCTTTTGATATTATTTTATGTGTTTATTTATCGTAAGCAACACAGAGCTTTGAATCAGATATGGGATGATGATTTGAAACGATATTGGTTTCCTATTGTTGTTGTCTGCTTGAGGGTGAAAAACATATCGCAGCTATACGTCCCATCTTAACGGTGCATAAGTTTATTGCTGAGAATGATAGCTTAGTTTAACTACCAAAATGTGCGTCCAGAGTTAGTGAACTGTTGTGATAAACGTGATAGTAAAGTGTTTCATAGTCGAACATAGCTGAATCTGTATTTTTTTTTGTAGTATTCCATTAAAGAAATATGTCGACTAACATATCGACATAATGTGAATGGCGTTTATCTGTTTACAATAAGAATGCTTACGTTTTTTATAAAAAGGCAATAGATTACATTCGTTTTCATTTTCCGCGTCGTGCCACATTTATAAACTTACAGCTGTTAGATAAACGGTGGGAGCTGCTATGCATTAAGAAAGATTGAATGTTTTCTGAAATGAATCTTCCAAAAATTCTAATTAAGATTTACTTCTGCGTAAGTAAGAAAGTAATCCTAAGAAAGCGTTATGACGCCTGCCATGCACAAACTGGAATTATCTCTAGTTTTACTCTTAAGTATTAGACATTCTACATAGTCGATGCTTGCCAAGTTAAACTTTTTGCATGAATAGTGTTGCCAATAACTATTTTCTCTATTCATTTTGAGAATATTATGTAGCGAAGACGTGGTGTCATATACCAAACTTTTAAAATTATGCACCTATTAATCTAATTCGCCGGACTTTTGTAGAATGCATGTCAGACAGCGAACAGGTACAGCAAATTTATGAAAACGAAATGTTGAGAAAAACTCATTCACGATGAAAATGAAACCGAACTTTTTCTAATTTTTCTTTAAAATATTTTTCCTTTTGTACTTACAGACACTATTTACACGATCTTATGTCGCAGCCTTTTCTTTTTCTCTATTGCAAATTTTTCACTTGTGCATAGGTTTAGTAAATGTTCTATCAATCGATGTATTTTTCCTTGCTAAACTCCTCTATTTCGTTATTTTGTTTATTTCTACTTTTATCGATACTCCCAGATATCCAAATTGTGTTATTTATTATCCTTTCTGTTTAATGTTATTACACTCGCCGATATTTCGTTTGACAATCCTTTATTTGATTTGATCAGTAAGACCATGTCATCGGCTAATACTACAAAAGTAAATGAGGATAATTCGATAATTATTCTCCATGACCGAGATCTCCATTGACCGCGAATGATCTCTCTCCCACTCTTATCTTACCGAATGAAGATCATTCTTACCACATTTTTTTTTATTTTTGTCGATATTCCTAATTTCCGCAACGCCTTCTGTATTTCCATTCACTAACTTGCATATAATCATTAAACATGATGACACAGCTATGAACCAAGATTCTATTCATAGCTGTTATTTTGGATGATAGGATTTTACATACAACATTTAATTAAACTATGCTCTGTTGGAAATATGTTGTAAAGTTCTTATTTCATCAAATGGTCTTGAAGCACAAATTCTTTGCATCCTTTGGTATAATAATTTTTTTACGCAAAGTATAAAACGCTATGGGTGAAACAAATGTTAAACATTTGAAAAACACTACTTATTCCTATTTAAGTAAAAAATTAAGGTATTTTTAAAAACACATCTTATAGCTGCACTAACTAAAAGATATAAAAAGGGAATGTTTATAATTTCTTCAAATAATTTATGGACATCGGTAATTTTAAATATTTTAAAAATAACGAATTCTATCACAGATTTAATCATTATCTTCATTTCTTGATATCTCATTGAGAATCTATGACTCGGTTTTATTCTGTTAACTTAAATATTTAGTACACACAGAGGTTCATAAAGTTCATAAACAATTGAATTTAACAAATTAGTTTGTCGATAATATATATGGGTACTCTCTCAACATATGGACATCGAAGATAGTAGCATACGCATAAATATACTTAATAATACTAAATCTATACAGTGTGTTACAAGTTCATATGATTTGTCAACTCCTACATTTTCACTATTTTACTTATTTGACGTTCTTTTTTTTCCATTTACGCAAAATTACGTGTGTACGGTAGCTATTTTATTTATATTTATTTTTTATTTAAATTTTTAATAAATTAATGTCTACAACATACACTGTTTGATAAAAAGGACTTGTAACATCCTGAATAAATTATAATTTTAACTTAAATACATTTTAAAACATTGATCGTTATGGGGGTCAACTGTGACTGGTAGACAATAGAAAAATGTCAAACAAATATTTGTTATATTCTTTACATAAAATTCTACTTACTACTTGCTCTACTAAATTACTACTTACTCAATTGAAAATAGCCGAGAAAAGCCATACTTAACCAGTAAAACTTCATAACTAAAAATGTCAACATTTTTTTTTTTCGTTAAAACATTAAAAAAAATTCTTGACGCACTTAACGTTATCTAATCCTACGTGAATATTAATAATATAATTATCATTTTTTTAATGTTATACACGTATCAAAATAAAATATGTATAAGAATAACATAAATCAAATCCACGTGGAACCGATACTCTGCGTAAATCGAGGGACGGTGGTTTCTGGTCCATTGTCAATTATCCGGTAGTTTATGTAGCCTCATGTTTCTCTTCTCCGCGTCCCTGGCGTTTTATTAGTGAAGTATTACTCCAGTCACCGATAAACCCGGTAAAACGACTAAATAACTCGTTTTTTCACTATAACTTTTCATTACAAAAATGTACAGAATAAATTTAATTATGTACAATATTTTCGCAAATTAAGTATCGTTCGGTAATAAGTCGTCAAGTCATGTAGGAAATGTCTATATTTTAAGGTTACCGACTCTCTCTTGTGTGTTTGTTAGACGATAGAACAAGAACTCCTGTGAGAGGGAGTCTACAGCTTGTAATATGATACTTTCAGAAAAAGAACATTCTATTGACATTCAATTGAAATAGCATAAAATATTGTATATTATGGAGCGTGCGTCATAATTATTGTGATTTCATAAATGCTGTTGAGAAATGTTGCTGTTTAGTGCAAATCGTTGTTAAGTATTTCAAATAAACGGTAAATTCAAGTTTTGACTATTCAAACGAATACGTAGTTTTAAGTACGTGACGTCTTACCATACAGAGTTCACGTAACATCGAAGTTTTCCGTCTGTCAGCTTACTTTGTATTAATTTGCAGTTTACTTACTACTATTACGATTTTACTTACTTTACTGATTAAAGAGACGTGAGTGTGATACTCTTGCTAGCGTAACGTAATGGAACTTTACATCTCCAAGGATATAAAGCAGTAATACATTATTAACTCAGCGATAGCCGTCAATGTACAACAGAAGTTGACACTTTTAACAATTATGGGAGTACAAAAATTGTTGGACTGGTGCTAGGATAAATACATATCACGCTTGCGTAAGTGCTTTTACTTGGATTTATTACCGACTTCGGCATCGGCCCGATCTCCAAACAACATCTTTATTCGCAAAACTGCAGCTACGTCTCTTGTACATAATAACTATTTTCAGTATGGCAGGTATTAGGAAATAAAGTTATTTACGAAAAAGTAGAAAAATCTGCCTTTACAGTAAAACTTAATTTTCCATCCTCAATTAAAAAACAGACGGCTAAGACTAAGACAAATAATAATTATGCATTTCAGGAATTAGTCATTCTTTCCTATCAACCATTAATCAGAGTGTCCAAGTAGTTAGGAAGTTCCTTTAAAAACATTTTCGCCAGTATACATATCATAATATATTCTATGAATCACTTTACATATAGATAACTAGCAACTTTAGAATTTAGTGTAGGTAGGAAAACCATTTCACTTCCCTTTATATATGTAAGGTAAGAAGAAATACCTTCTCGCTTCCTGTAAATGTGTTGGATACGGTAGTTCCTGCATTAAAATTGAAATCTATATATGCAGTTGCCGTAGATAAATACCTTTGCATTAAACGTTATATGTATGTTCCAGATGAATTTTTAAACTTCCACCGGTCTATACAGAACATGTATTATTTTGTTATGTTCCCATGGGCATAAAGTTGTTTAACCTACGGTAGATGTACCCAATGAACACGTATAACGGCATATAGTACTTGGTCTACCATATAAGGAATTGCAACAGCAACAGTGTACTTCTTTTCTGCTTATTCCGCATTTTGCTAGCCCTGGCAGATGCTATAATAGACCATGCAGCTTGCGTTATCGCAGAAGCGGTACAGAGCGCGAGCGAAGCTGACAAATACTTATGAATATGGATATCCATCCCGCTTATTCCAGTTCTTCCGGAAACATTAGCGATGAATTATGTGTGATACCTTTTAATACTAAATCTCTCCAAACTGGAAAAGTTTGCTGGAAGACAACGCGAACATGTACATTCCGCATTTCAACCTGAAATGTTAACAAAGGAACTATAATAAAACGAAAGGAAAAACAGTTTCGAGAACACTACCGTTCCGCGCAACGTTGCCTTCATTTATATGCAAATGAACATTTTCCTCGCTAATTATTGTAATTCAGAGACGGCGAAATGAAAAAGCGAGAAAGAGATTCCTGCACGGGTTTAATATTTTATCGATCGAAGAATCCAGCAGTTTCGATACTTCTAGCTTGCGGAACGAAAATTAAAGTAAATTACTTCGGAATGTCTACAGGAACCGACAATGTATGTTATTGCGCCATAATTAATTTTTTGTACCTAGTTAAGATTAATGGAATTAATTTTCAAAGATCCATTCAGCTATAGAACAATAACAAATTTCTAAGAAAATGCAACATTTTCCTGAAAACAAATTTCAGTTTAAAAGTAAAGCATGGAGTGAGGTCCTGCAGTATCGCTTTCCCCCATACTAACTTCGAAGCGACAGGAACTAATGCTTTTAGAAAAAAATAGGTCGGTTTCTATTTCCTGTGTGTATTCTGGTTTTTAATTCTTACTTATTTTGTTACTTTTTGTTATTTCTTATCGAACTTCCTTTCATAAACAATGTGCCGATTTTTCAGTTTCTTCTGCTGTTGATTCTACATTCACGTGTTGATCATGTTACACGATCCGTGGTTCGACAAACCTGACATGGCCAACCTCGGACCACGGACCGTGTGACATGTTGTGCAGTTTGCTCTTCGCGCTTCGCCGGATTGTCTCGTCGGATGGCGATAAAATTAAGAGGAACAAAGAATACATACTTTTTAAAGAAATACTGAAACTGTAGTTTTACCTGTCTTAATTTCTCATGTATGATGCTAGCCATCTTCCCTTTTTACGTTTGCTTAATTTTTTACGTTTGTTTAATTTTTTACGTTTGTTTAATTTCTATTACGCCACTGAATAATTTGATGTGACGAGTGCTACAGAATATTTTTCTGGAAAAAAAGGAATCTTATAGTAACGAATTAAATTAGCACTAATGATGAAAATAGGATTATTTACATTTAAAAAGATTCAAGAGGGGAGTAGGTTGTTACCGCACAATATGTATCACTATTTGGGTTGAAGTATTAAAAAATGGTTCTTTGAATTCCTTGAATGTTTAATGTTTAAGTTTTGCACTAATTAACAGTGGAAATTTTACAAGTTTACTCGAAACGAAATAAGTGAAAGGACATTTTACATTGGAATTTTCTCTTTGCATGAATCATATTGATTTCTAAAAGGTCGAAGCAGATATTTTTAAAATTCTCTACAACGTGTTGCATAATGCAGTCTCACTATAGAGAGCACACAAAGAATCTGCTGCTACAGTTTGTTATCTTGCGTCCATGGTATTGAGGATAGAACTAAACATTTAAGGTTCAGAAATTATGACAGACGGTTCCGACATTTTCAATTCCCCAAACCAAGGAACCTTCAATTCCGTTGTTTATCGAATCACGGATCATTAATACTCCAAGAATTTGGCAAAATGGAGCATAATAAACGCTGCCCTTATACAGCCGGTAATATAACTTTGTGCTAAGTAAGACAAAATAATAATAGTCGACAGCGAACTGCTTTAGGGATCATAGGATTCAAATTATTGAATAACGTGATAATTATCAGATTTACATAATATTAGTTAGTGTAAGTTACTGCATTTAGCATGGTTATTGCCAGAACCATCCCCAAAATTAATAACATAGGGCTGAAGAACAGACATTGTCTACAAAAAAAAAACGACAGGAAATTTTAAAAAACCTATCGTAACTCATTAATTGGTACAAGTTCGTTAAAGTGAATAAATAATAACGATTAATAAAACAGGAAAAACAAAATAACAATAAGAAACAGTGATATCTTATGCTTTTAGAATGGAGATCTCGACAATTGTATGATTACGTTGTCTAGCAACGACCTCATTGAATCAATTTGCCATCACAGAAGACAAATGGGTGCTTTTTCCTAGCCAACTTTGCACAACGAAAACCTTTATTGCTGCATATCGTAATGTTTCCCAAGCTAAAGTATAATGTATGTTGCATCGTTGCTTTTATTGGTTTTCCTAAAATTTATTCCTAGGCTATTCCAAAAATGTAACTGAACTCCCGATAGCGCTAAAAGTTAGTTCACAAAAACAATTGAAACCGACTTACATTTTCCGGTAGCTTCTGTCGTTCAAGTTACTACGAGGGCGGAATACTTATAGGATCTGACTATATACAGCGTGTCCACCGAATGTGTAGACGGAAAATAATTCCTTTCTTGAACAATTTAAAGAAAATGTCAAATAAAACATTTCGGAGACAAGCTCTATACGACATAGCATTATGCCGAGTATACATACAGGGTTCTCAGTTGCCGTTGAGCATGATATATGTTTAGTTTTCTTAATTGAAAGTCCTTTATATTATTCCATTTTTGGATGCCTCTCTTCAATTCTTATACCCACCTATCTTTGTTGTTGAGATAATTGAAATTTCTCCAACGGCAGATATCTTAAACGCTAGAGCAACGATTGAAATTGTATAATATCTGTTAAATCACAATATTGTACCGCGCCGGCAAATCGGGCCAACGGTAAACTGGCTCTATGGCGAAACGTTCTAGATCCCAGTAGACGTTCAACACCATCAGACTAGAAGTCAGAGACATAGACAATATTCTTCAAGTTAGGATCTATCTCAATTAAGAAAACATCACCTTTACTGGTCCAAATACTCATTTTGATCTATAGAAGCGCCACATCAAACAGGAAGTAGGAGGAAAATCGAAAGGGCTCCTACTCACAAAACACATCAGGACAAAATTAGGCGAAGGCATTCATATCAAGACAATGCTATCGTTTAGCAAAGGGGATCTCAGAATACTGATAGGTTTAATGGCAGATCATGCGTTTCTAAGGTCCTAGATTAGTACTAGTATTGAGTAGGGCCGCCAGAAACCTTTTTCAGGAACTGGGTACCCGCCCGGCACAACGGTTTCAAGTTACTCGAAAGCGAGTACTTAAATACGGATACCCATTTTTGAACAATAGCATTAATATACATACATATACATATATCTGGACTGACCAAAACCATATTTTTTAGGAACGGGGTAACTGCCCCGAAACCCCACATCCAAAATCGGGTAGAATCGGTGCTAAAAATGTCGAGCCCCCGGGTAACAACAGCCTTAGTATTGAGATTCATCAAAAGCCTCCAATTATTTTAACACACACACAAAAGCACTTAGTCCGGTTCATTATAACTAGAGTGAGGACGTTCGGTGCAGTTTGCTAGCGAATTTTAGTCAGCCAAGCGTCGGTCGGGTATATGCAGTAGCGTAGATAAATTGAAAGTTATATTTTGTTAATCGTCAAGTACGATTGTAATATGATATATTTTTCTAAATTGTTCGTTATGAATTGGTTTCTTCGGCCAGTGCTGCCGTCGGAACGTAACGCCAATGACAAACTGCACACAATGTCTCCACTCTAATTATAGCACAAGGGAAGTCATCTTAAAAAATAAATGACTTTTGTGTGAAAAAAGATTAAATTTTGGAGAAATTATTGGAATTAAACCATTTTCAACTAAAATTCATAAAGTAAGCCTTTTAGTTGAGAGGTTCATTTTAAAGGTCTGCTTCTGAACATCTAAAAATAATTCCTAGCTTAAAAGAGACTTGATGTTAATTTTCAATTTTATGTATAATTTAAAATAAAATTTGAGAATTATCATTGTGCTTGCTTAGAATAGAACAATCCACGGAATGTAATCCCATCAGAATAAAAAAATGTAAAAATTATGTATATTTGCACAGTTTTTAGAACAAGCTCTACATATCTGTCTAACAGTGCATTAGGTCTGGCGATATCCACACCACCAGGACGATCACTACATATATACGTAGACAGAATCGTGCACCAGACGAAACAATAGATAAATCGTAATTTTATTTATAATACACGAAAGAATCAAGCGAACCTGGTATATCTATCTGTGTCTGTGTATATGCCGCGTGTGTCGCCGCGCTCCAGTTAACATGCACGAGCATGCTTATACGTGACACGTTTTTATATTTGGAAGTATTCCGCCCACGTAGTTCACTTCACCAATGCCACCTCCACAGCCCGCTCATCCTACTCCGGCATTACTTTCTTTCTCTCTTACTTTCTACTTTTCTTCTTTATGCTTTTCTTCTTTTTTACTTCGTTTTATTTTATTTCATTTCTTGTAGAGCATAGCAGCACGTGCGAGGTTGGATGTTTCGTTTACATTCTGCAGTCTTACCTGAAGTTTAGCATAACTCCTGTAGGAGTTTATCGATGCAAACGGGGCAGAAGGAAAGCGGTGATGGTGATATATGGCAATTTTAAAGTAGTTTACAAAGTTTTTTTCACAGGAGAGGCGATAAAGTAAGCAGTTGAGCAAAAAGTTTCGACCGTCGACCGACTTTCCGTTTAGGATAAAATCGTTCGCGAACGAGGATAAATTTTAAAGTAAAAAAATGGTAAAATAAACATTAATGAAATGGAGAAAGTTTTAATAAGTAGAAGCTAGCTATGCAGTTTTGTTTAGTTTCAAAAGTGTCATGTTTAAAAATATGTTCCGTCAAAACTACTCATTACTGAATAGCTCTGCAACTCTTCTGAAGCAATGATGCATAATGTATAAACGCACATAAAGGCTTTGCGCTTTCTAATATTAAATAATCACAAAGTATGCTATTTGTCTGGAAAATAACGGTATATACAAATAAATAACGGTTCACATATTCTAATGTGAAAAAACACTCTAATTACACAACAAGAATTAATTTACGAACAATTATAAATATTCAATAACGAGTTACTACATTGTTTTTTGTTGTACAAATCACAAATAATCTCGATCAAAAATAGAAATGAAACGGAACAAAAAAGCATATTCTAGATTAAACAATCATTTACTTCAATAGTCAATATTTCAGGGTAGAATGGAATTCGCAATAACGGGAAATTTTCTACACAGCGGTTGTACACAGTCTATATCACGAACAAATAGCCTAATCAGGTACAAATCATGTGAAACTTCTCAGGGTCACAGCAAGCACCTAGTAGCACAGACGGTTGGCGCAGCGTTGGCTCCCGATGACGGATAACTTGGCTCTACCTGGCAACAATGTCGGCATTACGTGAAGGCGTAAACATTTTACACTTTTGGCCGAACTATCTACTTTGGCGTCCACCGACCTTTAACGAACACTCTGAAAATTGCCTCAATGTCTGTCGACCATGACGTTATATGTTTACAACGTTTGGCAACTGATCTTCAACCGACGCTGCACCGACT
Organism: Oryctes borbonicus; assembly: GCA_902654985.2. NCBI lineage: Eukaryota > Metazoa > Arthropoda > Insecta > Coleoptera > Scarabaeidae > Oryctes > Oryctes borbonicus. The sequence goes on along the minus strand of LR736867.1, from coordinate 6,485,403 downwards.
GAATTGGTTCAACACCGACTTGCTTATGCCACTCAAGTGTTTACTGCCAATTTGTTGATGTTCAACTAACGCTTAACTGATTTTGTTGTCCGAAATCCAATGGATTACGTAATGTTAGAAAAGCATATTTGTTTTTTACACCTCACAAACACACTACCGACCCTGGCTAACCGTCATGGATGTTGGACCGACCGTAAGACGTTGTACCAATTGGAGGGCAACCATTAGCCGACCAACTGTACTACTAAGCCACGTTGTAAATGAGATATGTTTTAATTCTAATTTTTCCTACTTTCACCGAAATAAGTACTTTAACAAAATTTTCTGTATTTCGTTTGTCATTTACTTCATCTATATATATTGTTGTGTTCCTCTCAACACAATTCAGGTTTAAAAAGAAAAACAGTTTCTGACACCAGGGCAGCTTTTATTTGTGTACTCCGTAACACAATAGAATTATAATAACATATAATTATTATAAAGATTTCTTTTAGAACACCTTTAGAATTAACATAGAATTCTAATATAAACTTTCGGTAGTTAAACGGGCAGAGTAACGACTTACGCGTGAGAGTGACTTCTTAATACTCTATTGAGGCTTGAGCGCGAACCCCTTTTATATGTTTCAAATGTGCTGACTAAGATATCTGTCTACTTTGTATACTTTTGCTATTATCAAGGGTTACAACAATATACTCTAAGAATAGGTCTAAGCAAGGGGAAATTTTGGCATCCCGAAACGTGAGTAAGGCTAGAATGAATAACACACAATGAAGGACCCTTATTCTGTTGAAGTTAACAATATTTTTATTCAATTTCCAATACATATGATAATCTTCAGTAGTAGTCACTCGAAATATTTGTTTCTCTCAACTTTGCAATGTTTTAAACGAGAGAGAAGTTAATTTGTCGAAAATAATTTTTTCATAGACACCTTTCGGCAGTTTAAATTAAAAATAAATAGCAAATGTTTACGCTTTTGCGAGAATTAACTTGAAAATAGGTAAACCAACCTCAAATTGTGACAATCCGAAGATTACGCGTACTAAAAAATCCCGCGTACTTTTAAGCAATCAAAAATTGACTTTCGCTGTCTTGAAAGATGATTTAAGCACCAAACATTTCGAAGAATAATATTCTTAGCCTACACTGAGAAATTGTAAGCGTCCCTTGACTACTTTGTTCGCAATAGAGACAGTCATTCAGGATATACCTTTGGAATTACGGATTAATATTCGATGTCAATTAACTTTCTCTGTTCTTTATTCTAAAATTACAAATTAATTATTGGATTAATTATAGATTAATCGGAACACATCAGAAAATGCCTAGAAACAATAACCAAAAAATAATGCTAAGATAGCTTAGCTTCCTCATGGTATTGATGGAATAATTCACGGCAAACGCAATAAAAGATGAGAGAGAAAAATACACTAACACACTGACATGTTTCTGCCTACCCGGCGTCATCAGCGTGGTTTCGAGAGTACTTTTCATATCTCTCTCAGAGATATGAATTATTCCATCTTTACCATGAGGAAGCTAAGCTATCTTAGCATTATTTTTTGGTTATAGATTAATGTATGCCATGTGAGGACCCAACTCAAAGAGTTACTCTACGATATCTTGACTCTTTGGCATTATTATAGCAACTTTTAGAATTGGAGTATGACTGACGAACTGGATTTTTTTATAAAGGATATCTAATTTAAGAAAGATTGAATTTATACTGTGAATTATTGTAGAAAATATTGCATTAAAATTGAAGATAGGATACTAAGAAAATGGACAGAAAACAAGTTATTTGGCCATTCCCAAGACCATCGCTATAGGGAAATGGATTTAAATGCTAATACTCCCGCGACAAGGAGAAGGGGTTATAAGCAGAGAAATAAGTCAGAGGGATTTTGTGCGTTGAGTAAGTAGACATAGGTCTTGGTGATCACAGTATACGTGGCGCTAATGGCTACGTTTCATGTCCTTTACAAAGGAGTAGCGGTTACAATAACGTTATCTGAAATATTTTCTTCTATTGTTAGACGAATCTTTTAGGTGAACGGTTTTACAATTTGATGTGTTAACTGGTGATCTATTCTTATACCACCAACCCTGAAATGTTATCAAGTTTAGTCTAAAGAAAAAGGGATCGTTTGTTTAAGATATCGACTTTTTATACGTTCACATACTAAACGCTTACATTTGGTATATATCGTTAAAAATGGCACTGAAACATTTAAAAACTAAACAGTAGTAACATACAAGATTGCAAATAGAATGTACTAAAACAAAAAGCAATTTGACCAAAGCCAAATAATTTATGTAAAATAGAACTGCTATAAGTTAAACAAAATTTATTTATCAATTATTTATCATGCGTTAATCAAACTAGCAAATCCTCAATTTTTATGTAGTTCGCAGTTTCGTGTAAAACCTTCTTTCTTACATTGTATGACAACCATATTCTGTTCGCCAAACTTTTACATTTGCATAAGATATAAAAGAGAACTAGTTTTTATATATGGGTTAACGTTATTTCTTGACCACGATAAGCAAATAAGCTTTCCTCGTCTCCTTTTATGTTCTTATATTGTTCTATCTAGTTCACGTCACATATTGAAACTGGTATAAAGACGCTTTATCCTAAAAGTCAAATTTAAATGGAATAAAAACTATTCTACAGCCAGAACTTTTCATTCCCGTGAACGTACTAAACGAAAGAGAAAATGAAGAACGAATTTCGACTCTATATATTTTATCAGTTTTATGTTTTTAAATAAATCTGAGCGTAGTACATAAAATAAAATATGTTTTCGACAGAACACACAAGCGGTGACACACTCCATGCCGACCGTGAAAGCAGTTCCATATTCCGTTATCCGCCTCTAACTTTGCTCAATTCTTCCATCTGCTACCTATTGCCCTCTAATATTCTACGATGGCGCTTCTTTCAGGTTATTCATTATACTTATTACTCCATCCTTGAACTTTTTATTGATTATATAACATTATGTGATCTTTTGCATTTCCTACATGTCTTGTGCCCATTTTCTTTTATTGTGTCTTGCTTTTTTTTAACTTCTTTGCCCATTCGCTCGTTCTTTTTCGTTTCTCTCTTTTTTTTATATTTTGTGCTTTGTTTAGTTTTAGGTTGATTCAAGTCGTAAAACTGCGAATTTACATCTTTTATTAAAATTGGAGGGGCTGCATATTATCCTGCATATAAAATATTTTGAGCAAAAGAGCAAGGACGGAATTTATTATTAGAACTTTCCTAACAAGTTCCAATAAATACTTACGTTTATTTTGCGGAAAATTAATTAAGAAAACTATACTTACCCATATTATCGGAAAGATGCTCACTCATCTGTATCATACACTGGAAGAATAAATTGTAATTTTACTGGGAACAGAGGAAAGATTGAAGAAATACACTTCCGTGCAATTTTCTAAGAGAGTCAAATGCAATTACGAACTGTCAACACGTCATCCTTCTTACATGCTTCCGAAAACCCTCGTAAAACATAAAATATAACCCTCTATTATTAATCACAGGTGCACTCTCCAGAGACGAGGTAAGACCTTCCGACATTCTCCGGGAGAAGGAAACTTCATTTGCTTCAGCGACAGCATGATAAATAATGAAATCTGGATTTATTTATTCTTGCTCTTTCGCGCACCCAAAATACTAGACATTACGTATTCTTTCGCAATGGTTTCCATAACTATTAGCGGTGGTGATGTTTTGTTGTCGTCAGGGAACTTCTATTTATCATTTTTCCTTTTAGATATAGTGAAAGGTTACGCCCTTAACATTTCATTAACAGGGAACATTGCGTCTTGCTAGTGAAAATAATTTAGAAGGAAACAAGAACTCATTGTAAAATGTAACTGAACTTCATTTCATTACAAAACTGAGCATTAGGAAAGTCAATGTACAATATATTTATAGCATTACCTAGCATGACGCGCAGGTAATAAAACCCAGGAATTAATTGATAATAATTAAAGACAGGATATTTATTTTGCATCACTATTGTGAATTATGTTCACATTACTTGCATTAAGAATGTCAACTACCCGCATTAAAAATACTGAGGGAATGCGGATAGATATTGAGTACTAGCTGCCAATATCTTCATTAAGAAAATACTATAAGAGCGATAAAAAATACTCGCTAAAGAACCTAAAGAAGAAAACCTATTATTAGGGATTACGTAGAACGTAGATAATATTTTCTGCTCTGTTACGTTATACATCTTGTGTAGCATATAGTACTAAATTGGTGTAACCAAACACAAATACCTTTCGCTGTACTGCGTCAATAATACCAATAATGCCATCGTCCGTAATATCTGATGTAGGTCCAATTGTTTTCATTTCAAAATTTCGGAGTCACAATAGGCAAGGAACATTTTTGGCATTGCACATAAAATAAATATAAGTACAGACAGACTACATCAAGAGAATCTGGAGTTTCCTTGGTAATTCCCATATAATCAGTTGTTTGAAAAAAATCTCGTCCCGGTATGGAATCGAATCTGGCATTTCCCGTTTGTTGAACGAATGTGGTACTACTATACTAAAGGGCCCTTTTGCCTGGAACGTTCAGTTATTTACTTACAAATATATTTTTTTTTATTCTAAATTTTTATTCTTACACGGGAAGTACGTTAATTATTTAATATAATTTGGCTTCCCAAGTTCATATCGGAACTACATGTTTTTATAATATTGTCACCACTAGTGATTGCTTTGGTCTTGTAAGCGAATAAGTATAAAATGTGAATGCTGTTACAACTATTTTTAAGTTAATTTGAGTAAATAGCTTTGCTCGCGGAGCACGTTCCATATCGTCTCGGAACGAGTGCGGAACCAATTTGGGATTGTCGTAGACTGCATGGTCGATTATGATCCGGTTCATGATTTTGATTTACTGCGAACAATTTCGGCACAAACGAAAATCTCAGAACAGTCTCCTTTCTCATCTTTCATCAACTTGTTATATAGAATATTTCTAACCTATATTTTCTTTACTGTATTTTGATATTAAAGAAATGAGTAAAGGTGGATGAAGTACGTACTTACCATTTAATCTGATTATAAGAAGGAATTACTTTGAAAAATAATTAAAAAGAACAGTAGCTGAAAGGACGTGCTTCAGGTTTTTTATTTTTATATTTATACTTTAATATTTCTTCTATTTTTAAATAAATAAATGGTTATAAATGCTGTTATGCATAAAACTGCGAATGTCTCGAACTGACGGTTTTTGCTAAACTCATCTAAGTGGTAGAACTAATTCTGAATTGATCTCGAACCGAATTTGAGTGATCCTCGAACGCAGAATATTTCAACTGCGCATGCAAATAGTCCCAAATCAGTTCTGAATCCTAACCGCGAACGAAGCTAATATGTGAATGTATGCTGTTTTCTATGGTACCTGTTACCTAAATCACACTATGAGTTATCAAAATGATGCTTGCATTGAAAACAAGAAATTTGTTGGTAAACTGTAGAGGATGAACGCCAACAAGTAAACATAAAACAAATAAAGAATACATACAATTCTTCTAGAAACTAATGAATGTACAACGATATTGTAGAATGATAAAGCATGTATTTTAATTATAATATAAGTTGTGAATCAATTATTACACCCAGAAACTTTACATTATTTTCGAATTATCCATTCTTTTTAGCGAAAATTAAACCCCCGCGCGAATCTGTAATTAATGCCATTTTATCCATAAAGTCGAACATCCTACTCAATATGAGTCTTTCAAAAAGTTTTGCCATAACAGATAATAAAGTAATCAGTCGATGGCTACCAAAGTCAGCTCTCCTCCACCTTTTCCTTTATAATTAGGTACTATATTTTGTAATGTTTTGACAATGTGAAATTTTGAAAATTCAAGGAAATTTTACGAAATTCTAAATTTTCTTCAAAAATTGCGGGTCGTGGTGGTCCGGGGATGTTCCTAGACACTCCTTTGCCAGATGAAGAGACGTGTTGAGACGTAGAAATGAAAATAACTACTAACTTCAAATCTCGTGACTTTCTATTACATAAACACCAGGTTTATGTTCTTCTTCGAACCTCTTTTCTTCAGTAATAGACTACTGAACACACATTAAAAACTTTTAAATGGAAATATTTACTGATTTATTTAACTTGGAGGAAATGCTATGTACAACTTGCCTGGACGACAGCTAGACCTAAAGTCACAAATAAAATTGGCGTTGTTTTTCACAATTGTTCAAATACGTTGGCAGTTGTTTTATTCCATAGATACCTATGATAATTTTTTTACCCATTGAAAATGTACTACTATTGAAATATAGGCCGAAAGAAACGATTTCTGCTGTAGCATGATGCAGGGACGCAACTGAGGATGGAATTCTGTGTTCTTTGATGACACTCTTTCCCACATGCAACACTGCAACGTTAAATTACACTGCGAATTTAGATGATACGGACCGAAAGACATTTAATTGACAAAGAAAACTTCTATACGACCAACGTATGTACTAGAACTTGCTGTAGAAGTTTTAGACATTAATTTGATGAAAAGAGAATGACGAATAAAAGTAGTTAATATAAGTCTTCCCCACGATTGTTGTTGGCTGGACTTGTATTAATTTTCTATATTCATTTTCTTATTTTTACGCCCCAGAAATAATCGGCTAAACATAGAGATCTTTCTCTAGGGATCGGGCTTCCTACCAACAGATGGATCCTCATACCCGATAGATGACATGCCAAGATGTGAATCTGGCGCTGATGACAGCTAGCCTCGTTGTTGTTATTTTGATACGTTCGCAATCGTTTATGATTTGATTGAAATCTGGAATCACTACATTAATAAAATATTCCTGAAATTGGTTTAATATGTTGATTATAGTTGTTGTATCGGAACAGTTTAAATTAGTGAGTTACCATTTAATTCATTTTCGATGCGTTTTAAACTATATTCCTTCTTCTTTTCTTCTGTACGAGAATATTCTGGTCTTAACAATCACAGAACAACAACAGAATCTAATTACGTAGGACTATGAAGATAAATCATCACTACTAATTTGTTAATAATACTAATACTAATACAAAGCCAAGCCGGTATTACTAAGCAAAAAATAAATCCGGCAAGGCACAAAAAACAACACTGTTATTCAGAGCAATGCTTTATCTGTTGGTTGAGGATTAGTTGTTGCATTTGCGTTAGTAAGAGCCAAAGTTTTTAACTTTCTTAAATGCTGTCATGCGTGAAATGTTGAATTAACTATAAAGCATTGTTGAATCATGGTTTATTATGATTTAAAAAAAGGTTTAAACACTCATGAGTGCAGGAAAAGCTTAGATTGGGCTTTTAAGTACTTTTTTTAAGACCAAACGCGAAGCAAGTTCTAAGCTGTTAAGATAATCATACACGATTACCCGCATTTAAAAAAGTTGTCAGTCGTTTTGTGCAATATCAGCTTTCCGACATAAAAAGTAGAGTGTGTGAGAATTTTCCGTGAAGCTTTAATTCTTTTGAAGAATGGCGCACACTAATTTATTTTCTAAAATTATAATAGGTGATAAAACGTATATTCTATTTTTCGACGTATCCACCTGTCAGGAGAGCCGCGTATCCATAAAGGCGAAGAAACACCAACTATGACAAAGAAACGACGAGCCATTCTTTTGCTATTCTTTGGAAATACGGGTCTAGTATCTGCAACAAATTTAAATGTACAAAAATCATATTCTCAATAATATCAACTTGACCCCCGCATTATCTCATAAAGTGGATGGAAGTAACCGCTGGTAATATCACCGCTACTGTTAAAAAGGTGACACCATTTGACACCATGAAGCAGATACACATATACATATTATCGCTGTAGTATTAAAATGCTTTTACTCTGTATACCTCAACTCTTTTCATGAGCCTTCCGACATTAATAATGAAGCATTCCGACATTAATAATGAAGAGTAACGTAGGATAAGAGAACAACGTTTACAAACACCGTATACCAAGTCCCTTCTAAGAATGTAGATTGTAATTATGTTAGAAGTTTTAAGATTAAAAATAGTGGAACAAGTTCTACATTTTTAGTACTTATTGCCTTTAATATGCTTATTAATTCGAAACTGCACCAGTATTTTTGAAGTTAATTTATATAGGCATCTCTTACGTATAAATAATATATTAAATATTTGCTATAGACGATCATACATATATCCCTGTTAGTTACGCATATAGAGAATGAAAATAAACCGAATATCATAGAATATGTCGTCAACTTATATATTAATGCTACAACATGAAACTGCAAAAAACGCAAACAGCTATTTCTACACCATGTGACCCACAAAGTTCCAATTCCGCATACAATTCTTATCCGAAAGTCGAAGTAAGTACTGTAGTGGACCGTTCATCTGAAATGTATGCGAACCATCAGAACCGACTGATACTCGCATATTTTCAGAACACAAGCACATTAAATCCTGACACTTGCTGCGGTTGTTAAAGTTTAGTATGGTGCGCACGATACATCACGAACCAGGAACGACGAAGAGGCAAAAAAACGGAGACGTAAAAATGGGAGGAAACAGCTGAAAGTGATAGTACACAACAGCATAGGATAAAGGATGGTGAGGATTTGCTGCCGGTGTAGCTTATATTAAGCAGGCAATGGCGGATGAATAATGAATACGGAGAGCCAGTGCCGGCGTGTCTCGGTTGTAAGAATATATATGGAGGACGACATCTGCGACAAAGGCGTTTCGTATGTGCTTTTGGTCTCAGTTGTGGTAGATGGCTGCTCCGAACCCGTATATATACGCCGGCGTGCCTGTTCATCGCGTAATAAAATATTTTGAAGTGCGGAATAATTGAGAAATCGGGCCGCAAGAGTATTCCGACGTATATCTGTGAATGTTATATAGTTGAAATTCGGTTTCTATAGCTACGTGAAATTATTTTAGGCAGTCTAAAGCAAGCGTTCGCTAATATGTCCTCGCCTGGGATGTAATAACTTGGCGAGGCAGTTGTATATTATAACATGTGCATTATAAAGCAAAATACTGGCAATAACCTCTAACCATAGATTACGTAAAGGTAAAAGTTACGATCTCCATGTATAGGGAGAATCGTTCCCGCGAGCTCCCAGGATTATGCCTTTGTGAATCGCAATTTTTCAAAATTGCTTTCTTCTTAGGAGATATGACTGTAGACATATTTTGTTAAACTAAAAGTTACAGAATGTCTCATAAGTCTGTAGCTACCCAAAAGATTCCATTTAAAGAAATTACTTTTTTAACGAGAACATATCATACCTACTTAGCACAGCGTTACGACCACCTCATTAGCAATTCAGAACCACCTAAGTGGGTGTCAATTGTATCGTTTTATGCTTAATCGAAGTACCTATAATTAAACTACGAGTAACTACGAATTTATGAAACAATCTGTAGGTTTCCATATAATAACAATAATTTTAAGCCGTGGACACAATCCGATCTCAAAATAAGGAAAAAACTGTTTTAAAAAAAATCTATTCGCAGACACAATATCCCAAGCGCGCGGAGACATGAAATTGTTTGTATTGGACAGTTTGCTCTTCATCTCTATGTGTGTAAAAGTAGTGCGAACGCCAAAATATTAACATGTTACACATTTGAAGACGACGTTGTTTACTTATGTTCATTAAATCATTCCCTTATACACCAACAACCAGGTTAACGAACAATCCAGACTACAAACCAATCGGATAACGAATAATATCACCAAGGATTTTTGTATTCGAATAACGAACACATGATCGGATAGCGAACACCGACACTTGTTATAGGTTAAATCGACGGCAATTTTTAAAAATTTAATAGTCATTTCGAGTACACGTTAGAAATGCACCAAAAAATATCTTTTTGACATTATGTTAATGAATAAATTCTCAGAGAAACAAAACATTAGAGTATGTTGTCGCAGTACTCTATGTGTTTAAACGAAATACTTATCTGCATTGTTTTATTGGGTACGAATGCAATTATTATATCTTAACGTAATTGAATCCACAAAGGTATATGATGGCGACAAGAACCGCCCCCATAACCTTCGAATTTTTGTTTGCAAAATTGAATTTTATTTAAATTTAATTCGTTATAAAATCTGCAGGTTTGTTCACTATTTTATTTTCAATTCATAATGTACCGAACTTCCGGTATGTTCATTTACCGGGTATAGATTGATTACCTAATTTTGTTGACTTTAATTACTAAAGATCTCGCCTCTACTCAGTGGTAGATTTGTAAGAGGCGCAATTACAAAGAATAAGATGCACCTACTAGATAAATATCTGCTGCTTGTTATCAGGAATTTTACCAAAGGCAACAAGAACAGAATAAAAAATAAAACCATTTTCTTTGTGAAAAAGTTAAATAGATAAATAATAAATTTTCTTGAATTTTATTGATTTGGAAATAAGAAATTTTGGAAAAGTTTTGAGGAACGATTACGAGTTAGAAGAATCAATAGGGGAAGACTTGCAGAAAGGATTTCATACGACATTTTAGAAGTTGAAGAACCGTTGCCAGTAGCAAATATTGACATGGATTAATTAAGTAGCTATTGATTTTATTGGTCAATAAACTTAAAATTGGAAAGATTTATTTTAAACAAACAAAATACGAAACTCACACACGCAACGTGAGAGAACACGAGAGAGTCATCAAAAAGGGAATTACCGAATTAAATTTTACTAACATCTAAAATACATTGTTAAATTTTTGTATCTATAGTCATTTATTTCGAATAACTAAAGTTACTTATTTATTAAACCTGGAAATTGTAGTTTATTCAGCGAAAGCGTTGTCTTTTTATTCTTTCTAGCCAGACGGACTAAATAACAAAGTAATTCCTCATATAAATATTGTATGTACTTAGCGAGTTCATGGCATATTAAAAGTCACTATTCAGACATAACAAAAACACAGCAAAATAACTGAAGTAAACGAGTCAACCTAAAATAACAAGTATGTGTTATTACAAACTGTGCGCCAGCAAACTATGAAAATGTTAAATTTCCCGGGTATTCATGTGAAAATTTTAATGTGAATGAAATTCGTTGAAATTATTTTATCCATATGAAAAGGCAAATATTTATTGCTACTTTAAGTTGAGTTTACTCCAATTTGTTCAATTGATACATCTACGTACTTGAACAAATTGAATTTGGATATTGTCTTCAGTAAACACCAATTAAGGATACTATTCGTAATTAGTAATTGTCAAAGTAATTAACATTTCTCTGGATTAGATGATTATCAATAATGGACTAAATTTCACGAATCATTGTGGAAGGTAGAGAGTTTATTGAAATTAACGCACAAGAGCTCAAGGATCGTCCGCGTTATAATTAACTACAATTTAAAAAAAAAATTCTAAACTATCCAAACAACAAAAATAATAATCAGGCTGGTGTTTGGTGTAGTAATTCAGTTATCTGTTATTCTATTTCTTTGCTTACAAGTTTAGGCTGCAGTAATTTATTATGGTCAATTAAAACTCTATTTTTTTTTAACTCAATATTTCGAACTTCACCTAGAATTACTACAATGTATAAAGAGAAAGTCAAGTCTAATAGAAATTAATGTATAGATTTGAATTACTTACAAACAAGAGAGAGGTACTAGCGACAGTGTGTGAATAGCTAATGATTGAAAAAAAACACAAATCAGGAAATAAAAATACAATTTTTAACAAATACGTTTTAAAATATCCAATATCCATTTTTGACACAGACACAATTTGTCGTGTCTGTGTCAAAAGTAATGCAATAATGATCTTAATGACAAACAAAAAATTGTACATTTCGGGAGAAGGGTTTTCTTCGGATAAATTGAAAATATTTGAAAACTAGAATTGGAAAAATACAGGTTGGTTACCTCTTCATGAAATATCAAAATATAACAATAGATGCTCTACGTCAGTCTTGAAATTTGCCTTATATATTGTGACATTAACCCTTTCGTACTTGATTTAGTGTTCTCCTTAAAAAAACATTTATTAATAAAATCTGATGTAAATTAACATAAGGAGACATATTTGGTGCCAAGCTCCATTATCCTGAAGTTTCAAGACAAATACAGATCTGTTACAGATTTCGAACAAAAATTATAGATAGGGCTGTACGTACGTATGTTTGGTAAAAACAATGTTGTTATCGCATGCCAAACACGAACTTTGCCTTATTATTGTTATCGAATAATAGTTTATTCGTTTTTGTTTAGATCTGCTCGTCGAAATTCGGTTCACTTCGGTTCCATTCGGCTAGCTTCAGCTATATTCAATTTTGTTCGGTTCCTTTCGACTATATTCGGTTCCGTTCAGCTATGTTAGGCTATATTCAATCCTGTTCGCTAATCTCATCTTCAATCCGTCCCATTGATTCTGTTTGGGCTGGTTCTTTCGGCAAATTTCGATTTCGTTTAGTCTTACATGATCTTGGTGGATCCCAATAAGTGCTGTTCGGCTTTATTCGGTAATATTTCCTCTACTTCATATTACGGTATTGAAAACCTACACTGCATCATATTTACATGTATCTGCATATGAACATTATACCACAGCACCAATTTTAGTTGAAATTAAAGCTTAAAAAGTAATACACATAATTAAAATCACACCTTGTATATCATCTTCGAGCTGCAATTTAAAATTACGTCAAAACAGTTGTGTGTTTTCAAACATTATACTTTGTTAAAGAATGATATTTTTCTGCTTCTAATGTTTATTTAACCAAACGGAAGGAAATAACTGGTTTAAGTAACTCACGAATCTTTAATTACCAAAAAGTGCTACAGATTTCGTGGATAGTACAACATCGGACAAATGCTACAAGTATCAGCTGCTGAACATTGTTTGTCCGATATCGACTACTTATATAAGTTAGATAATTATCATACATATGAATTTTTAGTTTAAAAGCCATGTGTACTTGTTAAATTATTCATTACTGGAATTAAATTAAAATTGCAATATTAACAAAATTATTTAGTACAAAACTGTTAGAAAGTTTAAGCTGTGAATAATTTTGTTTCGCATTGAAACACATTGAAATCTTTGTACAAATAAAACTTGCAGACAAAGGACAACGCACCAACACGTTAAAATTATAATAATGTCTGCTAATGATTGATAAAAAACGAGATCGTGTGGTCACTTCAAAGCAATATTTGGAGATGTTTAAGTGCAATACGAGTGAACTTCTGTGGCCTTATGTAACTGTAGATGAGAGATAGATACATCACTACACGCTAAAAACCAAAGGTCGGTCCGCAAGTTAGATTGTTCCCGGTGGACCTTCACCAAAAACGGCGAAGACCATTCTATCCACCGGAAAACTTATGGCGACGATTTTCTGGGATTCGCAAAGCATAAAAATTTAGAGAAGGGAACGGCATGACCCAGTACGATGCTGATTTATTGAACCGATACGACGCTAAACAAAAAAGAAAAAACCTAGAGAAAAAAGTAGTTTTTCTCTAGATTAGGTTTTTTCTTGCATTGCCTTTGTACTTGAATTAAATCTAAAAATTTCGACAAATATACATTAAAAAATAGAGAATTTTGAATTGTTTTCAAAAAAAAAAATCGATATTAACACACTATTGGTTTGGCAATTTAACCGATTTTTTAAGACCAACAACAAATAAAATCCTACATAATACAGACATCATCATTAAGGAAATGAATTTATAAATAAATACTTACGTAATACGTAAATATTATATGAATGCAAGCCAACATATGAAATAGTTGTTATTTAGAAATACAAGGGGTGTTATAAGAAGTGCGAAATACAAAGCAACAACTGTAACTATACGGTTGTTAGAATTATTTTAGATTACAAAGGACCAGACCTTTTCTAGATCGATCTTGGGAAAGCACTTGAATTTTTTAAGTTTTCCCTCAATTATTAATAGCACACTTTTTAAAGGAAATAGAAAATACAATTAAACTCAATTCGTACCATGTTACATTTGCGCATATTTTCAATGAACACATAGGGATAAACATCTAACATTAACACGTCTATTCTTAGTAAAAATAGCTATATGTACCCACCTAAACGACAGATTTTATCGTAACTACAAATTACGCGGATATTTGTGTGTAGGAAACGTTACGGATTGTTATTTTGTATAATGTTATTGTTAAAGGTCTGGTATTCGTCAGCACTGAACAATACCACCAGTAGAACAATACACTCTGATACTAAACAGTTTGAAACGGTTAGTCGCTGTTAAACGCAAAACAATTGTCTATTGAGTAATTGAGTTATTTTTAGGTCGGGGGTCTCATATTTTAACGCATTGGCAAGGCGTTAGCGAATAAAAAATACGTTAAAGTGCAATCGTAACACCATGAATCGTATTGTACGCACGTGTTAAATTTACGCCCCTCGCGAACGGTTCCTAAAACCGATGAAGTTGCTACAATTTTGGAACGGGTAAGCCGCGGTGACCTATCAATGAACACAGAGATGCAAGAAATCATAACATGTAATAAAATAGGTACTTAAATAACGTTTATCAATCATTCGTTTTACATAGATAATTTTATTTTGTTATACCAAACGCCTATATGTTCAATTATAAAATAGAAGGCGTCGATGCATGAAAGGTACAGGTTCAAAATATTTTTTTTTTAACATGAAATTTATATTCCTGCACCAGATCAAACTTGACCACTGCTATTTATTTAAAATTTAAAAAGATAGAAATAATATAAAAAAAGGTGAAACGGACAATTTTGGTCCAAAGCATCTTTCAAACATAAGGTTAAAACTTCTGAGTTCATTTCAAAGAATAAAAATCTAAGGTATTCTGAAGACTATATTTAATCTACAGTCATTATTTACAAATATCCCCAAGGATGTGGTTTTAATTAAACTAATATACCCGAAGAACTTTTTATAGATGGTACAGGTCGTCCACAACAAGGCACCAGAGCAAAGGTGAGAGGACTCCTCCTAGGGGGTAACCTCTGCCGGCCTTAATTGTTGCCCGTTTCGAATCCCAGCGGTGCGTAAATACCACATTTACGTCTCTCTACAATATTAACTTGTATCCAAAACTGTAGTTGGCTTTATATAAACTCACAAATATGGAAAAAATGGAAGGAGAGCATCTATACCTTTCTGCAATAGCATAGGGAAGACATCATCTTCTCGATTTAACGTCATTAAAGACTCTTATTCCCATTGTCGTAATGATTCTATTTGCTAGACTCCGTGCCTCATTCGATGGACCATTTGAATCCAATTCGAGGTGATAGTATCTGCTAGTAGAAGCAATATAGACTGGAAGTTGAGTATTTAACATTTTCACTCATTTACATGTTCTCTGGCGAGGGCCTTTTGCAAGCGGGCTGCTGCTGGCGGTGGTTTTCGAGCTTTGAGTTTTTGGCTCTATTGAATAGTCTTCTAGCCTTGCCTCCCAGTAGTTCAAGTTCCTTGTTTCACCAAGGCCCAAGGTATCTGTGCCTTTTTTGTGTACAGCGGCAACTTTTATCAAATGCTTTGTGAATAACGCTGTATTTCATCAGCAAGAATCTAAGTTAATATATGCATCAATATATTAATCCATAAGAGAAAAATATATAGTTTAATAGTAATATTAAATGTGAAACGAAAAAAACGACGGTGAAATTTGAAATGGAACTGAATGTAAATCTGGAATTTTCTTGATATCTTCCGACGTAACTAATTATACGAAAAGATGTCACACTAAGGAATCGAACCTAACATCTCCCGTTTATCAGGCGGGCGTGCTAACCTTACACACCACCGGGACCTGTCAGGAACGTTTTCTTTTTAATACCTCGATGTTATAATAATTTACCGGCGGAAGCCAAATTTTATTATTTGAATATAAAATTTGATTGCTGGTTGGTTTGAATTAAAATGATAGAATTGAAATAGTAATATCGAATGACAGCATGTGTACGTACTGCAAGTCGAGAATGAACTGGAGAAAGAATTGGCATTGCCAAACTGATGTCACGTTCTCAACAGGGGAAAAATCTCACAACATAAAAAAGATGAGGTAACTAGAAAAATGTCTATGTACTCTACTACAAAGGGTAGATCAAGAAATATTTATGTAATCGAAGAGTGGTTTATCAAAAGTTTTATTTGATCATTTACTACAACGTGTTCTGTTTTTCAATTTCAAGCATTTCTAAGAATTTTTTTACGTTTTTAACATTTTGATGTCTTGTTTCAAGTTTATGTTTATAAGTGTTGAAAGTAATTTGAGTTTTATGTTCTTATAATCTTTTTCGTAATTATTTACGTTTGGCCTATGTGCACAGAGTTGCAAACAGAGGAGCTAATTAAGCAAGCTCTACTTTCGTCCATCATATTTGCTTTATTTTTACAAAATTACGCAAAATGTTAGTATTTGTTTTATATGCGCGAACAATGTTATATCTAGGAAAGCTCGTTTTTGGATTTTAGGAATGTATTATAAAAAGGAAGTTCCAATTCCCGACCTTCGCAATTTATCTTCAAAATTTTGTTTTTTTTTTATTCGGGTTTCAAGGTCCGGAGAAAAGACAACAATCCCTTGCTTTAAAATGTGTTTAATACGCTACGTTTCGTCGTTTCATTTTTCGACTTTTTCAGTTTCTTCTTACCATTCAATCAGTATTCTTTGCCGTTAGCGATATTTTCGGACGAATTTCGTCTTTGTAAAAGTTGGGGTCTGTAAAATGTGTCGTTTTTCTTCTCTTTAACAAGGTGGATCTAATTTTTTAAGGATGACAATGAGGATTTTGCCTAGAATTTGTGTGGGGAAATTATTTAGTGAAGCTAAGTTGTATATATAATTTAATTCATTGATTCTTTAATGATACTGTATGAAGTCTGTTAGAACTCGTATATGGTAGAAAATGATGTTGGCTTTTAAATATATTATTAAAAGGTGTTATTATTGTTTGTTATAGTAACATCTAGGAAATTTATTTCATGGTTTCCTTCTATTAAAATAGTAAATTTGAGGTTTTTATTTATTTGATTAACGTGTTCGTGAAAATTACATTACATCACTTTCTTAATTTTTGAATAGTACTTCATCTCCTAATTCCAAGTATATAATATTATATCAGACTAATTCCGCGGTGCCGAAAATTTCGGTGCGAGATGCTCGTGGTGAACTTGTGTCCGATGTAGAGATAGTTGTCGATTTGTTCGGATTATTTGGCCGAGACAAATGCAGAATCGTTCGAAAGTAATAAAAACTTTCTCGTGTCCGGCAAACCGTCCGCAAACAGCAACTTTTATGTAACACGTTCGGCTGGCGTCGATGACATCCCTTGTTCCATCACTAAGTCAGTATCACTGCGGTTAGTCGAACCTCCTATCTGTAATAAACGACTGCCTGCATCAGGGAATCTATCCGCTCGATTTGAAATATAAAGAACGATATTTGTTCAGCAGAAAAAGAATCCCGCCGATATAAATAACTAAATACCGTCTGTCTTCCCAAAAATATATGAAAAAGTTATTAACAATAGATCCGTGAATTTCATACTGGTTACAATTTAATATCGTCAACACAGTTTGGTTTTACTGCGAGCAGATTTGCTACCGATGCGATATATTCAGCTCTGGATAGAATATACGATGAATTGACTGCTAGAGAAAACGCTACTTGTTTATCCTTCGATATGAATAAAGCATTCGTCATGATTTCTCATTCAATCCTTCTCCATAAGTTATTGAATATTAGTGTTCGAGGTTTGGCATACAATCTCTGAGCAGTATCTGCCGGAACATCGGATAACGGCGTGCATAATACCATCAAACCATTCTTTTTGAGAATTAACCTCGCGGCAGGCGCCCCTCAGGAATAGGTATTGAGACCAATAATATTCTTAAATTACGTAAACGACCTTATCGCTACTATAGGACCCAGGTATTTTGTTTCAGTTCGCCGACGATACAAGTTGCGTGATCGGGGATTCCTGCATTTTGGGCATCTGGCATTCTTTTGGTGATATTATTTCCGACATACTATGATCAGAATCGTTTAACGACGTTAGCATAAATGTCGTTAGAGTTCTGCGTGGTTTCGTAAATGCGCAAAAGAAGATAGTAAAATGTATTGTTGAGGCAAGTACACGGACATCATGTCGGCCGATATTTATTAAACAGTTAGGGAGTTGCAGTGTTCAGTTTACTGGAAACGGCGATATTTCTCAGAGCATGTCAACGAGGAATCGTAACGATCTGTGTGTATACAAACAGCGCACTCATCTTTACGAAACGGGATATAGGGCTGTAACTTTTTGCAATAAATTACCGTCAATAATAGGACAATGCGAACCCGTTTCACTATTTAAAAATAAGTTAACGTCCTATCCGCGGACTCACTTGTTTTACACAATTGACTAGTTCTTGGATTGCTAGTCGATATATATTAGTCTCCTGTCAGTAGTTTATAACTGTTTCATTTAAACAGCCATCTTATTTCTCTACGTACAATTCTTAACACTCTAATTCTAGGTTTTATGTACATGTAACTTTAGTGCTTATATAATTTGTTTTGTTGATAGATATTTTGATATTTTCTTCTGATGTTCTTGCAGCACTCATCACAAATATAAAATTAAATAATTAGTAGAGCGCAACATGTCGAGTGCCTAGCAGTAGCGTCACTGCGCTGACTTAACCGAAATAAATAACAACTTGTCGAATATGCTTAGATGGCTGAAAACAAATCCGGAAGTGAGGCCTTCGGCACCTGTATCATAGCGTACATTTCTACAGTGGTCTCTTTGAGACCCGCCCATTGCGGCGTATATATCTGATTATACGCAGAAAAAGATCGTTCTACATCTAGCGATGTAATATTCGCGTACTTAAAGTGGCCTTTGAATTTGTATAACGGATCTTCCGAAACACTGTTGTTAAAAAGATGGCCTAATCTAAAAGAAGAAAACATTTTTACGTGAAACAGTATTAAATTTTTCTCTCATTAAAACACTTTTTTTTCCTCATCTAAAATATGTAGCCACAACAGTCCGCACGTCTGCGGACTTGGTAGTTCCCACGTTGCATTGTATTTCTTCCAAAACTGACGACACATTGTTTGTCCGATTTTTGCAAACGGTGTATTGCACGCACTTAACATCATCGTTAAATCACACATACGGTCTCCTTCCGTTTTTTTTTTTTAATTTGTGTGTTGCGCTATGTTTCCTACACATATATGGTCTCCAACTACTCGCGGTGAAACACCACTGGAAGGAAAGCGAGAATGTTGCGCTCTAATAATTAGCGACTCATTTTACTAATACATATAATCAAGAGAAAATCGGCGCAAAAACAAACGTATATAACCACTACTTAATTTAAATTCAAAGGAACTGCTCAAAGTGCCTTCCATTATTCTCTATGTACAACTAATCTCGTCCTTTTAGGTTTCGCATAGCATTAGAAATTCAATAAAATTATTATTTCTTTCGTTATAATTATCAATTTCATCCTGAATTTTTTCTCTGTGTTAATGCTTCCACTGGAATAAAAATTCGCTTTTTCTGTTAGAAGAAGCCCCACAAGAAATATTCTAGTAGCATTAAATCGGGGCTAAATGGTCCCAGCATCACCAATTCTGATGCGCGAGAAATCGATTGTGCTTGCTGTTACATCACGTTGTATAATTAATCTCTTAAGAACTTTTACGGTAAGTAATTTACTTGTGCAACAATTCTTTCGAACGATGTTGTAGCTTGAAATTATAGAAAAATGCCCCGCCTACTTTATTTTGGAAAATTTGTTGAATAATAATAATGTTATTAAAATTATTTAGCGAGACGTAATAATAGTAATCGTAATACTATTAATAATAATGGTAATGTTCATTGTTATAAGTTGAAAATAACATAGATATTGCCAGCATGGTAAATACAATAACATATAAATAAGAAAACATAAAATATGTGTATAAAGCAAGAGACGAATAAAAACAACTATTTACGAAGCCCACTACATCAAGTACTCATCAACGCTATGATAAAATTAATATTCATTGATATAAGTTCGTAATAATCTTTTAAATACGCTAAAGCTGTTAACCATTTTGTCGTAATAGAGCACTGAAGTAAACAGCACGGCCTATAATATGGTCCATATAAAGTTGTTCTGTGAACTGATACACTTATATATCGCTATAGACATTAGCGTCTCTAATAAAGTGGTTTTCGTTGCGCTTATAAAATATTCTTATAAATACAGCAATCACAAAGGCAAGACCTCCAACTGCTTGGATATAGGTCGGTATGAAGCTATGGAGGATGCGCCTGCCATACTCCTCAAATCTTTTTGAGTTCGCTTGTACAACTAGCCCAACCCCAAAGGATTATTCCATATCTTAACAAACATACAACATCAAGGCTGGTTTTCAGATTTCTAATTCCATAATAAACCGAGCACAATTTACTTATAAATAAGGCATAACGTTACTCAAATCTAAGTTGACAATCCACATTCAATCCTAGAAACCCAACATGCTCGACAGCGTGAACAGACTTACCGTCGTATCTAATACAGCAATTACTACTTCTCCCGAAACTGAGGCATCTGTGTCTTTGCCACATTAGGCACCACGCACGCATATTCTATAACACCATATTTGTGTGAACAGACCCTAAATGTACTTCAGGATCGTCAATAACCGTCAGCACATTGTGACCATAAACATGATGGCAAAAACAAATACAAGTCGTTAACATATATAACAAAGAGAGTAGGGCCAAGCATAGAGCCTTAAGGGACGCCAAGGTTAATGAAGCTCCTAAAAATCTGTGTTGCTCGGTTATTACAGATGAAATAGACATTTCTACATATAAAGTAGGTATGCACAAATCAACTGGTTTGCAATTTTATAATTAAATTTGAATGTTAAATACTATTGCAACTCGTACAATATGTTAAGTGCGCGGTGTTGAACAAGGACATTCGTATAATTATACCACTACTATGAACTTTTCCAATTTCTCGTAAATGTTAAGAAGTTCAAATATATTATTAAATGTGCAAAAAATCATTCAGTTCTTTTTCTTTCAAAATGCGATGGTTGGGGGGCGGTCTAAAGCTTGAGAGTCTCTTCTATCTAGTAAATAACGAACTTAGTAGGTGACTATTAATATAATAATATAAACACTTTAGAAAAAAATCAATCGTTTACGTATTGGAAAAGGTTTCGGTGAATCGTGCAACCCACGTATGAACATAATATCAGCACTTATTGTGTTTTAATAAATTGTTGTGTTCTTAAGTAAACATCTGAATGCTTTGCTATTACAGAAGCTATAATAATTCATAAATGTCTAATTTACACAGGCACATATTTCATTTTCAAATAATAATTGCTTATTATTTCAAGCAGCAGTTTCGCTGCTTCAACGTATTAGGTTTCGGATATAAAAAGGAATGTACGTAAAAAGAAAAACAAAATACGAAAATATTTGTCTGTCTTTATGACAGCAAGCTGAATCAAGTAGGAGTTTATTTTTAACGTGTTAAAAATACTCAGATTTTTCTTACAGCTACGTTGCATGTGAAACAATTGCTTTTAAATGTTTATTTTGCTTTTAAATGTTTACGCAAAAAAATACAACATACGGTTAATTCGTCTCGGGAAGAATTCAAGATCTCGCACGCTGTAACCTTATTAAAAGTTTTCTAATAAAAACAAATTGAACTCTCAGTATAGAGCATACGGTATAATGGACATATATTTTAGATATCGCATGTCGGGGACAGATTCTTCCTAAGTACTTATGATGTTCCGGGATTTTGTTATTCTCGCGAGCTTTTCTCGTACATTTTAGATACATTGTAAAGCGGAAAAATGGAACGCGTGAAGTAATGATATTGTAAAGAGTATTATAAACCATAATCGACGCTTAATGTACGTAAGAGCAGGTGATGCGGTCGAACAAGTACTTCATTTACGGTTATTTTTACAGCGGGTAGCACTTAGTGTAGTTTGGCTAAGTATACCAGATGTTCTGAAGTTATCACTGAAACTAAATTAAAACTCTAATTAGGTATGTAAACTCTTGCTGTCGTATTAGGGTGAAATTTATTTTACAGATAAAAACGTAATTAAATTTCCATATTACGATGGTAGGCTGCCTACACCCAAGTAACATCTCTACACTATAAAAACGTTTCCGTAACTTTAAAGTAATTTCACGTGGATTCTATGCGGCAACCCTTACACATTTTTGATGTTAGTCTAAATGCGGACACAGAAGCAAATCTTATCGCCAATAATGGTTCCTCCACTTTTCTAGATACAGTGTGTCCATGGATTTAGTGCAAACTTATATTATAGTGAACGCTGATACATTTTTTAAACCATTTTATATTTTAGTTTTTTTTTATACATATTTGTAGATATAAAACATTTAATAATATTCTGGTTAAGTAAAATAAATTCTTTATTACAAATATAAGACTTTATGAAATATTTTCTAATGTATATAAATTCGAATGTGACAAAAAAACCACAAATAATTTATTCAACGTATCCTTCACCTACTTCCACACATTTTTCGCCCCTATACCTAAATTCTCTGTAAACGTTCCTAAATGTTCTTATATCAATCTCACAAATTACTGTTCGTATTTTATCTTTTAATGCATCCAAATTCACATCAAAATTATTATTTTCGTACACTCCTTGTTTAACGTGTCCCCAAAACTAAAAATCCATCGGCATTAAATCCGGCGAGCGAGCTGGCCAATGAATAGGTCCAAAACGAGCGATCCATCTTTCAGGAAAGTCGTCGTCAAGCCAGTTTCTAATTAAATTAATTGAATGCACAGGGCATCCATCCTGCTGAAAGTGGACTGCATCTCTGTTACTATCCTCCAACGGCGGTAAAACAAAATTTGGTAACATATTCAAATAATTATGTTGATTTAAATTGTTTTCGAAAAAAAAGGGGCCAATAATGTTATTGAATAAAATTCCAGAACACACATTTACTTTCTTATAGCGCTGGTATAACCATTAATGGTAAAAGTAGCTTCATCCGAAAACAAAACTTTATGATGGAAAAATTGATCCTCCATAACATTTTCTCTAACCCAAGTACTAAATTCTAATCTAAACGCATCGTCCCGGAGTTCCTGAGTATGAATAAATTTGGGTTGAATAGGTGAATCTTGTTTTCTTTAACGACCTTTTGCAGCAAGCTCTGGCTTACACCCAACTCCGCCGCTCTCTTACGTAGTGATATTCTTGGATCTTCTAATACAGATTTCATAGGTAGAACAGTTAATGCATTATCCTCATTGTATTGTTTCTTTGTTTTCTTCTTTCTAACAACAGAGCCAGTTGCATCAAATTTCTTAACAAGCTTTTTCAAAGAATTAATAGCGATATTAATGCCGATGAATTTAACGTTAAATTTGTTGATCACTTAATTAAATAAATTCGTTGTTGCAATGTTGACATAATTGTGATCTTCGTGATTACAAATGTCGTGTCACTTAAATTTGAAACAGACAAATAATTAAATGTCAACAGAATTTTAAGGCAATAAGTGGATTTTAATATGATTTTTAATGGTTTTAAGTCAAGCAAAAACTTTTGTAAAGAATAACTTTTTTTCATAAAATGTAGAATAAAAAAGTTTTTCCCCTTGTGCATCAAACCCGCGGACACAGTGTATAACCTTGTCATAACCCACTTCGCAACCAAAGCAGAATTTTTTTTAATTCGCGGGCAATTTAAGTTGGTAGTTCCGAAAATAAAGCGAAAATATTTGCTCATTTCTTGGTACATTATATGCGAATTTGGTATGCAAATTGATTGGGTTTACTATATTAATATAGCCTTATTTCTCTGAAATATGATTGCCTAATTATACTCGGCCTTCGTACTATATGCCATTTTAACTTTATATAAGTATCTCCCCTCAGCCCACGCGCTGTTTATAGTTTGCTGGCAGCATTCAGTTAATATCCTTTCTTGGAGATAACCCAGACGGTGTCTAAATTCCTATCCGATGTTGAAACTTGAAAAGAAAAAATTAATTTCAAAATTATGTAGGGTCTATCCAAATTGGCATCCAATCAGAACGCGCAAAACGAAATTGAATCATTCCTGCTGGTTATTGATTTGTTTGAATCTCGAGAAATTGCTAACAGATAAATTATACCAAACTAATAAATGTAAATATAGGATGTTATATTGTATATTCAGCTTATGATTAATGTATTGTTCGGTTTGTTTGAGCAAATAATCAACTTTCAACGTAACAGCAACAATAAATGTTTTTATATAATGAGCTTCTAAAGTATCAGACTCCCTCTTACTAACTTTTGAGCAGCGAAATTATATAGCCTTCAACTGTTTGATTTCTATTCTATTCTTCTATTTTAAAAATTTATTATTTCCGTACATTTGTTTACCTTTAAAAAAAAAGCGAATAATGATTGTTTTAATTTTTTTCATGTTAGTAAGTTTATTTATTTTCACTCAGCTGATCTGTCAAACTCTGGTAAATTTAGCTGCATTCGATTAGACGTTTAAGAATAAAATGGTAAATAATTAATAGGTAGCTTATTTTCATTTATTATACAAGCGTATAGCGAGTTTAGGACATTGATTAGTAAGTAAAGTAAGTAAAGTCAGTTCTTCGCATTTTGTTGGTTAGTGCGATACCGAGTAGTCATATAAAACCTAAAATTTTTCAATAACCTTGTATGCAGTACAATTCAACTTTCATTTACAAGTACATGTGAAAACTTATTATTATTCAGGTTCCTTAAAATGTTGGCAATGTTTTGTTATGAACAGTAATGAATTTTTAACAAACTTTCCTTCATATTTTCATTTACAAAATGAAATGTAAGAGCTTGCTTTTATAATTTGCATGGTGCTTTGATTGTCCATATTTGATAACAGGATAAAACTCAAGTAAAAGTAGAAGTAAAGACCTTCAAAGTAACTACTTCAGAAACAGAAGTTCATTTTCTTGTTCCTCATTTGCACTATTATATTCGTTCTCATCTAATTTTTCATTTGGTATCTCTTCATCCGCACTAATATCAATAGACCGCGATGTTCATTTGCCTCTTTATTTCCTGATTTTCCACGTAAACGTCCGTGTGTACCGAGACCATTTCGCCTTCTCCATTCCATAATCTGTCTTTCTTACGCCTTTCACATTCTTTAAACAAATGCGGAAACTGAATTAGGGGAACAACCGTTTGTTATTAAATTTTTGCCGTATATTAAAATTGTTTCAAGTACTTTGTTACTAAAATTAAATTAAGCCGTACCTAGCCATATACAGAGCAGACAAATAAAACTTTTATTATCCCTAACTGCTCTAAATGTCATACATATACTTTTTTCTTTTTTGAAGGCGGTATAAACTTTTATTCACTACATTTACGGCCTTCTGCCGAAGTAAAAACCTGAACACAACACTCAAAATAAATATAACAAGTTTAATCATACAATAAATAAACCGTGTTTACACAAATCCGCCTTCATAATCATTCTTTGTTATTTTACGTTCATTTTATGAGGCATTTGAATTAATGTTTATGCCGAAAGTAAATCTTTAGTGATGAAGAATAAAACTGTTATGTTTCAGCCATGCCGCGTACTTCAGAGGGAACCAATGGTTTTATTAAAAAAGTTCGATGATAAAAACACTTCCTTAGGATGAAATGCAAATTAAGTTCGAAAACTTTCTGAACATTGGAAATCGACATGAATTACGAATCGTATTTCTATTTTTGCACATTTCAATGGATGAAAACCTCCAGTTACTATTCAGAGCGCATTAGAGAAGTTTTAGACGTCTTATTGATTTCTGCGATTTAAGCAGCAAAAAGATATTAGCTTGCCTTTCATACTATATAAATGTAATATTAACACCAAATTAACTTTACTTCACGTCTCTTACAGAATAGAGCGAGAAAATGTGTGTCCCACCAAATAAAATTTCAAGCGAATATTAGAATATTCGAAATTATTCCTGTATTAATAAGAGAAAGTTTCCGAGCGTTCAATTTAGGTTTTAATGAAACTAAATTCCAGAGAAATTTAAGCGACCAAAAATCTAAAAATATGCAAAAATACATCTTATGCAGAAACACTTTGTTCTCTATATCAGCTTGATTATGAGCTGGAGAAATGCTTAAAAAATAAATCATTTCTTCGTGTCTGTGCTAAGTACAATTAAAAACGTGTATTGCGTGGTTTCATGCAGCCATCAATAAAGGGAAAGAAATTACTAAATATCTTCTTCAAAAAGCGAAGTTCATTGAGAAAAAGTTGTTGAAGGATTTTATGAAGATTCGAAGAATTGTAAACATTTCTTTTGATATTTTTACATTGAGAATTCAGTTTAACATTCAAAAAATGACAGTAGTCGTAGCTATAGAATTCATCAGATTCATTTCGATTAATTGGTGGTTTTGAAATTTAGAGAAATTGAAAAATTCAAAACCAAAATATTGTTCTCAGCATTTCCTGAAATACAGTATTCTTCTTCGCATCTTTTATCTCAATTTTTTCACTATATATAAAACTCAAGTCCAGTTCTTCACCTCCTTCCCTCCACCCTCCATAGTGCTTTGCAAAAAGCTAATCAATGTTTTTCAATTTTTTGTATTGACTTTTACGTAAAAATTGTCATCTAGGCTTTGTCTACCTACCTACATGTCCTCGCATTATTTATATCGATTTTATTATTTGGTGCTTCTCTAACTAGAATGTGGTCTTGCATCCGTGAGCGGATTAACATCAATCGTTCGGATGGCTTAATTCTGAAGCCTCAATTTTTAAAGCCACTTCTTTCTTTCATTCTCGGACATGCCAATCCATAGCCAATTTTACCATTGTGCTTAAAAATATTACTACAATATTTATTGTGTCGACTTTCTTTGCTTTTTAGGAAAGAATGATTCGTAACTAAAAAAGTAATCTGCAGTTTTAGTTTTGGCCTGAACATCTATCTGTTATTAGTGTAACCTCTTTAACGGTTTCAATTCTATTTTAAGTATCGTAAATGGGAAGGAAAGTTCGTTAGAACTTTTAGAAGATTGCGTCTCAAGTAATGGGCATCCCAACACGTATTTCAGAATAAAATTGTCTTGAACAACTATTTGGAATTGTGTAAAATAGAAATTTTCAACTTCTATAAATAATATTGAATGCAAGTATCGTTTAAACTTTTACACGTTGGCTACACCGGATTTTGATCTGCTGTATACTTACAGTGTAAAAACTAAATTTTACAGTAAGATAAGTTTATTGAGTTTAAAACGGATGCGGCCAGACTTAGAACTGAAAACGTTGCTGCAGATAAAAGAGATTGCGATTCCTCATACGATGACATCATTTACCTGTTTTACAAAAACCGTTTTTGAAAACACCAACTCATTTTTATCAATGTTGGATTCGTCTACCTTTGCTGTGATTGTTCATAAAACTGTTATTATAAAAGGATCCTCATTACCATAATAATTATACGCAAACATACTGTAACTAATCTACATAATTATTGTATAAATAATTAATTTTAAGCATGACAATACTTTGTGTGAATGTAACGAACCTCTCTGTATAAGCATACAGAACTGTGCGGTGGGTAGTCGCAACTTTATTGACGTAAATTTAGAGTAGCGGTGGACGTAACAATAAATTAAATTATTATCGATTGAATCATTTAATGCCCGTACTCAGTGTGATATTTCCTAAATGAATTTTAAACCTTCCGAAATTACCTGATCGTTTTCGAAATTTAAATTGCTTCGTAAAGTTTGGACCGGTTCCGTCATAATTTTAAGTAATTTCACTCTTTTATGCTGGAATGTTCCCACCCTTTTCCAGCGTCAGGCACTTATTAGAGTATTATTATGGAATTAATTAACCCATCGACTGATTCGGTTCTATGTTCTATCCGCTTAATCCCGTTGGAAGTTATAGAAAGTAGGTATGTACTTGAAAGCAGACATTTTCTAATATTAATGGTCAGAAAAGATTCAATAAAGGGGTAAGTCTGTTTTCTCTTTCTTGTCTAATGCTAAAAAGCTATCTCTAAATACTTTCAGATCTGCTTATAATACTCCTTCAGTCAACATTTTATTTCACATAACTACTGTTTTAGCTTTTTAAGCATGGATTGCCGTCTAGAAACAATAACCAAAAAATATAATGCTAAGATAGCTCAGCTATCTTTGGCATGGTTTGGGGAACAGTACCCGGTTTATGTCACTGCTTCCTGAACGGCAGGCATGCGTTTCTTTGGCACTAGGGGGCGCCAAGAAATGTCGAGTGAGGCAATAACGATAGGAAAATTTTCTCGAAACCACGCGGATGACGCCGGGTAGGCAGAAACATGTCCGTGTGTTAGTGTATTTTTTTCTCTCCTTTTGTAGCGTTTGCCGTGAATTATTCCATCAATACCATGAGGAAGCTAAGCTATCTTAGCATTATATTTTTTGGTTATGGATTGCCGTCTTCATTTTCTACGGATTTTTTAAATTATTTTTTATAAGCATGTATCTAAAAGATATTTAATTTTGGCGAATTTCAAAATCAATCGAAAAGTACAACGACCAAAGAAAAAAACAGAAGCATTTCCTAGCGTAATCAGCAAATCCGCCAATATTGAGCGCGATAAACATCAGTTGGGAGCAGCGAACGCTCAGTATTACGTTACAAAATGATATTGACAAATAGCTTCCTAGTTTTAGTAAATCTTTACAGATCAGACACATCAAGTACCTGCTCTTAGACTATTATACAAATAATTGATGTTGGTATACAAGTTGTTCAAAATTATCGGGCCACTATTACTAAGTTTACATTATAGCTACGATGTTTACCAAGGATGCAGTGATTTTTTCGCCAATTGCATGCTGATAATGTGCTGAAATTGGCAACCGAGCTGTATTAAATAATATAATATTTTATCATTAAACTTCTATGTTACATTCATTAGATTCAAGATTTTTACCTGAAGATTGATACAATTCCATTAAAGTGTGCAGTAAACGTTGGGCAATATTTAGATCAACAGTTCCCACGCAGGTGAAGTGGCACAATTTTTATTGAACAATCACCTGATTTTAACACCTATAAATCTGTATTCAGTTTTTCTTAAACGTGACATTATGGATTCAGTAAAATTTTAATAAAATTCAAATGCGATTCTACTAGAGGTAGTGCAGAAACTTAAAATATCATTCACAACGCTAAACAATTGGAGCAGGTTATCAACTGGTAAACATCTCCAATATGTGCTTTATTAAATTTTGTTGTAATTTTTCCTTGTTTCACGACTTGTTTTAATTCAGTTAGTTCAGTTAGTTATAATTTAATATATTCATGTGTGTAGTGAACAATGTTATGGAGTAACTTGTGTGTAGTCTTGTTATTGTGTGATGAGCAGTTGAGCGTTTGCACGAATTTAAAGACTCTTAAACTAGAAAAAAGAGGTTAAAATTATTATTGGAATCATTTTGTGTTAATTCTTTAATTTGTTTTCAATTTTGTTTTTTCATTTGGCACACACCGCTGTATGTTACTCTTGAGCAATAATGTATATGACTTGCTAATTAATCGTTCTAGTACGCGTATAACGTTCTATTTTGAAACTCGTTTGAATACGTCATGTACAAAAACGCGATATATATATAAAGCCATCCTGTCCTTTGCTGTAGCTTCTCTTACCTCGCAGACGACTAGTGTTATCCATGGTGGATATCCGACACCTCATTTGTGATTTTATTTAAATAACTACTTTTTTATAGATATTTCTTTATTTTCCGCGAAGAATTTTTTTATTTTGTTTCTGTTTTTCGTCTGCGTGAATTTAAAATTATACCACTTTGTTGTTCTATTTTAAGGATTTAATTTTGTTTGAGGGATCGAAGTCTGTTTTGACTTGTAAATAATTGTATTTATAATAACATCCCTATTTCATTTCAAGGACAATCCGCACCCCGCAGTAATATGTTAATAAACGCTAGGCATACTGCATTTTCGGATTTTTTTTCTTTTTCACCGAGTCCGTGATGAAACTAATTATTTACTATAATAATTACCCGTAGCGCCATTTAGTAACAAATACCGCAACCACGTATGTATTTTGCTAAGGTCGTTAATACACATTAATGACTGACTCTGGCCGTGGAAGCCTTCGTTATTAAGAGTAAATTTTTGTATTACATTGATGAAAACACAACAAATTTATTAGAAAGTGATTTTCTTCATTTATGAAAATTATCAAGATCCAACCTTGTCTGGTCCAGAGAGGAAGGCAAGCGTTACAACAGTTACCTTGTTAGGACTCGAACTCAAAGCGACTAACTCTGTCACAAACAAAAGTAAGCCTTCATATCGCTAGGTTACGGTGACGTTGACAATGGATATTTCTCAAAAATTTTGTGAATAAATAACATCAAAAAATAATGTGATCTCTGTGTGAACTCTAACAAAAGAAGAATTGAAGAATTTAAAAGAAGCTATCGTTTTCACAGTAACCAAATCAGTTACAAGAATGACAATTTTCCAAGGCATAGAATAGGAAACAAATTAGGCATTTTTTGTTTATGTCGAGTGATTCGTATCGTACACTACGTTATTGCAATCCAGTACACAGAAATCTTATCATAACATTTAAAAAACATAATTTCTAAAGTTTTAATATTAGAGAGCGCTATGCTTGATTTTCTCCAATGTTTTACAATAATTTTCTAAAGGTTTATTTCA
Source organism: Oryctes borbonicus (assembly GCA_902654985.2). Taxonomy (NCBI): domain Eukaryota; kingdom Metazoa; phylum Arthropoda; class Insecta; order Coleoptera; family Scarabaeidae; genus Oryctes; species Oryctes borbonicus. The sequence goes on along the minus strand of LR736867.1, from coordinate 6,454,600 downwards.
GACTTACAAATTGATAAAATTACATGCCTTATTTGATATCCTTTACAATTTAATTGTTACACAATTGTTGTAAAGAGTCTCTTAATACTTTCTCAGGAAAAATTAAAATATCAAATCGGATTTCTGAAAAATTTGCATGGTAGTCATAATAAACAAGATTTGGATGCCAAAATAGTACAGAAACTGACTGTATCAAAGAAATAATTCATCGTATTTACACTTTCATTTTTAAGTAATCGCATAGCCAAACCCTACTGGTAGCTAAACTTTAAAATTATTATATGAATGTTTTTCAACATTTTTGCCCAAAAACGTTTGTATTTTCAACTCACAGCAATCTTTTCAAAATAAGTTTCCCGAAAGAGATCCTTTCCAAAGTGAACAATTGCTCAAATCATAAAATACCATAATTTACATTTTAATTTAGAGTTATGTAAATAGAAATACTTGCACAAATGCCTAACTCATTAAATACATTTTATTGAAAGCAATATAATCACATTACAGGATAGTAGAGCTTTAATTTACCTGATATTTGTTGTTAGCACTAACTTGCACTAGCTTGCAACTGTATGCAACAAGATAACGTTGAACTCAAAACAAATATTTGATCACAATAAAATCACTACAATATGTTATGTGTATTTTTAAAGAAATATAACATATTTACTAAATTGTGTGCATCTGAAACAATAATTCACCACAAAGTTTTATTGAAATAAGAAATTCGCGTGGTACATTTCTAGCCATAACAATAATTCATATAGTAGCCCACGCTTCTAGATCTAATGAAATAGATTCTTCGGCAATATTATTAATTCACATTCTACTTAAGACCCATTAATTTCGCAATTTATTCCTCCTTTCCCGCTCTTACTTCCACTTAAATTATCCATTACCTTTTGCCGAGTTTTCTTCGCCGCCATCTATTCGAGAAGATCTCAGCACCATCGGTAGTAGAAGACGTTAATGTAATTACTACTTTCAACCGGATTAAAAATTCCTTCTGATTCTTCTCGGTGCAAAGGACTACTTTAGACTCGAACCCTTACTAGACGGCTTCTTTAAGAGAGAAGCATTTTTAATCAAGGATAATAGATGAAGCCTGGACGAAAACAAACACTTTCTAGCACATTTAAAAAAATCTGCATGCAGTTATATTTCGTCGCCGTTATACCCTGGTCTAACCTGGACCGAGACATGCCACGCTTGGGATCTATTTATTACCTTTATTCATGACGATGACCTATTAACCCTCCGTCGAGCGCAACCAGCCTGACAGGTACAACTAGGACGTTTTCGTTCCCCCCTCCACACTAAGGAAGGGTACGAATCTGTCCCTTCTAGTGGTTTCTTTTCTTTACCTGACGTTTCTAGTGCCCTTACTAAGTTGACTGGCGGAATGCGGTTATCCTCATAATGATTTCGTAGGCTCATTACGCCCGAATTCGTGACACATACAAAGGTTAGTAATACCTGTCTTCTTTCAACAATTGTTTGTTTACTCATTTCATGGGGCGGAAACGTGAAGACAATTTAAAATCGGAGCAGCAAGATGGTGAAAACACCGAAGATGCATACGAACCAAACCCAGGAACCAATTTTTTTTAGGAAAAGATAAAAGAACCAAGTGAGCCGAAAATTCATCTCTGAGAAATGTTCATATGCGAGTTAACAATCTTATAACTCATTTTTCTGTAGTCGTTGGAAACCAGTACGTGGAATTGCTCAAACACAAATTTTCCAGAGAACACACCCATAGACGTCATCGAACTAAAGTTTTTTATTGGTTTGTTGTATCTAGTAGGAACTTTCAGAAAGAATTGTCGAAGTTTGGAAGATGGCGTTAAAAGTAGCCTTGTAAAGAACATGATCCTGACACATAACCTTCGTCTTAACGACTTTACTACTAGGGCACAACCAAGGTATTTCGACTGCCTTATTCCAATTTGTGAGCGTCCGGAAAATTTCTGGAAAACTGTCAGACAAGCTACAGCGTCATACGATGATGCTCACAATGGACGAAATGGTGCCAGGTTTTTGAAGAAGGTGTTCATTTCGGCAATACATACCGTCGAAACCGAACAAATATGGCATAAAATGTTTTGCTCTTGTTGATGCAAAAATGAGTTATACGCTTAACATGGAGATTTACGCTGGGAAACAGCCTAAAGGTGCTTACAGAAAGCACTTGTGCAAAAGAGCTAAACAACTAGCGCCAATTAAATTGCCATTTATAAATAGAGGACCTATAACGCTATCTTTAATAACCCAGCCCATATACGTGTTTGCGCAACGGAATTTATTTTTCTAGGCCAATACCTGACTATAAAATCTAACAAGGGGAAATGATAACTCATCTGAAAATAAAATGTTACTTAAAAAATCATCGTCCCGATTCACTATTTCCATCAACTTCCCGTAAATTTCCATTCGTCCGTTGCTTGGGTATTTTACTACTAGTATACCCAATAAGGATAGCAAGAACTGTGGGCTAGTATGGAAAACAACTCAAAAGTATCGGCACACTTCGCACCACGCAAACTTAATTGATTAATCCGGGACAGCTGTTTCAAGGATCGACGCATCTTCGAAACAGTCGTCTCGGATTGATCATAATGTGGTGCGGAGTGTACCGATACTTTTGTGTTGTCTGATATACCCATTACTTTTTAAAATTCGACTAACAGATAATGTTGATGCTTCCACATCATTTGCAATCGGCTGTAATGACAAATTTGAATTATTTTCAATCGACACGCATACAAAAATAGATATATCGATAGATATGTTGCGTATGGTATAACTTTTTTAATTTTTTTACCGAACCAGTACATTGGAATTTTCTAACCAAGTAAAAAATCGTATGTACCGACGGAATAGACTTATGTGGGTATTTAACGCTGAATAAACCGTGTACCTTCTGAATACTATTCCCAGCATGAAGCAATGCTTCCGACGACTGTAGTTGAACATCGACCACTACCCCATCCTTTCGCTTACCAGAGATTATATCAGTATAATATGTTCCGCTTAAAAGAATATAACTTTGGGCAGTTACGAAGTTATGGGATAGCTGTAAATTTCAATATAATTTTAAACCAATCAGACCTCATAACAAAAAAAAATCTTTTGGAAAGATCTCTTCACACTTCCGAGCCGGTTGGGATGACTTACCCTGCATATTATATTATTTACAAGTTCAAAGTTTTTTGTAAATGAATTTTGTTCTGTATATGAAACTGTGACCAGCTTTTTCGTTTTACTTATGATGGTCTGGCTGATGTCTATTTACAATTAGTTACACTATTATTCACCAGAATTGTTCCAAAAAATGTACATAAATATTAACGGTTATGCTACTAAGTACTAAAAGGATCAGAAGTAATAAACAGAAAATAGGACAATATTCTCTCCTTTCACTGTTCGCGTCCTCTTCACTAATACAGATTACATCACAAAGTTGCGTTTTGGTACATAAAAGAACTTTTAATGTTTTAGTCTCAAACGAGGAGCAGTGAAACTTATTACTAGGTGTTGATGAAGCGGAGCTTTTAGCACTATGGTATCACACACAGATAAAAATTAGGTTGTTATGTTACCAGGAAAGTGCATATTAATTTGAGTCGATGCTGTTACAACAAACGCTCCTATACCTCTAGCGCCGCCGCTATTACTATTTTAACTTGTGATACAAATGAGATTTTTAAGTTATGAATGTATGGACGTGTGTACGAAACAACGGCCGGAGGTCCTACAGTAGCTGTTTGCGTGCGCAATGTTTGTTTACGTTTCGAAAGGCTAGAGTCCATTAAGTCGCGCATAATAAAAACGAATGTTTACACAAGCGCAACTTTAATCTTGCAGAATTATCATCCACATTAAAATGTTTTGAAACGAAAGTTTCCGATGTACAGGTCGATTGCACCAGGCGTTTGTTAGAATGATTTGCTAACAGAACGGAAATAACTTTTACATAGTATACAACATAAACCAGAACACCAAATAAAGTTCAAATACAACTCCGGTATATTTCAAGCGCCGTGTTAGTCGAATATCGTTTACAGTATACAGTACGTGCAAATAGGCTACACAACATGTATAGGGTTTCACCAAAACAAAAAGTAAAATGGAAGAAATTTACAAAATGGCGTGAACTGATTCTGTTAGGTAACGAAATCCACAATAAAACACAAATAAGACGCAAATGAGAAGAACTCTGTATAAAAGCAGAACGAATGAATGATCCCAACATTTAATTGCCCCAACAAGTCTAAAACGGAGACGAGAAAGGAGAATGACTGAAACAAGTCCAAGAAGCATAGCATAGCGTATTACTGGAAACTGAAAATACTTAATATAAAATAAACGGCATCTAGGAAAACAAAATGTGAGAAAATTTTAATCCAAATAAATGTCGAAAGAAATATTGTCCGAGTAAAAGTTGTCCAAATTCAAGAAAAATACTACGATGAATTTAAAGATGCTCCGATGAATATTTGATATAAAATTCATTCATGGCTAGCAACTTCGGCAGTGGTGAAAAAAACCACAAGAGTTGATACACAAATCTAATTTTAATCAAAAAAATAATTTACGGTTACAGATACAGCCGCTCAAAGAACTTAAGCGATGCAGGTTCTTCACCTCTGGGTTAATCCTTGAATGGCAATTTATAATATAGAAATAATTGTGCAACATTTTGATAGAAACCAGAGTTCTGCTTCAGTTTTTTCTCCAAACTTCATTTAATTAAGTATAATAAGTAACAATTCACCATTATTAAAAAGTTACAGATTTTATTATATTTACCTAGAATGGACTGCATTCTTTTTAGAAGTAATTCCTCAAAGAGTTTAGATATAATTAATAAAACTATAAACTCCAGCTTCATGTAGAAACTTAGCTGGTGTCGGTATATTCCAAAGTCTAGTGTTCCGAAAGGAATATTCTATGCCAGATAAGATCCACAGCATAATTAATATTATTGAAAAAGTGCTGGAAGGGAGAAAAGTTTCCTTTGCAATTTTCTTTGACGAGGCATAGGTGTTCGATAGATAGAAGATAAAAGCCATCCTTCCCAAAACAGTGCACCAAAATCTTAAGATCCTACTTAACAGAGAGATTGTTTAGCATTAAGCAGGGCGATGTTGCAATCTTAGAAAAACCAAAGCTGAAGCGTCACAGAGTAGCGGCGTCTTGGATTCGATCCTCTACCTGCTTTGCACTAGTGACCTATTAGAATTAAAACATAACGCAGTAGCCACTGTCGCCGATGATACTGCCATCATGGCTATAGGTAAAGAAAGTGAAGGAACAGTTCGCAAGCAGCCATTAACAAATTCCTATAAAATGAAACTTAGCAAAACGAAATCATTTCACATCGACTGCATTATTGTATCTGTGAATGCCACAGGCTAATACAGCCACATACCTTGGCTTTGTGCTTGACATTAAGTTTCGCTGGAAAAGTGATGTGTAAAAGAAGGGGCAGGAGCTAGGTAGCAGATATCGAAAAATATTTTGGTGCATAAGACGAAAGACATACAGAATTCAGGTGCGAGGTGGTTGTACCAAAGAAAGTAACACAAATTATCTAAACTCAAGAGTAAAGTAGGAACGAATATAGTAGATACACCTTGGTGCATTAGGAATGACGACCTTCATAGGCACTTAAAAATGGGTTTGTAGATAGTGAAATAATAAAAAAAAAAACAAAGAAAGACAGTGATGTGGAAGGTAAGAGGAGCAAGTCTTGTTGGTATAAATGGTGACTTTAGATTGTGACATGCCCACTAACTTGATCCTAGCAGGAATCGAACGGACAACGCCTAATCCTGTCCAGTCAGACTCAGACCCTCTTACAACTAGAACACCGAGCCGTAATATAATAATAATAATAGTCGTAATACTAATAATACTAACAATGCTTATTCACCTTAGAGATAATTAGTAAAAGGAGCTTGTGCTCGTATTAGTAAACAAGAAGAGTGTGTCTGTAGCTGTTTGAAAAACCTAGAGCACGCCGATAAATGTTTTGTAGTATTTTAAGAACTAAATTAATTACCTATTGGTTTATAATACTATAGCACTAAGAAGGTTTCTAAGAACCAATAAAAATTGTATACGCGTCTAAAACAATATTTTAAAATGACAAAAACAACATGGGTACATTTGTATCTACAGGTGACCTTCCCTAAATAAACAAGAAAACAAGACGTAACAATTGCTAATATTACCCACGTCCCTTCTGACCAGTACCATTGAGTACGCTTGTCATATGGAACATTCCAGATAAAATTTATGGTCATTTGATATATCTAAAATCGGTCACAAAAATTCGAGAAAAGAATTGATACAGGATACATACAACGGTGAAGGGTCTAATGAGAACTGTAAATAGAGCTGCTCAATATAATGCCTTCTACTATCACGGAAACAACTTTCACTATAAAACTATGGGAATTCCTTATTCGCGCATTTAGGAGTATACAAAACCCAAGCATTTCAGAAAATAAACAACAGTTACAACTTTCTAGCATGAGATTACAATGCACCGTTTAGCTTAAAAAGTTTTTGGAAAACGTATTTTCTTTGACGAAAGATAACAGCAAGACGACGAGGAAAATAAACAACTAAAGCATCAGTAAAGCAACCACAGAACTTCGTCTTCTGGAAGCTATTGTGCGTTCATATTGTTTTGATATCTACGAGCTACTTATTTCCTTGCGTAGCCAAATATTACACTAAATTGGAGTAATATATCATTCTACTATATTAATAAATTATTTAGGCTTTGAACTATCAAAAAAAAAATTATATTTAGACCAGGCAACTGCAAAAGTCATTATCTATATTACAATACCTTGTATATTCAACAAAGCAATTTCGAAATCCTGATTAGTTGCATCCTATATACATATTATGTACATTTAATTATTAACATACTGCACATACGCAGGGTATAGACTTATTTGTATTTATTTATATGCTAAAATACATGCCATCATGCATCGCGGTGTATGAATAGTGGTTTGGATTTTATTAATACTTTTTACCAATAATTTTCTTCGCTTTCCCCGTTGGTTTGTTGATAGAGAAGCTATTCATATTATCCAACCTTAATTAATTAATTAGTTTTGTTTTAAATAACGAAATAAATAGATTATGTTTCAGTAATTTAAGTTTAAATGAGATTAACGAATTTATCTTACACTGGGTGTTAGAAGAACGTTCCAGCCAAAACTCAAAGGATGCCTCTAAATTATTGACGTACTTTATTAACTAGAAATTTGTTGTTATAGAATATAGGGTGAGTCGGGGTGAACAGATATTGTACACGTAAAAATAATGTAAATATACGTTTTTAATTTGTTTTCAAGTTATAGTGCAATCACAAATAAACAAAATTTCATATATTAACATTTTTAACAAGTGTTCAAAAATACCAGAACGTGGTATTTTTGAATTTGGGTCATTTACAAGAACGCTAGCTCAATTTTTTGAATTATCATAACTTGAAAGCTAATGAAAATCGAGGACATCGAGCTTTTTACATCATTATCATGTGTACAATACACCCCTGAAGCTTGGTCCGTTCCTTCCTTTACATAGGGCGATGTAAATAAAGCATTGTACTAAAAGATAAATGTTTTATTTTTTATATTGGGACTTCTACTATCAAATTATAATAACATATTAAACAACAATGTCGGACTTTGTCATAAAAAGGACAGACACAATTTCTGATATTCTTTGTACAAATGTAGCTATCTTTAAAACAACATTGTTGCATTTTTCTACATGCGTAACTAGAACAAAATAGAAATAGCACGTATTTTGTATACCGTCCATCAACGGTTTACCCATTGAACTATATTGTTGCTAATAATTTTTAAACCTTCGCATATTCCTAAACTTCGATGTAATGGAACTCTTACACGATAAAATTCTATCAGTAGACATCCCCCTTATTTACAATGTCTACTAAAGAATCTAATCGTAAGAGCAAAATATTTTTTGGTGGCTTGGTTTCATTTACGAGGTAAAAAAGAAAATAATACTGTAATACTCCTATACCTAATTGATTATTTGGAAAAAGGAAGCACAATCATTAATTAACTCATTTAAAAAGATTTTATTGAAAGCACCAACTAGGATAAAGTTATATGAAGAAATGTGCCCGAATATACCTTTGCCGCCAGAACCTGTATTAACACGACGGGGTACATGGTTAGAAGCCGCATTTTTTTATATTCAACACTTTCGTATTTTAAAACATTTTGTATTAAAGTTAAAACGAGATGCTTCCAGTGTTACAGCATTAATTATAAAAGAAGATTTAGTCGAGCAATTAGAATTTATTAATAAACATTTCTCAAGCGTAACAAAAACGATCAAGTTTCTAGAAAACAAAAAAGTTAAATTAACTGAATCCTTTCAACACTTAGAATCATTGTTTACTACTTTAAAAAGTATAGAGGGATCGATTGGCAAAAAGATACGGAACAAAATTAATGCGGTTTTACAAAGAAATCCAGATTATGTACTTATTAAAAGAAATTTCCAATAACACTTTTACTACCCAGAATGAAAGTTTATGTTTAAAATATAAGGATTTAATTGCATACTTCCATTTGGCACTAGTTACTTCATGTGACGTAGAAAGATCTTTCTCTAGATTTAAAAATATATTAACTTACCAACGAAACTAATTTACAACGAACAATTTAGAAAAATATATCATAGTTAATTCCTATTACAATCGTATCGAAAACGTACTTGACGATTAACAAAATATAACTTTCAATTTATCTAAGCTTCTGCATATACCCGATCGACGCTTGGCTGACTCGCATCGAACCTCCTCACTCTATTCATTACTCAAATATATGTATATTGGGCCATAGCTCAACTGTCGGTTGGTTGGTTTGCAGTTGACGTTTTAGGTTTCACGTATTAGCTTTTTGGTAAGTCACACATCAAAATTAATAGCGTTTTCAGTTGGAACCCATTGCGCTGTTTCTTGTGCACTAATTATTGAGTCATAGACCTCATTTTAATCCATCTGTGATCTTCCACAAATTGATGATACCAACCGATCGTTCACGTGGTTCACTCTAGGCAATACTAAAGTTGCGTACATACATATATTATACCAAGATAAGACCAAGTTCTGCTTGTTGATAGAAAGAGTGTACGGAAGCTGTTAGTGTTTATCGTCAAATTGCAAGCTTATCTGTTCTCCTGTGAATTAATTTATGTCTCCACAAAATCATTAATTTTTGGCTTAAAAGTTTGAAAATAATTTCAATTTATTCATCAGAATAATCTGATAAGATTTCTGCCATTGCGAAAGAGCGTCTTTCCTTATCCACTTTACTATTGTACAGCAGTTGGTGTATTTGCAAACAGAAGCAAATTACAGATAAAATGGATTGTAGGCTAGGTTTCTTGTTATGATCTGTCTCACAAGTCGAATCGACTCAGAACACTCTCAGAGCGATTATGCAGCCGAGCGTTCTGTTCAATTGAACATTCAATCATATTAAACCTTGGCGAGAGCAAATCGTTTATGTCAATCGAAAACGAATACGAAACGTCAACTATAACCAACTGTTAACACATATTTGGGTAATGAACGAATATTCCCTCTTCCGCTCCGATTATATCCGATCAAGGTAGGTGCGACCGTAGGACCGGCTCTTAGTCTGTACACCCTCACGTTTAATTTACGTACTACCGCAATAAATATGGCAGTAGGTGTGTACAGGTGTTATATGTAAGCCAGTTCTACAGATGTCGTATGCAAAATACGATCAAATCGAATTTTATTGGTATTCGATTATTCTGTTTGACGACAATAAAATGGAGGAATAGCCATTGTACTCCAGATTACATCGATTATATTAAATAATGGCCTGTGGGGAAAAGCGGAACTTGTTGTCACATATACTCCATTAAGCCGTCGCACGTAACAATATCCACAACAAATAGGAACACATAACAATCGACGGTCAGAGTCGATTATTTCAGCACACTATATAGGCTGTAGGAAAGCTCTAAAATGAAAGCTTTTGTTCTGGTTGATGGAAATAAATTTAGTTACCCACCGGTGCTTATTTTAATCAATAATATACCGCGGTAAAATCAAATTTGCTAAAGAAAAATTATTGTGACCTTATACTAGGCGTAATTTCATTTAGTTTATTTATGTATGTATGTTTGAAGAATACAATTTACAATCAGTTGCTAAAATAGCAGTTTATTAATGTTGGGAGGGAAGGGTGAATGCGGAATGAATATTTTGCGAATTATGGGCAAAAATATAAATGCATGATAGAGTAGATAATATTATATAAAGCTTTATACTAATTAGCAGCTTGGTTTCAAACCTTTAATAAGGTCACGTTTCTTATTTTTTGTTATTATTTCTTTGATGTGAACTATTATTGTTAATTGTCATATTCATTGGTTCGCTAGTACTAAACTGGAGGTTTGTTACAATGGGAGACAGATTCTCATTTATAGAGGTTGGCGGCTTAAGTTAGTTAACAAAAATATATTGCGAAACCAATTTCTATAATGAGATTTAACGAGCATAATTTCAATCTCAGTTTTATTAATCTATGACATGTACATTGATGATGGCTTTAACCATCAACTTCTGGTAAAATAAAATGGAAACTCTCAATTCTTCTTTTTAAAAATTTTCCAGTATGCATTTACAGATGGACCTAATTATGCTATAAACCCTTATTTCTCATTTTTACCGGAAGAAGAACCTGGCCGTATAACTAAATGTTTCTTTAACAATTTCGTCAAGGTGATTTTTCCATGTCAAGTAATGACTCGATCTTTAATCCGGAAAATATTGCCGTATGCACATTGACATTTTATAGTGAGGTTAGATAAACGTTATTCACACAATTTCTTCAATCAAACATGTAATTTATATGCACGGTATGCAGTAACTAGTTTTTCATTAATTTACGTGTCAGCATATAACATACATGTCACGAAATTTGTCCACTAAAGACCTCTACAGTTGCCAGAGATCACAAATTCTATTAACGTTCTGCCCAGAACGCGCCTTGTTACTTCGAAAATGTAAACTTTGCCTAACGTAGATACTAGTCTACAAAGAATTATGTTGTGTTTACAGAAGAACCTTGAACAATAAACCCTTTATTTGAATATTAACTGTATAGATAAAGTTTATAAACACAATAATTTCATAGGAATCCCTAATAATTCAGAAAACGCAACAGAACTAACCAAAATTTATCTGTTGATATTTTACAATTACTTTTATAATGCACGGAATTGCTCAGAAACATTACATGGTTTGCTTATTAGTAGAATTCATGACATACAATTTTAAAAACAATGTTTGCATCAAAATTGGTCCAATGAACGAGTTTATCATTTTAATAAATGTTTGTTTATTATACTGATAAACACGTAATTTCGTACGTACACTATATACAATAAATAGATTTATTGATATAAGAATACATTCATTAATATTTAGTGAAACATCCTTAAAGTTTGTTCCGCTTCTTACGAAGTAAGTTAATGAACGGATATTTATTATATTTATGAACTGGTTTCAATTTGATAAGCGCAGTTCATTGTTATGATAAATATTACTTAATATTTTCTTTCTGCTGCTTTAACAAAACAAATTCAACGCACACGGTTTATTTTATTCCCCAGTATAGTTTCGCGTTACACTAGTTTCGCTTCATTCTACGTGGGCGCTACCTATATCGTTGCTGAACTTATTTTTTCCGAAGATAGATAAATTTATTAAAACGGCAATTTTCGATGTGGTTTATAGTGACGCTCAGCGGCGGCAGTAGAGTGTAGCTGCGGAGCTGGATTACAAGGCTTCGTTTTCAAACCAAAATTTCAAACATTAATTTTATACAACAATATGGTAACGTTTTGTCACCATTGTTTTCCATAATGCCTGTAGTTTGGTGTGTTGAGAGTCTTGGATTGCGCATTAATACAGATTTAAACGTTAAAACACATATGTGTCAGTTACTGCGAACATTGTATATTATAATGAAGAGCTTGCTTATGTAGAGAAGAAATCGAAATATTGCTGTGATGCTGTTTGCCACTCATGTTTTTTAGATATAGATGTCAAAAGAATATAAAGGTTACACTAATGAATGCGTTACATTTATGGTATATGCAAATTCCAATATATCAGCCATATTAGACTGGGTGGATTGGTTGAACATGCCACGTTGTCAGCGACTCCACAGCTTGTGCTTGTATCACAAAATAACGCTTTATCGCACACCTCTCTACCTCTATTACAAAATTCGATCCGGATGTTCACAATATTAATATTGGACGATGATGTGATATTGCTATTCCTTCCCACAATACAATTTTTTTTAAATGCTATTTAACCTATCACACTACTGCACCCTTTGGATGACCGGTGTTTTCTTGTTGCTATATTTTTAAGTGGTGACGGCCCAACTAGGTGTGAGCCTTTTAATAACCTCAGGAGCCGTTGTGTGTGAAAAGTGTTCCATAGCTTTGTCATTATCACCCCCTTACCATAAAGAGTGCAGCACAGTTAATTGCTTCCCAACTGTGAATAGTGAGTCGAGAAAGTACCGAAACCGCTAAGAAATGTTGATCCAAGCGGGACTTCTATTACGTATGTACCAAAGCTTAATCAATTATTGAATTATATGTATATAATACATACATAGTATTACATTTCGAAGCGAGATATTCAGAAATGTTCTATACTTTGTAACGCTTTATTGGCACACTGCTATAAAGCTGCATAAATCTACATTTATGTTGCACAACGTGATAACTCATCAGAAAACTGCTACAGAAAATAACAGTTTCTTTGCTGGTACAAACTGCTAACGGTAGTAGCAAACCATCACTAACAGTCTAGTGATTAAAGTAGAAATTACGTTAATTTTGGTACAAGTATTAATATTTTGATATCCGATAGCCGATGAAAGACTTCGAAAGGTTTAATGCCTTTATTAAAGATAAAAAAATTTAAAACTGGCCTTTAAGGCATAACGTTGAATCGTAGCTCCGTTGTTACCTCCAGTACAGAACCACACAGTTACTCCGTCAGTAAACTCCACTGTGAGCTAATCATTTTACTATTTTAATCTTTCTTTTATATATGTTGTAACAATCAAGATGTGTATAGCGAATTTTAAAAAGAGCAGAGATCTGAATATCAGCTTATTTCGACACCGATCACAATAGCCAGAATCCAATAAGCCTATCCTCAAAATAGTCTGGACCATCCCCTCCAGATTTTTCTGTGTTTTGATTTCCGGGACAGCCTATAAAAATGTGGAAATTTTGTCCACGTTACCACGTACTTCGTGATTATAAAATCACTTGCAATCAATATATATACATTATAGTCAAAGGTCATCGAACGTCATACGTGGTATGTTATAGACAATTGACGAAATGGTTTAAAAAATATTTTTCAACGGTATGATTTTCAAATGAGCATTTTTATCGATACTTAGATTTACATCAGAAAATATTCATTCAAACTTGAAAGTTTATTTTCATTGAAATTATATTACGGCCATTTTGTTCGCTAATTGGCAGTTAAGGAGGAAATTCTGTTAGAATAATTATTATCGTAGCAATAACTCTTCAAGAAGCGTAACCAGAACGTGTTTAAGTTTCATCGTATCCTCTAAAAAAATGTGAAATAGTATAAGCATATGACCACGTGTTTTCCTTAGAATATATTTTCGTGGATTCGATTTCTATTTCTTCATTAATCTACATACAAGAAATGTTTACGTTTGCGTTAAATTCCTTGAAATGCTTTCGTCTGAGTAACTATTGAATAGCATCGACTTTGTTTGTTTGCCCATACCAGCGAATGTATGTAATTTCTAAGTGATCAATCTGCTGAAATATTTACTGTCTTTATTTAAACTTGTGTTCATTAAAGAAGTAGATTCTTAATAAGAAATTTATTACTTGTGGTGCTATAGCCCTACACTGAAGAACCCATCTAGTTGAAACAACCAAATTTTAGTTGTTTCAACTAAATTTTACGTCTGAATACGAGCAAACAAATTTGTTTTTTTTTAAACGATCTTTGAATTGTTCCAAGCATATATTTTGTTTAGTTAAAGCAACCATCTACGATAATCAAAATAATCATATTTTGTTGAATCAACTAAATACAGTTAAACCTCTACTGACGGACACTCTCAACAAAGAGAACATCAAAATCAACAAATTTATTTAAAACTTATCTCTGCAAAACGAATCTAAATTCGGATATTCAAACTGATAACAAAAATAGGAATAATCTTAGGACACTGTATATATTTCGCGGCCAACCTACAATAGAAAGGTTACAGACGTTTCTAATGGTTTACCAACATTGCAGGCAAAAATCCCCATTTGCAATACAATGGGGATTTTTCAAAAAATAAACTGTTACTATGTATATAATTCCTAGATTAGCCTTAGTGCCATAAATCATAATTTGAAAAATAGAAAAATATGACGTCACGGTCGACAGACATCAGTGAGTCAATTTACAGCGAATGTTTGTTAGAGGTCGGTGTACGACAAAAGTAGATAGTTAGCCCAAAGATCAGCTAAGTATGCGAGTACTTTGCGAGTCAATGTTCGAAAAAAAGTGTAAAATGTTCACACTTTCACATAATGCGGACATCGCTGCCAACGTCAAGCTAAGCGATCCATAAACGGGAACCAACGTTGCGCCAACCGTCTGTGCTTCTAAGGCTCCCATATAGAAAAATGATGGAGTGACATCATCACAAAAATGGTTAGATGACTAAATGCTTTAAGCTACATAGATAATTTTTGCCATATGGTGGACCTATTTTCACAGAATTCGTGTTGATTCATATATAATATACACATCGGTTTCTTTTCATAAACCCATAATATGAAGGGTTCTGTTTTGGGAATTAGCTATAATTTTTTTATTTTGTCAATTTTCATCAATATTACAATGTAGTTTTTCTACATAATCTCCTTTTAACTGAATACATTTATCCCAACGATAAACTATTTTTTTTAAGCCGTCCTCAAACAACCTTTTCGGCGTCTCCGCAGTCTAATTATTTATAACACTTTACATCAGTTAACACACAAATCGAAGACCCTGCAAAGGTTTTTTTCAAAGCAATTCCCATCGTAAATCGTTCAAAATATCCTTTGTCTTTCTTGCGGTATGAGGCCTTGCGTTATCCTGTTGCAATAGTGGATACTTATACAACTTTCCAGCCCATTTTCTACCAAGTGCCTGCCGCAGTGGTCCAGATAATAAATTTGAATCATATTCTACGTTAATTGTAGTACCTTTCGGCAGATAATCCATAAAAATAATCCCTTCGCTATCCCAGAATACAGTAAGCATTACTTTTCCAACAGACGAAACTGCACTCGCCTTAAGTGGAGGTCCTTCTTTCGACTTACGCCAGTCTTTGGATTGACTTTTGGTCTCAGGATTGAAATAAGGAATCCACGTTTCGTCAGTGGTTATTATCCGTTGCCAAAATACATCACCGTAACGGGGTAATAGCTCTTGAGGTTGACAAGCGTCAGAACTACTGAGTTTCTGTTCCGGTCCCAACAGTCTTGGCACCCAGCAGGTTGAAACCTTGCTTACACCGTTCATGCCATCTTACAATCATGTAAGATGTCATAAACTTATCGCGCACCTATTCTTAGCGGTACACTAATTTGACGAATAGTCCCGTCTTCTTGCAATAGGCCCTCCACGGCAGTAATGTTTCTTTCGTTTACAGACGGGAGTCTTCTAATGATGTTCCGCCACTTTCAAAACGGTACTTTTAGATTCTGCAGACTCACCAAACATTCGTTGCACACGTTGAAAAATTACTGAAGTTTTCACATTCTCTTTCCACGAAAAGAAAATTATTGCTCTTTGAGATTTAACCGGGCGTCTATATCCGTCGAAAACATAACTCAGACAGAAAAATATTACACTAGATAGCTGCATAAGCATGTCAAAACTTGCCTATCACCAATAGCACTGCTTATAAGTTTTGCATAATTTAATTAGAGCATAATTCCCAGGACTTTGGAAACATCCCTCATACATATGGTTATCTATTAACTAGCTAATCTAGACATAATTTAGTTGATCAGGATAGGATCTCCTCGTCCATATATCCATTCTATCAAAACTTCTGGTGGAAAAGTTAACTTTTTGCATATAGATAATTTCGCTAATACAGCTTGAAGGTCAATTTGGAAGTTCACACATAACAAATACATAAATTGTTATTCGGTAGAAATTTCCTAGAAGTAAACATGTATTATAATATTGTGGCCTTAATCACGTTATAAATTTCGGTTATGTCAACCCCTTTATTACATTTACAGAACTTACATTAATTTTAATTACATTAGATTACTGCCATAACAATAAACTGTAATTTATGTACAGCTTACCGTGCGTACTAGCGCAACATATTATATACTTATGTAGGCACACAAGTGGATGGACGGTTAAAATTGCGAAAGGAATTATTTCTATAATTACAAATAAATATATTGAAATAAAACTTACTGTTATGTTGGTTTAATGTGTCTGTTTAGAGTGTTGATTTTATACAAGCTGTATATTTACCTGAAACAAAAATTAAATTAGTGAAGCGATAGATGACATGGCACAAGTACAATTTTAATCGTAACGTAATAAAGTATTGATACCTAAACCCCTAGATTTAGTTTTTTTACTCCATACTGTATATTTTTTTTTGTTTGTCGATATTCTTGTATTATAAATCATCATAAGCGACTTCACGTTTCGAAATGTTTTCTTGTTATTCTTCACTATTCATATAGATTCAGTTAACATTTACAGCTATAAGTAGCCCTCTTGACTAGTGCTTTAGTAGAAACAACAATAACAAAAATTGAAAATAAGTACAACAGCAACATTTCTGTGAATTTCAGCACGTTAGGTTTCATTCTCCAATAATCCTTTTTAGGTTTTGAACATTTTGTAATGAACATTTTTGTGCATGTAGTTTATGGCCCAGAGGGCTATAAAACCTACAAACCTTGAGTATGTAAATGGTGGGTGTAACGTTTTACCTTTGTTACTTTTACCCTCTCATTGCAAAAGGTAAAGCGCATGTAATTATTCGCCAACATACGAATAGTAACTCTACTAGACCTACTAAAAAATCTGCCATCGACCATGGTAGGAGTCGAATGCACAACGCCTAACTCTGCTCGAATAATTTCCCAAATTAATTATCTCTTTGTAATAAGTCGTCAAGTCCTACGGGGAACGTCCACATTTTATGGTGCCCGATACTCAGTAATAAAGTGCCGAGGAGTATGGGGGTCATTAGGAACTAGCACGTGGTTGCTAGTGTCGGGATGACGACCAATGTTTTAGAAAATATAACTTTAAAATTTCACTAATATTTCGCATTTATTTTTACGTGGGATAAAGTAGATAACCAGACTTATGGGATCCAACGATGTATGTACATGTTAGGAGCTTTGACTGTGGATCTTGGAGCTTTAAAATTAAAAGCGCAAAAAAAAAATAAAAACAAAATTACATAAAAAGAATAAAAGCGTAATATTGGTGAAATTTAAGAGATATTGTTTTAAAACTTTGGTCGTCATCCAGTCAGAATTAACCGCATGATTCTAATGCAAGTTCGTTAGACACTAAATGGTAAGCTGTGGTAGAGAACTTCATCCGGAGTTTCTTATGTAACGCGTTAACATAAAAGGAGCGCATAATTCTTTTATAACTGTTTTCGCAGTTGTAAGCTTAGCTTCTGTTCTGTCGTTATTACCATATTGGTAAACTGATGAAAGAGTACTTATTTACCAGTTATTCCGAAGCTATAACGGAAAAAATATTTGTTTTAAATAGATGTAAAATTCAAATTGATTACATTACAGCATATTTCTATCAAGAGAGTTCAGCTTCTACTCCAAATTGCTGTCAGGTTTTGGACATTTTGTATGAACACTTTTACCTGCGTTTGGTGAAGCTTGTCAAACATCGACAACCTTTAATGTACAGGATATAAAACTTTGCATGGTTTTGTTACTGTTACTTTTTCACTCTAGATTGTACCGTACCTACCAGAAAATTCTGCCATCGATCGTGGTAGGATTCGAACGCAGAGCGCCTAACTTTGCCATAAGAAGGAACAGGTTCTTTTATCACTACGCCGTTGAGCTGTTAACGAATTATAGAATAATAAAAATCACAGTATAATACACGTAGCATTTTTCGTTATTTTTCGCATTACCTCCATTAGTCTCCGAAAAGCAAAACAAATAAATCTCATTCGTTAAACGTCACGAGGTTCCCAGCTGAAATGCCGGTAGTGATGAAATGCATTGAAGAGATGAAAACAATTTAGCAGTGCCAAAAGCACTGGTCTTCACAGTGGTTTGGGAGTGTATAAGCGCAGTAAATAAACTCGATAATAGGACTAAGGTAACCCCAATTTGGGTATCAGGACATCAAAGTTACTGTCGGAAAGTCAACGCAGACGAACTAGTCCCAGCAGACTCGTCAACCGCAGACAAAGTAAACCTAAACCCCCCTGGCTAATGGAGAAATATCCTAGGTCAGAGTTGTATCCTCAAAAAACACACGACCATTCCAACTGCTAACAGTGTCCAATATTGCTCTGTCGCTCAACATGTGTTTTGGTTTGCAACCTATGAAAATTTGGGATTGCAGAATTATTTAAAAACTCATGGTCCGAACCGAAAGACTCGCACATTAATTAATTCTGAAGAGCAATTTAAGCCTAAACTTTAATATTGTATTTGTTTTCGCAGTATCCTGTGAACGGTCCTCATCAGCACCTTAGTTTCGACATGTCGTGATGTTTCTATAATTGTTAATGCTAATTTGACGCTTTACATAGTATCGCCCGAGGTTCTCTAACAGCTGTAACTAGATTTTTTGCGTTCTTTCAATCATTGGTGCAGACACTCAATTTTATGCGCTTTAAGTACAAGGGAATATCTTTCTTTTTGTACTGTTAAACGTCTTGTGCGACTCAGTTTTGAACTTAACG
This sequence comes from Oryctes borbonicus, assembly GCA_902654985.2. Taxonomy (NCBI): domain Eukaryota; kingdom Metazoa; phylum Arthropoda; class Insecta; order Coleoptera; family Scarabaeidae; genus Oryctes; species Oryctes borbonicus. The sequence goes on along the minus strand of LR736867.1, from coordinate 6,435,491 downwards.
TATGTTGCTTTTGATTGGCTTTTTAACGTTATTACAAGCTGATTCAGTTGGTATTTATTTGTTTAGAATATTTTGTAACTATAACAAAAAATAATTTCACGTGCTAACTTGTAGGCGTGCTAGAAGATGGAGTAGAGCGGTTTGATTAGTTTAAAAAAATCATTAACTATAAAATATCGAATAAAACATCTACGAAGTTATGATTGAAAATAGTTTATTTTTCTATTTTGATGTGCCTCGTCCCAATTTCCATGAAACACCCTGTATATTTATGAAAGCACGCAAAATACAACAAAATAAAATATGCCACATATACAAACTAATAAAAAAGTAAAGTAATCAAAGTCTGCTGTGTGAGATTAAAGTAATAGAAATACATTTCTAATTTTCATATCAAATCACATTTGACATTAGCCGGTTGTTTTATAAGTTTAAAATTAGCTTTCGTACTTTAAAATTTCATCAAAAAACCGGCTTTTATAAACCGATTTTTAAAAATGGTCAATGCCACACCCCTTGTAAAGCAGCGTTCCTCCAGAGGTGGTCCAAGAACCTATGTCAGAGCATTCCTGTTTTTGATCAATTTTCAATTCCTCAGCGGCTTATGTACCTTCGGGTCCCCCTCTTCCTGACTCCAGCGTTTTATTAGGTAAAGTTATTTTCGGCTATCGATAATCCAGCGGGAATGGCTAAATAACTCACCCTCGCATCATTTTCGCCAGGACATAAATGCTCCTTTTCAATAAACTTTTTTCTACAAATAAGTAGAAAATAAATTCTTTTATCCGAATTACACACCAAATGCAAATTTAATTCAAGTTGGATTATTCGCAAGAACGCGGGGTTTTCTCTTACGTCACATGTTGCTAAAGAGCGCGCGGCCAACTTTAAATATTTCAGTTAGTTTTTATTCTATAAATTTAATTTTTGTAAAGCGTTGTTATTTATTTGCTCCCTATTTTTCTATTTAAACTGTCAAAAATGTCTCTAGCTGACAATGCCAGACCTAACGACCGTGAAAATCATCTTCTAATTTAGAGAAAATTTCGCTGGTATTAACATTACAGTATATTAGTTAAAGTAGTTTAGAGACAAATGTATTTTATAAATCACTCTGTATATTGACTTGTGCAGATAGCGATAAGATTCGTACTGAAAGTATCATATATCGAAGAATTGTAGCAAAAGTGACAACTTCGCATAGCAACGTTGTTTTTTCTGGTCAGGAATGCCAATGTGGATAAATAAGGATGGCATCGGTCCAACGGCTTAAGTAACGCAGTATAAGAATTATATTTTGTCGTGATTCGCTTGATTTACAGAGTTAAACTGGACAACATTCTTATATATGTTATGTCTCTCCTAAAAATACTCCATTATTTTTAAGTGATAACCTCTCGTGAGGCAATTTTTTCCGCTTTATTTCGACACGAAACGTCCTTTTTTGATTTATTACGCCATTCGGAGTTTGGATGTAAAAGAATAACGACGTAAGGAAGCGTTGAAGGCGCACGTAGGATTCGAGATAAAGTAAAACGAGAGGATCTTTGTAAACATTTTCATGCGGCTGAAGTTGTATTCATCAAAGAAAATGGATAAGTATAAGGATTGCAGCATCTCATATATTTCGCGTTAAATCTGTTCTGTAGTTATTGTCTTCACAGAAATGTTGTGAATCGGTGAGCCTTGAACGTTGTTTGCGTAAAATTCGTTCTTTTTCAAATTCAATATCTAAAAATATGAAAAACCAAATGCAAAATAATCTTCCATAGAGAGCAGTTTAATTCTATTAAATGCACACGTACAGGCTCGCCTAAATAAATATTACAAGAGATTCACAGTAAGAAATAAGACTCTGTAGAGCTTTCCAACTCCAGGTGTTATATTCAGAATTTGACAAAACTTTGTAGGGATGTAGAGTATCTTCAGATCTGCAGGAAAACCTTGTTTTGTCAGTCCGATTTCACATTGAAGGTGTGAAACATCCCTTCAAGATAATTAATTTTCAGTTTATATAATACAAACGAATTACAACGACAGTATAATATTATTTTGACTCGAACTTTGAGTAATAAACCATGTATGTTGCCATAGAAGTTCCTCTATACTTATGTAGTATTCAAAAAGTATAACTTTTTGTAAACGTATAACATTGTTGGGAATTGTTTGCAATATTTCTTTATTACAAGTAGACTCATCTCCCACGACTTGTCACGTATTCGTAATACTTTTTTGCAGTTTTTCTTGAACTTTATTGAATTACCGTACGTCGTATGTCGGCAGTACGACAGTAAAGTATAGGCCATCCAGATGATACAGCAAAGCACGGCTTAACGATGCAGGTAACTGAATAGGTAATTGAATCACCAGCAGCCACGCGGTAATTTAAAAGGGGAATTTACCACAATCCAGTTTTTCTGATTTGATAGCCAAAAATTACACAAAAAGAATAAAAATCTGGCTTAAATCGAGACAGGTACTCTCAACAGTCGCTGTATGGCCGTTTTTTTTATTTTTTCTCCTTAAAACCGAGATTTCTTATACTTAAAAAATAAAAAATTAACAAAAACATGTTTGGATTGAGTATCTAATTGAAGAAGCTCTAACCACTGAAAATTTCGAAATGAATTGCGATATGGACATCTACAGAAGTGGCAATGCTCCATGTTCTGCGAGTATTGCAGATAATTTACGACAATTTCGAATACAGCTACTACCATCCACAAAGGTACACTGACAAGCCATAAACGGCGAAACACGTGTCTGTGCAAGATGGATGTTGGTAATCTGTATCATTACTATGAAAATTAAATATGTAAAAGCTGGCACAAATTCTATCACATAGCTTAAGATTGAATTTCTTCAGTTTATTTCTCGAAAAGTAGCTGAATACTTTTCCAATTTATCTATTCCTCTTGCGCGTCTGGTCATCGTAATCAACACTAAACCCCGTTACACGTTGCTGTTTTAAAATGAATCTTCCTAATTTACCTTTGCCTCCAGAGCCTGCAACAACATGATAGTGAACATGAAGGAATCAGCTTGTAGTTTTTAAGCAAAAAATTTCGAAACGGTAACAAAAGTGCATATTCCTTTTTTCTCAACAATACATGCTTATATTTATAAATCTATTATAAATTTAAGTTTGATTAACAGTTTTGAAGCAACTAAATCTAGGTGCATTTATAAATCTGCTTTCAAAATGCTTTCAACGACATTGTAGTTAAAATGGTTGACAAGGAAATTGGAAAAAAGTGATATCAGCATTGTTGAATCTTTAGAAATTTTGAACAGGGTAAAAGCAACCATCTGAAATGTTTCCGAAGCTGTGGGAGAAAGAACGTCGACTAAATTTCAAAATGATAGATGTAGTTTGCCCAACCTTGCATATTTTGTTTTAAAAATCTGAATGCTACAATAGTTTTGATATAAATGTATATTTTTCTGTTGACTACATCGCACTTGAGTAGCTCGTAAATATCTACTGCGTTCGTCAGAATAACGCTTAATTAATATTTAACATATGTTAAACGTTATTCACGTTGCCAAAATTATTAAAACTTTCAGTAACATTCAACCATGGTCTGCAAATTAATTAAAAAAATTAGCAATTTCTGGGCTTGATAGATATTGACATTTATTTCACGTGAAGAAATTATTTTTCTAACAAAGGTATTATATAGAAACATGTTTATTTTTTTACATGAACGAACACAAACAAATTTATGCAAATAAAGGGATACAAGAGCTGTTTTTCGTCGCGGAGAAGCGAAAAAATTCGCATTTCTCGATGCTGGTTTGACATTTCGATGCATCCAGTATGGTTCTGCGATTATGGCCCCCAATTACCGAACGGTCACATGCAAGGGTCGAAATTACGTGCTCGCTTAGGGATATAGATCTGATCCACGAATCAATACAGATAGCTTTGTTTTGGCGCACTCTCCAATTTTCCTCACTCTTGACCTCGCGGACAACTGTCTTGCTAACAGAGACCGCAGCTAGCGGACGTTGAGTCGTCGATCAGCTATTATTAATTATGTTTAAGCTGAAAAATTTGTCCATTTTTGAATGGGCGTTCCACTCCTTCAAAGTGAATTTCGGCCGATAAAAAGGCTTCTCCTGCATATATGTATAGATTATATCTCTATCGAACTGTATCAAAATCTAAATTTGCAAAGGTTTCCTTCTGAGTGAAAAACTTTAGCGACATATCTTTTGTTCGATTATTATCGAAATACACGTTACATCCTAGTTCGCAAAGAGAAATTCTTTTAGTTATGCTTTTGTCTCTTCCTTTAGAATTTCAAGTATTTTTAAGAGGCAAATATTTGCACGAACTATTTACCATAGGAAAAGCAAAGTATTTTCCTATAAGTTCTATTCTCCATAAATAGTGAATAACTTGTCCGACATCTATTTTGTGACAATATCTGAAGAATCCCTAGAATTTCTTATCAACATCGCTTTTTATATATCGAGCTCGTCGCTTCAAAATCAACCGATAAATTTAATTAAACTGTTTACCGACGAAACGAGGAGAAACTTCAGGGTTGGTAGCGTAAATACAAGCCACGGATTACATGGAAAATAGCAGCGAACGAAATTTGAAATATTGATTTTCACAGTATTGGCTATGTGAAACATCTTCTCATTTAACTATGTTAAAGTCTTCTTAGACGCAGCGACTGGGTTTGATTGAAATCATGTATTAGGATAGTAAATTTTATGTTGAGCATTAATTTCTTAATAAGCGCTTTCGGATCCATAGCACATACAGAAATACACCTTTCGTTGGAGAAACACTTCGAGGGTATATTCAGATCAAAATAAATGAAATGGACCAATATGTTTAAACCCGATTCTTAAGTGTTACGGAAATAACAAAATAATAATTTAGTGTTTAAAACAGAGCCATATTTATTACAAACAAATAATAATAAATGACAAATTATTTTCGAAAAACCACCCCTAACTTCATCGTACTTTCTTGCTCGTCTATTAATTGCCCGATTTAATTGATCGGTAATTATTTCTTATGGTAGCTGCAGCATTAAAACTGCGATCCCGTAGTGCATTTCTCCTGGGCTAAAATGTAGAGGGGCTCCATCGTATTGAAAGTAGTGCTAAATCATCCATAATTTCATATCATCCTTATTAAATATTTTCTTAACCAACTTATTTTAAATTTACCACCAAGATATAAATAAACCACTTGATATAAGATTTTTTTATTTTGAATGAAATATAGTTGGCGATTCTGGCCATTCTATATTATTGGCTTTGCGCCTTCCACCGACGGATGTAGCTGGGAGTATTATGAATTTTCCTTTCTGTAGGTATAAAACTTAAATCTTAAGAAATAAATGATCCCCACGTAAAACAAGAGATAATTGCAGTCTCGGTGATTAAGGGAAAAAGTAAGTGACTTAAGATATTAACTTAAACACGGCTTACAACTCTACCTCTGGTAGCTTCTATGTCTACAGGAGCGGTGAGTGATGACGTAAATGGGAGGGCTCGGACAACGATTCGATTTCCTCGTGGGTTTTCGGTGCATAGCACAATGTACACAATATATAAGGAAAAGGTTCAAAACGAAACAGAAAAAAGTAATAATAGTCATTTCATTTGCAATAACAAACTAAAATAAAATCCTTTATACAATAAAGCAATATAATAAATTTACGCACGGAGATGTTTTTATGGTTATCGGACATCATTATTTCACAAAAATCAGTTTTATGTCTACCCAAATATGTAATACTGACAAACTGCCATCTAACTTCATAAAAGTTAGTTCAAGGCCTCCCAATCGCGGAATATGGATGGGGTTCCGTCAATTTTGCAAAAGTCAGCCTTTAGTGTCGGCCATTTGCATCGTCCGGAGGTCCAACTTAAAGCCATTGAAGTAAAGACAAGACTATACATTTTTTCACGGTTTATATACTCGTGCTTAAGTGACCTGATGCTTTTTGATGCGTCGCGACCTTATATATAACGCGTACAAGTAAAACAGTTTTAAAATATATCGATGCACAAATTTCGTAATGATGGAATTTACATAACAGCTCAAGGTATTATAGCAGAGAAGATACACTCTTGGTCAAAATAATCGGCTCGTATTGAATAATTAATTAATAAAAATAAAAGCTTACAAAATTGATATTTAGTTTAAAGATTGATTACAAAACAGAAATACAAACAGTCATTAAATCGGACCATTAATAATAAATAGGAAAAAATAATAAAAAGGAAAATCAAAGTATTTGGATAATGGTTGAAAATCGAATTGAAATATATGCCTTTTTTACTTATTTTTGATCTTTTGAAAATACCACACCCTCGAAGTATTTCTCTTTCCTCCTGAAACTTCATGTATATACCGGGTACGCTAGTAGTGTACTGGTGGAGTTTAGCGTAAGATGAGGAATGCTAAATTAAATAACGATTTCCTCTGATTTAATTCGTGTCTAGGATATTTGAAAAGATCCTCAAAATCCTTTAAGAAAAATTTTTCAAATACTTTATATTTTCACTGCACCTGTATCTTGCTTGCAGTACTGAAATTAACGGAATTAAGTTATTGGCTAATATTGTATAAGAAAACATTCAATGCACCAGAATAATTATTTTTTTGCTCCCAAATTATTTATGGTGTTTACCAATAATTAAGGTAACCTTAATTGTTTACGTGATAGGTGTTTTTACGTGCATTAACATTATTTCTCACAACAAAATGTAAATAAGCAGATTCTACAATATACCATTAAATTAAATTATGATAAATCGTTTTGGAAATGTACATCTAGAAAGCGTTTATCTGTTTATCGTTTGAAACTTACGCTGAATATATTAATTCCAGAGTGCGAACCGCTTCTAAATATAGATTTTGCCGTTTTATTTTCAAATATCGCATGCTTGATTTACTACACATAATTAGCGAAGCTACTGGAAAGCGTAAGTCCCGCAGTATCTTGATTTTAAATGATGAATGACGTTATTTCTCAATTTTAGTATGACATCCGGGCGTCATTTGTTATTTCTGGATGCCAGAACAATTGACAAAGTTTTATGAATCCTTGTAATTAATAGGTTTTCGCTCTGTGGACGTTTGCTAAAAAATAACCCTCGGCATACTTATCTGCGAATGGTGGAAAATTAATGAATGAATTGTTTGAAGTTGTAACAATGTATTTATTACGTCAAGGTGCTTTAATGAACCTAACATCCTTGTTGTAATTTCATTGGTGCTTGTAATGTTCCTACGTTTGGTACTAAAGCATACTTACAGCTGTCGCAATCGGTAATATCATTTACAGAACTATCAACAATATTATGAATTAACAATAAGTATTGTAATGACGCGGAATTACATTATTGTACAATTTTTCATAAATTGGTACGATGTGGATACAATGAAGCGTAGCCATGTTTAATACATAAAAAATATAATGCTAAGATAGCTTAGCTTTCTCATGGTATTGATGGAATAATTCACGACAAACACAACAAAAGGAGAGAAAAAAATACACTAACACACGGACATGTTTCTGCCTACCCGGCGTCATCAGCGTGGTTTCGAGAGTATTTTTTATCTCTACCTTCTATCGCTGTTGCCTCACAGTTAATGCCACAACTTTCAAAACGACAAACTCGACATTTCTTGGCGTCTTCTAGTGCCAAAGAAACGCATGCCTGCCGTTCAGAAAACAGCGACTCCTTTTGTTGCGTTTACCGTGAATTATCCCATCAATACCATGAGGAAGCTAAGCTATCTTAGCATTATATTTTTTGGTTATTGTTTCTAGGCATTTTCTGATGTGTCTGATCTGACAATCTGCGTATTAGCACTTAGACGAACTATCTACATTTGTCCTTTACAACGCCTGGCTTCCTCAACCGATGCTACACCGACTAAATTGGTTCAACATCGACTTGCTTATGTCACTCAAGTATTTACTGCCTAGCGTAGCTTACTATCGTTTCCCGATTGTCGAGCAACGCTTAATTTATTTCGCTGACCTACAGCCAGTCTATACCCAACGATAGAAAAGTACCATTGGTCTTGTATACCTTACCGGCTGTGCTACTAGGGGGTGTGATTGGACACAGATACATATAATGGTGTAAAATCATCCGTTTCAACCAAAGAAGACTACTTTACCTGTAATCACTTACGTGATAATTCTATGTCAAGAGCTATGCGAAGCATTAAACAATGGCAAACTAGTCGACGTTACCTTTGCAGAATTTTTCCCAAGCGTTTGATACTGTTGATCATGTTATGTTACTAATAAAATTGAACGCATTTTGCTTTAGTTAGCTATTACTGACTTTATTTACTTGATAGGAGTAACTTTATTTCATATTTCATATTGAACCACTACTATTTAACATTTTTATTAACTATTCCATCCAGTAAAAGTAAAAGTTAGATTGATTGAGGAATGAGGCACATTGCCTGAACAACTGATCGATGGCATCATCAGAAGTGTGGGTAGACGAATGACAGTTGTAGGGGCTTGTGAGGGGAACACGCTGCTGAAGGAAAGGAAAAAAACGCTTTAAACGATGAAACAAGTTCAAAATATATTCTGTTTAAAATCAGTATTTTGTTCGAGTTTCTTCTGCTTCAAGGCAATTTTTCTGAAACAAATTCTGATTACTTCGTCTAACTTCGTACTAAGAGATTACCTTTGAAGTATTAATATATATACTACGGAGGATATAATTAGATTCTTTCAAATTTTCCGGTGTGTGTATCTGTGCTATTGATAATTATTTAGAATGTGCATTATTTATTCGCCTATTAATAGTAAACAATACCCTGGACCTGAAAAAATATTTTAAAGATGGTCTACACACACACACACACACATAGGCAAAATACTAAAAATACATCCATCACAATGAAATATGTAGAACAAACGAAAATGCGATAAAAAGATCTTCCTGTAAAATTGAAAAATTATTTTCCTCGACAGAATTATTCCGAAATGAAATATTAATTCCGCTCACTGTTCTCTCATATGTAAGCAATACTTCGAATGGAAAAACAAGTTTATGCCGTTACTGTCTTGTCTGCAGTACATCAAATTTACGACGGGAACGTTTATGACGTAGCACAAATGTTTTGCAAAGTTCCTGACAACAATCGCTCATCACTTTATTGATGGTCGTTAGTTTAGTAACGATTCATAATTCTAGGCTAGTAAATTTTTAGCAATAAATTAACGGTATGTAGGCTTGCCGGTCGTAAAACGCATTCCGTATCCCAAACGTTATTTCGGAATAGTCTGAAATGAAATTAATATTTTAAGAATCTATGTACGTTGCCTGCAGATTTTACATATAGTGTAATGTTCTGTTTAAGGGAAAAGAATAGAAAATAGATGATCGTTCGAAATTAATTTGTTGAATTCAAGTTTGTGGAATTTGGGAATGTTTCAAAAACACTCTTTCGGCAATTTTATTTTAAATAAAAAACGATAAATGACGAGTTTTAGAAATTGAAACAAGGAACTAACTTGATATTGTAATGTTCCAACACATAAACACTATGTTTATATGATCCTTACTCAGCTTTATTCAACCACCACACTTGAGTAGGACTTCGAATTACTAATAGAGTGTTTATGGTTTAAACACTTTGATATAGAAACACAACCAAACACGTGTTACCTGGACACTCAAAAGTCAGAAAAATAATTAGCGTTTCTTCACTACTTTACTTAATCGCGGTAGCAACTGTTCCAACCACAGCAAATTTTCCCTTTCCAAAAATACTTCGATAACGAAACTCAAATGGATGCTCCTATTTTTAGAAATAGCCACAATACAAGCGATGCAAGGACGCAACTGGAGCACTGATTCTATGCTATTCTATGACCTTTTTCACCACGAACAACTATGCAAATTTTACTGACAAACAAGACGATTATCCGACAAAAGATAATTAATTTACGAAACTACAACAAAGATACGAAATTATTCTGGAGATTGTTGTATGAAAAGAATAATAGGGCATAAAAAGAGTTGACGCTTCGGAAAACGAGCTCACAGTCACTAATGGCAACTTAGCTTTGAACGAGTGGATATACTGAATTCAATATGCGTGATGTACGTATGGCGTTAATAACAGCTAACCTCGATGTTGTGTATCATAGAATATTCCAGCCGTTACAGTATTTTTTAAAGTAACCAAACATGTAATCAATCCATAATGAGTATCTTTATTTTGTGTAGTTATCCGGGGTTAGTACGGTAACGTGAAAGCAGTAATAAATGGATGAGTGCATTGAATGAATTAAGCCCAAATTCTAGAATTTTCCTAGAGTTCCTGAGATTGAACATACGTTTTTTACTTACGTTTATAAGAATTTAAATAACTTGATCTCGTTCTTGAAATTCTGACTATTTAATGATCTATATTATCAAATTTATGTTGAAAAAGAAAAAGCAATAAAATTCGGCTACAGGTAGTAACAAAAAATTATTTTCAAAGAATATATTTCTCAATCACATTTTTTATCGCAATTACAGATAAGCATTAAGATCATTTTATACTCCAATCAATATATCAAAATTGTTCCAATAGACAAGTTTCATGAAATCTTATTTGCTTCAGAAGTTGTACGTAATGATTAAAAATATATTCAAAATCTTTCAAATTCAAATTTGGACCACGTGCTTTTACAAACCCCACCAATTGGTGTGACGACATTGCGTCATTGCTGTTTTCTTTTCGCCACAACCTCCTAGATACATCTCTTTTAACAAATATGGTTTTAATGCAAAATCTTCTTTACCTCCTCCTTTCCCTTGAAATACTTACTTACCATATTGTTGCATTATTTCAGCTCAATTTAATGACAGTAACCGAAACCACTTATTTTTAATTTTTAATTTAAGTGTATTGCTATATTTGTTATTGATCCTTTTGGTAAACCTTGAGTTGAAGACGACTGCGGAAATTTGAAACGCCATGCATGTTTGTAAGTAATTTGAGAAAATACGTTATACCGGGTGTCCCAGATTTTGTTTCACAGCTATGATGGTTATTTGAATAGATAGAAGATTGTTTTTGGAAAATAAAATCTAGGGTAGGAAATGTGCATAAAGGTGCATCTTATGATATTGATGCAGTGTGATCCTAGTGATAAAAAATGTTTTTTAAATTGCATACATACATTTTTTCAGATATTCTGACTCCTATCTTATTTAGGTTCAGTCATGTTATGATTTTTGTTAATTGGACAACAAAGCCACTCAATTTGGTCAATTCCCATGCAAAACTTTTAAATATCAATAACAGTATTGCTGCAATATGATTTTAATAAATCAAGACACAATTAAGAAAACCAAAATTATGAACATTGAAATTATCCATCGTGAGAATTAAAATAAGGTAAAAGTAACAATAGGTAATAAATTATAAATTTTGTTCAAATTGCCGTGACACATGCTTTATACCTCCTGCAATTCTCTCGTACAAGAGACTTGCATCATTTCAGGAGTTTCTTCGACAAGCACGTTTTTTATGTTTTAAATCATCAAGAACCCTTGGCGGAATAACATAAACATCTTTCACATAACCCCAAAAGAAAAAATCGGGAGGTGTCAGATCCGGTGATCGACCTGGACATCTTAAAGGACCGTTATTGTCAATCCAAGAATCTTGAAATGCGCGATGTAAAAAATTGCTGCCTTATGTAAGCTAGCACCACATTATTGTCCTTTCTTCAAGTGAAATTTCGTCTAAAAGTGCTGGCAAGTCTTGAGTTAAAAAAATTAAGATATCTTTCCCCCATAAGAGTAGCACTGCAGAAATATGTTAAAAATTATACGGCCATTGTACTCTCCACACCAAACATTCGTATCCCATATTGTTTGAAAATTCGTTCCCCCCCTTCGATTTCGATTTCGCAAGTGATTGTGAGGGGGAGTATGGTGTGACAATATATTGATATGGGCTGCGGGTATTCGAGTGTACGATCGGGCGTAACACTCACAGTTACACATTATTTTTTGTTCATAGTATGTTGTGCTATAGCTTGGTTTAATTCAGATACTGTTTGTCTAGTTATTTCATTCATTTGTCTTATATTTATTTTTTTTCTTTTTCATTTCTATTATCTGCACGCAGAGTTGTAGTTTTTAGACATTAAGTTAAGATATATTATGTCATATATATCCAGGTCTTTTTGGGAAGAGCGAGCTCAGTTTCGACTGCCCTTGACAAAAAAAAACCTTGAAATTTCCTAGAACGTTTTCCTATTTTATGTCTTTTAATTTATTATAGGATGGAAATAAATCATTATTATTATTATTATTATTATTCAATCGACCAACAACGCCATTGTTGTGGAAATGAGATTCATCGCTCCATAAAATTCTATCTAAGAAATCGGGTATCTCATTTATTGCATTGAAACAATAAATTCCAATCTTCTATCAAAGTTGGCGGGGCAAAACTCATATACTAAATACTTTGTTCCTTTGCTTCAATGTATTGAAAACCTCTAGAACAAAGTATTTAACAACCTGGAAATTTCCGCTAAACTACAATTTTTCCCACATTCTCCATATACCGTAATCCAGCAACATATTCATTAGTATTGTCAGTAAAATCTGGGACAACCGTATATACCCAGAAAAACTGATTTCTCCATCTTTGGTAGTTTTCACTCTAAATTCCGCCGCCACGCTAATAGCCCACCCGATATAGTTCTTCGGTGTGATGTTAAATTTTGGAAATCGAGAAATATAGACTCTTGTATATTTAATAATACTAAAGCTACTATATCTTCCCAGCAATATGGTGCACGCTCAACAGTAACGAATCCAGTGACATTGGCGCCAAGAAATGGACAATCAGGGTCAAATGGACGTAGTCCACACTCATTTTACTCGCAGACTTAACACCAACGATCACAGGGCTTTACTCAAGAAACTTTCCACCTTTAGATTTAGCTCCAATTTACTTAAACTGCTGCACTTATACTTCAAGAACAGAAACAATCTCTTACAATTGTTTTAAATCATTAGCCATTTTCTCTCAATTCGACTGCCTCAAGACAAACTTGGAACCATCGCTATACCTCAACGACTTTCTTCCTTAATATGCTCTGTACCACACGTGGCCACTTTTCACATAAATTATTATATTTAAATTCTAAATTCGTCAAAGAAACATATTATTACCGTATTAGATTAGATTAACGATGAGAATCTTCGTTTATGTGTTTATAGAAGTTAATAATTTATTGACCCTAATACGAATAATTGATTTTCAAAGAGCCAATACACATTTTTAGTACCAAACTATATTGCTTCAATTTCTATTGTACGTTCTATTCAGAATACATACAATTGTTTGAGATTTAGGTTATCACTCTCTTTTGACCCAATTTTGGGTTTAATGCTATCGTGGAAATTACTTTGTACAATTCAACGAAAAACACGAGATCTCCGCACCAAAGGAGTGTGCATTTTCCCTGTCTCGTGGCAGTTGTAATAATTGCTCTGCACCGCAACGAAATTAGGCGCCCTGCGTTGTGCACAAAATTCCTCCGAAACATCACTGTCGTACGAAGTACACAACAGGTGTAAAATTGTTACGTACAGTTAACCCAATTAGTTAATCGTACAATACGGCTGCCAAAAATTCGAGGCTTGCGCAGCAGTAACCTTGCGTACTGACTCATTTCATACAAAGCGATTACTGCCCCGACCCGATGCCAAATTAACATGTGTAAATGTGTGCGCGCGTATGAGCGTTTGTATCACTCAACTGTGTTATAAGTCCGCAATCGTTTAATGTTTTAGCTCATCGGACGCAGTCCATTTCTTCATAACGGTTTCGTTTTGCTTCTATTTTCTTTTTTCGTATGTACCCGTAAGACGGCACCAGGGCACAAGCAACACTGTACGCTCGCAACGTTTCGTTTTATTACGTTTCGTACATAGTCTTCTCTTTGACGAGCCTTGTTTCCTTTGCAGACGTTCACAGTACTTCATGCTCTATATTTAGAACAGAATGTACATGAGGATGTTTACTGCTATTTTCTAGTGGTCTTGTTGCGTCGCGGAGCGTCGTGGAAATGTATTAATTCTAAAGAATCGTACGTGCATTTGGTACGGCTTTAGGAGCGTACATTAGCTGAATAGTCTATATGGAAATAGAATTAAAGTGGTATCTAAAGAGCATTAACGTTATATGTGTACCTAAGCGTATACGTAGATTGGCACCGTCTATATGAATTACGGTATTGAACTGTATTATCTGTTAATGTGGAATTGATGTCTAAATAGGAGGTAATTCAAAGCCGTATCAGAAGATTAATTCTACTCATGCGATCGATGAGTGATATTGAAGGTACAATTACTCGGAAGATTTATATACAAGGTATCCCAATCCTCAGGAATTGTAAAATAGTGCATGCTGTGTAAATGATAGGACATCATCATTTTTAGATAATATAATGCCATAAGGAACCTTCTCAAAAATATGTCCGCATATGCAGGAAAAACATGCACTTACGTTGTTCTTTTAAATGATACCCTGTATATTATTATGTATTTGGTACTGTACATTATTGCGTATATAGATTTTATATGGTCTATTTCTAACAGATTTCAACACATTTACGATTTTTCCTTGAATCACATGAATTTACATACTTGGCTCTATCTAAACATTATACTAGAACGCCTTCGAAATATACAACGTATTCAAAGTTGAACACCAAACCATGGCACATTCGAACACAGAAGTAGTTTTCTTTTAAGAGCGCTACATATTTTTTCTCCAAATAGAAAGAGATAAGGAAGGTGTAGTAGTAATAATAGATAAATACTCAAGCTTGATAAGCATGGGGCTGCAACCTATTTATGCGCTATACGATAGATTCTCTGAATATCTACGACATACTGCAAAACAACAATTCATCAAAGAGTCCAAGAAATATTTATAAATGTTAGTCCATACACTTTGGAAGAATTTGTAAGTCATGGTTAAGGCTTGCTTTCCAACATGACCAACCACTGTATTTTATTACATTATTATATTGTTATTTTTTTTTTGTATGTCAGTGCATGAAATCCAAGTATGCGATCTGTTTCTGGATAGCTAAATTAAAAATTGAGGAATTGTCCTTTATTCAGAACTTTCTGAAAGGTTAATTATAGCGGTTAAAACAACGGGAGAAATTAATGCTGAACTAAAACGTCAGCAAGAAGAATTTAACGACGAAATTGAGAAACATGACTCGGAATCGGAAGATAAAATTATCCCAAATACTGATGACGAGGAAGATGCACTTTACTGCGAACAAAATTTAACACTAACACACTAAAACACTAATGAAAGTGTGGACAGAAATTTTCAAATTGAGAAATATGGTGAGTCGATTTGAATGGATGTCCCGCTCATTTCGGTAATTACATATACATATTTATTTATATATCATCACGCATCTCCCTGAACCAAAGGAAGACGCGCATGGGCTAACAGATGAAGTGAAACTGTTTTTATCACGGATGACACTGTAGGAACAATCGTACTCCATATTAGTCAATCTATTGAACCAGCAATGTGCCATCGGCTCTTATGGGATTCCTCCTCATGAGTGGAGTTCTAAAGAATGCAGGGTCTAAATTCTGAAGACATATTTCCACAAATTTACGGCCTAGCAATTTTCCGATGTATAGTGTCAATAACCCGATTTTGCTTATTTTAGTAAACATTACATTTGATGACAAATCTACGAGGGAAGAGAGGAAACGCCAGCACAAATTTTCAGCAACTGGAGAAGTATGGTCCTAAGATCATATCACTCTACGACGCAAAAACCTTCTACTTTCTTGTAGGAATACCCTGTGTGGGTAAAGAGATGGAGAAAAAAAAGGCGATTTGCCATTACCTGCACAACAGGATATATTGTGCAAGTAAATTAACTGAATCCCTTAAAGGGAGTAGTAGAAATGCCGCTGATAATTCGTTCGCCTCTTATGAGGTAGTAGAAGAACTGCACCAAAGAAAACTAACGTTTGTTGGAGCTCTGCGCAGAAATACGACAAAATGCTAGCCTGCTATACTCCCCCAAAAAAAAAGTAACATGACAAAAGGCGGTGTCGATGTTCTGGACAAACTGTGCCGTGATAAGACAATCAAAAAAGAAAAAGAGACGACAGCGTCTGAAATATTTTTTTTCGCATTGTTGACATCGGAGGAACAAACGGTTATGTATTATACGAACTAAATTCAAAGAAACATTTTCATCCTAACAAGGCGCAACTTACTTTGAATAAAACTTATGTTGGGATTGGTAAAACCTTTTATCGAGAAGAGGTAGCAAAACAAACATCTTCCGAGGGAACTTCGCAGCTCTGTTGAATATTTGTAAAAAAAAGAGCCAGAAGAGAAGGAACCAACCGGAGAAGTATCTCGGAAAAAGGAAAAGATGCAAGTTCTGTGACGTTTCCAAAGAAGAGGAAGGGAATTCGTTCTATAAGAAATGCAATTCTCGTTTGTGTGGAGAGAATTACTGTCTACCCAAATTGTTGCAGCGACACTGACAATGAATTAGATAATATGGCGTTGTGATCTTTTCCACGCTTTATTTTATTATCATTTTTAGTTTATACTTATTATACCTTATAACTATCATTTATTGTATTTATATTTTACTGCTCTATTTTCATTCCATAAAATTGTAGTTTCTTTTTATTTTTTACTTTATATCTAGTCTATATGCGTGATATCAAACAAAGAAAGTTTTGGGTAATGGATGTTTGTTTTTTTTTCTGAATTTTATAACTATTTTGAAAACATTATAAACATTTATTTACCCATCCAGAAACAGGCTGCATACTCGGATTTTCAATCATTAATTTCTTCTCAACGACTACGGTCGAGCAATTGCTTTCTGCTTTTTCTTTATTATTATTATTATTATTATTATTAATGGAGGGAAAAATATTAAATTGGGGGTATGTAAGTCCTAAAGTATTAAAAGTGGAATTATAAATCAAACAGGGAAAGAAAATTAATTGCGTCATAACTAATGGTCCAAGCGAAAATGAAAATGTAAGAGGGTTGGAGGAATTCTATAATACATTAAAAAAGTATAACTGAAAAGACGAAAAATTAAATTATATTACTAGGAGACTTAAATGGAAGGGTGGGTAATCAGATGATGCCCCAATAATAGAAACTTGTAGAGAAGAGGATATTACAAGGTGCTCGCTGTTGGATTTTACTGTTTACTGTATTTTGATAATAAAACTAGTTGTATGTAATAGTTTGACTATATTACAATGAATCTTCCTTAACCTATTTTTCCACACTTATCTTCCCTCCCTTCCACTTACAAGTGCATTTTTTTTATAAAGATGTGTCTAACGCTTCTGCATTGGTGGCGATTAAAGTTATACGAATAAATAACTCACAACACAAGGAATTAAAAAAAACTCCTGTATTTCTCTATGGAAAATAGATTAATTATTCCTAACACAAAGTTTTAACACATAGATACGCATAAATTCGCTAGGATTCAACCAAGCTGGAACGAAAAACAAAAAACAAAAACCCTATTCAGAAGAATAAAGGACATAAAAGTTAAAAGAGGATATGAAACAGAAAGTGAACAATAACCTAGTGGAATCAAGAAAAAAAGCATTGTCGCGACAGGATGTCTTGACGGTTGCGATGGATTTATCGGTGGCACGTCTCTTATTCTCATATAACTATTAGTTATAATGTATAATTGAATGAAATGGAGACTCGCGAAATGAAACACTTTCGTATTTAACGCTATATATGTTTATTAGCAAACTTACAACTAGGGAATCGTAGTGAGAATCTATCTGCTACATTGCTTGTGAAGACTACTTCTTGAATAGTACTTCTTCAATACTAATTCTTCGATACTACTTGCCTTTAAAATGGATGTATTTAAATGAGCCTTGTTCCGCCCACAATTCAATGCTGATCGATGAAGGAGAGCAAAATGCAATTTACCTTAAAACTAAGTTCCTAGATTATACCGTAATGACAGAAAAGTTTGTTAATAGTTGTATATCTAATATCATTTATACAATATGAAATATTTAAGCTGTAGCCGACATTACGGTTAGAGGTACTGTCCCTCGCAAGTAGAATTAGCCAGAAATTTTACTGAATATTAAAAATTCTTAATTTAAATCATCTACAATCAGATTAAAATGTGTACAGCAATATAAATTATTAAATCTGGGTGTCATTGGAAGTTTCCAATTTCAGAAAAGTTTGGTGTAATAAATGAATAAATAAATGTGCAATAAATAGAATAAGGTAATATATCCTAAGCCTGAATTTTATTAATTGCTAAGATATAGGATTCTATGTGTATCTGAGTCCAAACAACAAAAATAACAAAGAAATAGTTCAGAAGAAAATAAGAACGTTTAAACTTTGTGAACAGGGAGTTGCAACAAAAATATGGAGAAAATTTAGAAGGAAAGCTACAAAGTTTCATAATTGACATAAACGAATATGATACAGAAATTCTGTGGGAAATATTCAAGAATAATAGTTTAGACAATGCAAATTTGATCGGTGTAATAACAACAATGAAAAACAATGTGGTGGTCAGAAGAGGTAAAGCAATTCACAAAAGAAAAAATATTTAAATAAAAAAACAAATGGGTCATATACGGACTATAAGAGACACAGACAAAACGAAGACATAAATAATCAGAACGATTTAAACCATAGCTGTCCCAGTAACAGTTAAGCATTGTAGTTGAAAGTTAAAAAAAAAAACAATTGAATTGAGGTACTTTAGACATATGGTATGTTGTTGGGTTCGGTACAGTCTTACCGAAACACTGTTTAACAGAAAATAATTCAAACTTGAAACTTTTGTCTAAAACATTTTATTCTAAAATAATAAAAAAGCAGATATTACACGGTCAATTTTGATAACACCGGCTGATTTAACGGAAAAAAACATGAAAAACAAATAAATAGTGACGCCAAAATAGACGTACAGGCAACAATATAAATACGTCTATTGCGATTAGTCAATACATTATTATATAACGGCGCAACGTGGTTAAGCGTGTAATTATTTCCCTATTACCTAAGAATTTGAGTTAAAGAACGAACTCATTTATAATATCCATTTAAGAAACATTCTATTTGTTCAATTAACTAAAAAAAAATGGTTTGCCCAGGAAACGAAAGCGGTAAGCAAAATATTGACAACATAATTGTTAGTAATTTAGAAAACATTTAGATTTCTCCAGGTTGCACTTCTCCAGTTATTGATATTAATAGTTGTACATCCTGTACAGTAAATTCAACATATTTAATTAAAGGTAATACAGTTGAAATGAATTTTGCATGAATATCATGAGCTTTGCCATCAAACGTATTGTACGTTTTCCCTTTAAGTATCACACCATTTAAAAACCACATTTAGGCGACGTTTTAAATTGCTTCGCGCGTATTACTGAACCACATACATACATTACACAGATATCGTGCGCTCGGTTCGAGGTAAGCGAAGAAATTATCGACGTTTCCGGAGGGATAATATGCGCGCAATAAATCAGTCTGCCACCTAGACAGCTTTTGATACATTCTATCTACACATCTTTATTTATTATATCGTAAAAATGCCCCGTTACGATGATTTATTTACAGCTCGCCCGCTATAGCATCTACCTGCACCATCGCTATGGCATCCCCTTCACATAAACCTCGTGAATCCTGCTCTCGCGTTTTCCATTTCCATCCATATAATTTCCTTCTCCGGAGAGTGCCGCCCCAATTCCACATGTATTTATTATTATGCAAAAACGTTATTAATTTTCCTCTAGTCTCGGTTATTAATGGCGGCGCATCAATATGCGTTTTCGAAAGTTAATTATCTAAGCGTTCGGGTTACGAGTTATCTATTTTGTTTTTCGCTATAAATTTCTAAATTTTGATCATGTATAAAACCAGATCGTGTAATTTATGGCTTTCATATGCGCTCTTATTGCAAATTAAAACCCGTGTAAAATTTGATCAGCTGCACTATTCTAAGACAATTAGTTAGAAAACGGAAAAAATAAGCCGAACCTAGGACACAGACGTTATGTAAGAAAGGATAAAATTAACATGCAATAAGGACTTTTTAAAATGATGTCAGGTTCTAGACAAAGTGGCTTAGTAAGACCGACTTTATTCATCACGGTCATGGAGAATGTAAAAGAAGAATCACAAGTTACATGTCTTAGACACCTTTGGAAAATTCCATGGTCTGCAATTACCTTTCCAGCCATACAGATTAAAGCTACATCTACATACATAAACACAACCAAGTTTGCATAGATATTACCCGGTTAATTCACATAATTATACGATTAAAAACTAAATAATACAAAAATATACTTTCTCATCAAGGCGTTTCTACCTTAGTATTAAAAAGAAAAATAATTTTATTGGTTTGAATGTGGAGTAATGGAGCATGCCGAAAACATGCGAATTGTTGGTTGCTTAGAGAAGTGAAATATGATTGTTGAAATAGTTCAGTTTATTTCAAAATCGCAAAGGCAAAAAAATTAAAGTGTTCGCGTTGTGCTGTACAAAGTATGTTAAAACGTTTTCAGGTAACTGTATCGTACTAAAATAGAAAGAAAACTGGCTCAAACGCATTACTGCAGGAAGAGATAAGCATTTGGAAAAAACGGGGTTGCCATATGTATTACATTATTTCTATGTGAAATATTTGAATAAATAATTACAGCTTTTCGAGCGACCTGGTAGGTACGGAGCAGTCAAACACGACGATAGTAGAGAAGATTTTGATCTGTATATTAATGTTGGAGGTCTGAGAAGTTTGTTTCAGCGAAAGTTGTATGAATACCGTTCGCTATACAACAATTCTAATCAAGAGAACTACCGGACAATGAGGCTTACCACCGTTCCAAGGAGGTATTGCATTGGTCAGATACCCCGGATCTGTTACTGGTTGAACATCTGTGGTCTATTACACGAATGAGAGTTATTTGGAGTATTAAAAAGGAAAGTTTAATTAAATAATAAAAATTTTAGACAAAATACAAATATATTACGAGTATTAAAAAAACGTCTTAAATTATTTATTTTTACTTTAATAACCAAGATTTATCCATTTTAAAGCTAATACTGAGTTAAAAAATTAGTCTTACTTCACTCAAATTGATGTATGTGTATTTGCTGGTCCTTCTTCTTGTTCCCAGGATACAATTCAATTTATTTTCTTTGGCTCTCCCTCTTCTCATTGAGTACAATTTAATTCTGATTCCCTTTTCCGAACAGAGCTTTTCCGAAATATTAATTAATATTAACTTCTGTTACGATAACTTGGAATACCTTTACGACAAATACCCTTTAAATTGTCGCATTGCTATTGTCCTAGTAACTAATATCTAATTTAAAATTGCTCAGATCTAAACTGCCTCAACGCAATAACTAAAAACTACCTGGTATTCATTCGCAACAATCTACCACATGTAACGCCCAAAAGAAAACAATTGACACGAGAAACTTCTTTAAATCAGGAAACATATAGATGAGATAAAAATGAGTGCTTTTTTATTATTAGTTCTTTGCTAACCCCTAATTTATAAACAACAATTTGGTATTCTCTTCTCTACCTATTCAATGAACTAGTTCGCAGCAAAACGTCTGGTATGGTTAAATCATCTGCAAAAGAAAATTTAAGAAACTCCACCACTACAATAGTTACCGGATTATCATGTAACGGATATGCTAAATGCTCACACTAGCGACCGTATCTTTCACATAGGGTCAGAATATATAGAATAAGGTTGACAACAGAGTATATTGTGTCCCACTCTAGTACATATATATATATATATATATATATATATATATATATATATATATATATATATATGCGAATAAAATACCATGCATTCCAAAGTAGAGATGTCAGATGTCACTGAAAGAAATGGAAATAAATTTAACCCATCCTTTACGGAAAATACATAAATTTCCGGTATTTTCCTTCAACTTGGTAAACCTTTATTATTTACTTGAAATTATGCAAATATTTAGATCATTATCCAAATTTTACTGAAATTTTCAAAAATTCTGGAAATTTGAAATCGTGCTTTAAAATTAAACGAAAAAATTCTTATTGGTATCAAAATTCCGGTACATATAAAGATATTAAATCTCCCTTTACGTAAAATATACTTTGACGAGAGAATAAAACATCAATTCTCTACACATGCATATTTTTGTGTAACATTAGTACTTTCATTGCACATTCACAACCAATCCATATTAATACCTAGTTAGTGTATGTAGAACTTACAAATTGCTTTGTTATAGATACATATATATATATATATATATATGTATATATAGCGGTAATACATACATACATAATAATATAACTTCTTACTTTGGATATATTGATTAAATCAAGTTTTTCCTCTGATTGTCAGTTATATGTGTACACAACAATAAAAACAATGTTAGTTTCTACATACCTATGTAGGTACTTACATACTAGTAGTTTAATGGCGGTAGAGGATTTGCTAAAACCATATTTTGTCATTCGATTGTTCAAAAGGACGGTTAAACATAATTTTGGATCAATTTTATCGTAGCGTGCAATAAAAAAGCTTTAATATAAAGCTATCGTGTTAATGAGGATTTCATTTTTTTTTCTTCTACAAATAACAATATTATCAGAGAGTTGAAAGTTTCCATAAAATAACCTTAAAAAATTAAATAAATGTGTATATTCAAAATAACTACCAAACTAAATAGAATATGTTAGTCAAGGACTATGAAATTTTATGTACAATGACACAATAAATCACAATTTTGCTACCAAATAATATACATAATAATAAAACACAACAAACAAGTTTCACAATATGGTACTTTTATTTATCGAGTTCTAGTACAAAATATAGCTGCGTGTAGTATTAAGGGATGTAAATAACTAACGAGTAATCATGGCAAACCAATTTGTTGTTTCATGAAATTTTAAAACCATCATTTGATTTGTATTTGATGTCGATCAAATTGTACAGCTAAAGTTTACATTTATTTCGGATTTATTTGTTGCGGAAATGTTACGTATACGAGGGTGAAACTAAAACATCATTCTGCAGTTCTTATTAAGTGCATACGAATGTCGAACTGACTGAATTACACGGATGAAACATTGAAGTTTTAGTTTCATAGTTTGTACATAAACATTGCAAATATTTATTGTGCTAGTAATAATGTTGGTAGGTAAAACTATTGAGGAATTTTCAGCTTCCAATTTTTACGTCGGAAAGTATGGTAAGTGATGCAGTTCATCCAAATTTTTACATTGAAATTTTTTTCCGGAAATTCCATGTTGAGACAAAAATTGAGCAACAGGTAACCGGTAATTAGATTGTCGAGAAGAAGAATAAGTTATCCGCACCGGAATTCCATTTTTCAGTGCTAGTTATCGTTCGTTGCCGAGTACCGGTTACTTACTACGTATACCTACGTCTACCGACGTAGAAAAATATTTGTTAGCAGTGACAAGCAGTCGAAAAACAAGCAAACAAAAATATCACTCATGAACACCTATATTTTTGAATTCCACTTCGAAAAGAATAATATTTTATAATATTCACTAACGAATTTTCCGAAAAAAATTAAAGTAATTTGTATCTTTCATAAATTTTATTTTCAGTTTTGGCATAAGATATTTACATAATAGAATATAATCCAATTTACTAACAATAGTAAAAAAGCAGACAAATTTGTAATTAATTAAATTGAATTGTATGTGCCCAAAACAGTAAATCTCCTAAGGCATATATGAAGATATACGGCGTTCTACCTTTAGCTTAAATTAACCAAATAAACAAAAAAGAAAAAAAAGATAAAATTAAAGAATTAAAACTGAAAAACAATGGTAACTAATATGCTTACTTGTGTAGGTGCTGTTCGGAGAAGAGAAGAAAGTTATTGCTGCTGAATTAATAATAAAAATTTGTTGTAGGTGGGTCTTTATTTTCTTAATCGGGATATCTAATGGAGTAATAAGTATAATAAACACTACAGGTGAAACTGCGTTTGTGCACCTCACATATGTGCTTGGAAATGGACAAAAAGTCATCGGGCCGGATGCTTCTTGAATGTGGTTGATATTTCCATATATCCAAATACAATGGAGTTAATAATGCTAACAAAAATATGCATAGTCCTTTAATTTCTGTGTATCCCGGCGCATGTTGCAAACGAAGCAAATACAGCTATTTTGGAGTCGTATTCTTTGAGCATCTTGTTTTGTAATGCAATGAATGTATACAGCATAGGCATAATTAACTAGATAAAACGATATTTGGGACTCAAAACGCATTCGAATGAACGTTTCGAAAGGAGCAGTTTAAGTCGGAGTTTTGGCGTCGATTAACAACCATAAATGAAGCTTCATGCCAATGCATAGCAGAAACACTGCGCTATGAATGGTGAATCGCCTCCGAAAAAGCGAAAACGGTTCCATCAGCTAGCGATGATAGCGATTGTTTCTTGGAATAGTCATGGAATTAATCGACTATCTTGAAAAAAGGGAAACAATAGCAGAGGCACACTACGCATCATTCTTTGACAAGCTGGAGACTAAATTGCGGGAAAACGGCCGCATTTGAAGAAAAAAAATATTCCATCAAGACAACGCCATCGTCTCACACGCCTTTGGTTTCGATGGCAAACGTGCACGAATTAGAGTTCGAATTGATAGACCACTCACTCTGTTCACTAGAGCGACATTTTTCTGTTTCCTAGGCTCAAAGTTTCGCTCGAAACAGCTCGTCCAATAATAAGTCCATCGCATTCGCAAACGCCTATTTGCGGAACATAATGATAACTAGTATTTGCATGAATAAAAGAGATGGGAGCATCGCTGGTAAAAGTCTGTAGACTTATAAGGCGACTACGTTGAGAATTTAAATAAAAAATACTCGCTTCTGTGTTAAGCTAAAAACTTTACAGACTACCTTCGTATGTCCAAATCTTCAAGCATAATCTCCACTACCTTTAAGATAGCATCCTGTTTTTAAGTCACGACCTGCAATGTTCCTTTTAAAAAAGTAACAAGAAAATGTAAATTAAGAGAATATAACAGCCGCGAAATTGATTGCTAGGTACCCGCATTTATACGTGTTTATGTAGAGATAGTTATACCCACGCAATTTCCTTATATAAACTAGGGGCGTTAAATTAACTGGGAGCACGGTAAACACGTAACTAGTTTTCTTTAAGTACATCGCGGAAAAACTTCATTATATGATACCATCAAAATTGGTTCACTCCGCTCTTGCACAATGTTTACTTTCGCTTCCGCTGGAGCCAAGCTCTGTCTCCCTTTCACTGTCGCCAACCCTCTCGGGACCCATTTAATTATCACATCTGCGTTCGAGCATAAAATTCCCGAAGATTACGCCACTCGGATTTATATCCAGAGGACGGAATACGTGACAAACAGTACTACCAACATTCCAGCACTACACTTCGCTAAACGCAATGACTTAATATGCACGCGAACGTGCTAGGGTGAACGCTTCCGTGTCGTATTCGCGTATTGTCTTTCGCTTTTCTATATAAAATTAAAGTGATTTTGTGTCTTTTATTGTCAAGTGTCAAACTTTCTACAGATATAAAGCGCGAATTAATTTTCGATGTTTAACAAATTCTTTGTACTAGAGATGTAAGATTCCGTTTTTATTTCTTGGGTACCGGTGCCTAATCGCTACTTTCCATGTTTGTATCGGTTACTTTGAATTCGTTACCGACCACTCATTTGTAATGCAGTTACGAGTAGTATGCATAAGTACACAACTAGGGTTTTCCCCAGTTTCACAGATAAAGCAACAGGCATCCATAAACACGCAAAATTAAAGTACATGTAAAACAATTACTCTGGTTTCATTGTATTTGATCACGTCCATCGATTGTTATCCATCAATTAATATTGAAATGTTTTAAATAAGGGAAAATTAAATCTGGCTTCTCGGAATTAATTAATTATTTTCATGATCTTGTAACGGAGATTTCATATCCAGTACTACATTAATTTATCACTACTAAATAGAATTGACTTCATTTATATATTTTACTGAACGTATTCGCTCCATGTATGTAAGTGGATATTTTTCGTGATATTTTGCCGCTATACCCATATATGGTACGAAGTGAGTTCCGGTTGAAGTATTGATTATTTGCTCATCCGATTTGTTGTGCGGTTCGTGATTGGTGCGAGATGACGACAGAAACGATATTCGGGGCAAAAGGCGCGAAATGAAAATGATATCATCAGCAGCATCATTACTAAGGAGAAAAGGTCTATACTTGACCATAAACGTCCAGAGCGGACAGGTGATCAATGTCCCAAGAGAAACAGCAGTTGACCGAAACAAACCCCAACTGCCGAAAAAAGAGGTAAAGGGTAGCTCTCCCCTTTATTCACCAAAGAAAAAATATACACATAGCCTAAGAAGTCACGAAAATAAGTGATAAAGTAAATTGCGCGACTTACTAAAAATCAAATTGTAACAAATTGATTGAACTTCAGTTTTCACTTGCGACAGCGTAAACAATCGCAACCGGGGCAAATTTAAGGAATCTTTACCCTTCGAAATATAATTATATAGAAACTTTCAAACAAATATTCTTATTTTTACGATCACAATATAGTGACGCAACTGAGAGATTGGTGCCACACAACTCTATGACATCTAACACAACCAACAACTGCAGACAATTAAATTTTACCAATGAACGCAATAGCTTTAACTAGAAATATATTTAATTTACGATATTAGGATTGAAATACTGCTGAAATTATCCTTTAAATTGTTGCAAGCAAATATTACATTAGAATATTATCTGCTATCTTCCCCACTCCCAGGAAGGAACCCAAAGATATAAAAGGGACTGAAAGCAAAGAAGAATGTTACACATACGACCTACGCTAGTCCCATCTGGGTCACGGGGCACCCACCCACATTACCTCCCTTCCCTTCTTAATATTACACGTATCTTCGCTGGCTACACTGACACACCTGAGGAGCTGCAGGAATTCCTGGCAAGGCTCAACAAAAACTTCTTCGAGACGACGTAAACTAGCAAGAGTCTCGCTAGAAGAGCGCCACCATCCGAAGAATCTCTTCAGGAGTGAAACATAGGATTACCTACGACTACCTTAGTAGGCTAGCATAAGCATCACTATTCATAACTAATATGCCATACTAACGTATATCTTTCTTTTTTAGGAGCACAGTGGAAAAAGGAGTCCAGGACGAAGACTCGGAGGCCCAAAGACCAAGGACAGAAGACCCCAGATAGATTACGAAGATAATGGCACTGGAAGAAGATGGGCCCAGGTCCTGACAACTAACGACTGAAAATTGTTAGAGGAATTTTAGCGTTGAAGGAGTGGATTAATGGTTGGCTGAATGCACAATACGTGGCACTAATTACGACCAAGTTAAAATTTTTGTCTAATATCTGTTTTAGGTGCTTTATGTATTTGCAAATAATTATTAATTAAATTAAAACAAGCAAAATAGAATTTCAATTAGTATTCTTTTAATACTTTCGAAACATGCTTATTTACTTCTGTCATTAAATTAAATTAGAGAGCGGGAATAACAAATCACTAACAATTTTTTATTACCGGGAGACCAAAATCGTTCCTTTAATGAACAAGATTCATGATATTTGAGAATCTAATTCTGCTCAGTGCATTCCATTGGCTGCCCTAGAATAGAGTGAATATATACGTATCTGCTTTCAGTAGAGTATGGTAAAAGTAATACATATACCCACACTCGCAATTGAAGGGTAGAGGTAACAAATCGAATACCTTTTACAGGAATATTTGGTTTTAAATTGTATTTCATTTAAGATTTTGCATTGAACAAATCTAAGGGAGCGTAGAAGAAAATTATTAATTTATCAATTTAAGTGCTACTTAAATTGAAGGTAGCCTTACTTTTGTTTAACTGTGGATTTAGTTTTGCAGCAACGTTTAATTTGGTTTCCAAAAGATTTATCGAAGTATAAAATCTCTTAGGTCCTACATTTTTTAAAACTCAGAAATAAAGTGTTTAATTAGAAATAATTCGGATTATTAGCTTATGTAATAATTTAGTTAATTGTATGCTATCGCTTTGTTTTTTCCTCATTCATGAATGAAATCTGCACAGATAAAAATACGGAATCAGATCTAACACCGGTGTCACGAACTTCCTTTTCGTTCCTTCCGTTCTCCGTGTTAACCTTTTTTTCCGCAGTGAAAAAGTTCACCACTCCGATGTTAACATTACCTCGTTTCGGTGATACACATTTTTCTCCACGATGAAGAATTTCTCCGTTTTACAATGAAAAATGTTCCACTTTCGGTCTTATTGTTTTCCTCTGTGGAGTAGAACTCATCTGGTTCGATGTTAAAATGTTTCATCCACATTGAAATATGCCTGCTTAGATATTATCACTTACCAACAAATTCGGTAAATGTTTCAGCTGCAGTGGAAAAACTCCATTTCATTTCACTTTCAAAATTTGTACAATTTAGGTAAATTTTTGTAATTATAAAAAATACTTGAATTTAAAAGTATTCCTACACTTTATTGCTTTTATTATTTATCAGCAAAAAAAATCCACGGAAAATTACCAACCTTCTTTACAGTGGTGTTCTCATCTTTGTTCTCCAGTCGAAACTTTTTGAACCTAGGAACCAGAAAAATGCGCTGGAGGTCAGATCTGCGGAGGGAAGAAAGAGGGAGCTATCAATTCGAACGGGAAGTCGTAAATTTTTGCCATGACGACTACTGAAGTGTGAGGTGGTATGTGAAGTATGGCGTTTTTCCGCAATATTTGCCGTCAGCGTGATGCGTAATATTTATTTTTATTTTTCAAGATAGTCGATTACCACAACTCCATGACTCCATCACATTTCTGGCTGATGGAACAGTCGTCACATTTTTCGGGGCTGTTACACCCTTCGTAGTCCATTGTTTAGACTGTGTCTTACCTTACAGACAATTAACGTAAGCCTTAGCTTCGGGAGTATGCTGGTTTATCCAAGTTATTGTTTCGGTTAAGCTGCTTCAACAAGGCTTTGGAAATGTTACCATTAGAATGCGTTATTGGTAAGTGCTCAACGCGCGGCAACCTATTCCTACCCAAATGTTCAGTCAATATATACCAAACACGTTCTTTCGAGATGCCCACATCCGTTTCTATCTTTCTAACTTTAATTTGAGCTTCGTCCAGCACTATTTGGTGAACTTCTTCGATGTTTTTGGCCGTCCCAGACGTTCATTCTCCGCCAAACTGATACAACCACGTTTAGCTGCCCAAAAATTGCATCGTGAAAAATAATGCAGAGTGCAGAATCCCAGTCCATCTCGTCTTTAGTATGCGTAGCCTTGTTGCCTTTCAAAAGCAAGAATTTAATGACGGCTCGATATTACATTTTTTCGATATTTACAGAAACACTAACATCGACTGTTAAACAACAACTGAGTGGCCAACATGGCTAAAATTTCAAAAAGTATCTTTCAACGCACACAGAATTTTTTTGACAAGCAAGGTGATCTTCATGCTGTAGCTTAAAATCCTCATGCGTCGACAAATATCCGAGTATTATAATGATTCTAAATGAACTTCCATCAACATTGATGTTTTTTAATAAAGCTATTAACATAACACTACAGTTATCAGCCATGTCAATAGGAAGAGATTCGCTTAAAAATTGCAAAACCTGCTATTGACGTAGTATTTCAAGTTTAATGTGATTTGTGGTTTTTAAAACAAGCAAAGGCTTCTACAAACAGAACTCCTCTTCCTTTATGACAGATATTAGCGCATTATTTCATTCATCAACATTTGTTACTAAGCAAAATAAACGTCAATAATGTTCAACATTCCCGCATCTACCATGGTTAAGCTATAAAAGATTGAAAATTATAAAAATTTTATTTAGACGAAAGTGTCTCTTATGCACAGAGTTGTAAAATTAGAGATAGATCGTATATGTTGTAAATTTTTCGCATGCTGCATCCAACGTTTCTCTTAGTTATATTTGACAATCTATTTTCGTTCTATTGCTCTATTGCATTTTAGGAATGGACGATTAACATGCGGTTAAAACTGTCGAAATAACGACCAAAGTGTTAGAAAAAAATGCAATTTCTATTCTCAAAAATACTTCGCTTTTATTTTTAAAACTTCATCAGTTTCGGCATAAAGAGTTAGCGATGTTAGAATCCTTTTCCGATAATTCATCATCCAAATATAGGCAACCCCCGCACCTATCTCGATCTTTTTGAGAACTATTCCATTTTAACTCGATTAGAAAATTGTGGTCAGTTAATTGCTGAACTGACCAATTATAAACGAAACACTCGTACCGTGGGTTTAAGGCAACTTAATTCTGTTACAATAATAAAATGTATTTGAACCTACGTAAATGTAGTATAACGTTTTCTAAGGAAACTTCACCCCCGTTTTCTTGTTTATTATGTTTTGAATGGCTATTACAGATGCGCGATCTACTTACATTGAAAAAATTAATTCAATAAATACAATAAACAAAAATGCTTGTTTTATTTAAAACAACAAAAAATTAATTACGTTAATTAAGAAATTTATTATAACAATGAACTACATTTATCAAATTGAAACCTGTTTATCAATATAATAAATATCCGTTTGAGAAGCTAGAGATATCTCATGTATATCAATAAATCCGTTGATTTTATGTAATGTATATACGAAAGTATGTATTGATGTAATAGACACGCATTTGTTAAGATGGTAAATTCGTTCGCTGACCGATTTTCATAAAAAAAAGTTACATTAACGTACTTTTTTAATGTATTTACGTAGTTTTTTGCTTCAGAGTAGGGTAGCAAATTTCCGATTCGAAAACATTGTATGTGACGCTAATAAACTTCTAGGTTTTTCAGTTGGTTATTTTTATTTTAAATTGAACTAACGTAAAATTGATAGAATCCCAAACTGTAAATAAAAAACTTTAGAGCGGGCGTATGCATTAATGTAGGTTTTCGATAACGCGGGCGAACGAGCGACTAATAGGGACAGACAAATGAGTATGCGTTTAGCGCGGGGAAATCGCGTGCAACTAATTTTCGTACGTGGTTACTAATAAAGGGTACAGCTCTCCATATTTTTATTTTGTGTCTAACATAGTTCTATTTACGTAATAAAAAGAATGTTTTAATTTATTGATAAAGAGCCCTGAAAAAAAGAAAAAAAATTATAAAACGATGATCCGTCAGGAGAAAAACAAGATTTCGATAACTTGTTAACTAAAAAATAACACAGTTTCTTCTAAAAATTATTTCTGCCACCAGCGCAATTTACAGCATATTTATTTAACAAATTTTCTTTTAAAATATATTGTTGTACTGCGGTTTAGTAAAATGTTAATCAGCATTGTACTAAAACGCAGTATGCTGCAGACCTCTACACCTTTAAGATTCGGATAATCTGCTTCTTCAGTCTGACCAGATTTTACGCCTTTCTGCAAGATAGATACAGATACCAATAAAATAAATTATTTTCAATTAACCAGTTGTGTCAACCATGTTGAAGAATGTACAATTGTGCAATGGTCCCACGCAAATAGGCAACCAAGCGCGTCTTCGAACTGTATTCAAATTCGACCACGTAAACGAAAATCTATCGCTTGTTCGTTCTTTCGCATATTCGAATACATAGCTTGATACACTATCAATAACATTCCTAAAATTATCAAAAAATTCCTCCGATTCTTTTTCTTGTCGACACTGGATTCATTAAAGGTGCCAAAACCATGGAATTGATGCCAGTTCCATATAACATTCCAAAAGGCACCTCCATAGGCCACCTATTTGGTTTCCTCGTGGCCCTGTGTAAATAGTAAAGATCACAGTGGGGTGTAGCAAACCGCAGGCTACATAAATTCATTTACAGGTACTTACATATAGAAGATAAGTTGTTGAAATAGCTATTATTGTGTTTCTGAGATCATGCTGCGACTTTTCAGGGTTAATAAAGTAGTTGATGCACATTAATAAGGATGTTCATTTATTATTATTTGAACAAATTTGTGTATTATATTTACCAAAGTATGTATCCATTAATTTAATAAACGACCTTTTATTAAAATAATAAACTTTTTCCTTGAACAAATTTCAATGAAATATGACCAAAATCTCTGATCAAAATAGTTTTCCAAAGTGTATAATTATTGTTTGGCTCAAATTGGAATTATGCCGTAACTTTTATCGAATTGGCTTACTTACGTTAATACCATGTCTCTAGAGAAGTTTTCACTGAACATATGCGTAAGTATAAAACCGATTAACGTAGAATTACCTACCATTGATATCTAGATAAAATATAACAGTTGGTAACGATACAGAAAGTCTTATGCAGTGATCTGGTGTTACCGACTTGTTATACATCGTACTTACTTATGTAAACCACATACGTATGTGTATGTATGTATGCAGTACGCACTAAGCATATAGTTGAACTAACCCTGTTTATGTAATCATAAAATTATACGAGCTTTGCAGGCAAGACACTTAGGTAATATAAAACGAGGATATTTCGTGTAAGCAGGTACGTATGTGAGCGTATATAATCTGAAGGCATTAAACTTGGTAGCAGACTTAACCTTAAACTTTATATGCACAACGTTGTATAGGTATTGGTGTCATGCCGTTTCGGGACGTAAAACGTTCGGATCCCCTAGGACGAAGCGTCAAATTTACGCGGATCGGTCTCGGGAATTACAGGCTTACACGCTGACGTTCTTCCTTTTTTGCGATGGCAACTTGTCGTGTAGAAATCTGAAGATTGGATCGCATTGATAGCGAAGTGTCGTTCAAATGAAACGTCCGCCTTACTTTTAATTTTACGGGCTTTGGTAAACGATGAACGGAGCAGAAACGTACGACGGAAGCTCAAGCACAATCAGTTAACTTCCTTTTTACCTTTGTTTTACAACAGGATCCGTTAGATGACGAATAGCTGGAGTGGTGATTTCATAATCGCTAGTTCTCTATTTACTGGGATGATTGATTATGTGCGCCGTGCTCGCGTCGTGTAGGTAGAAAAGTTGAACGAGATATTCGGATGCAACATATTTTAGTATTTGTTGAAAGATGTGAACGCAAATTAAGGTGTTACAGTTACAAAACTACACAAAATTCAGTCCCGTATCACGCAATATTCTACATTTGATTTTTAACTGTTTAATTTATAAATGAACGAAAAATCATACATTTTAAATTATCTCGCGATTTATTAAATTAATTATAGGAAATAATCAAGTAGAAACACAAAACTGATTTGGCAAATTTGACGTTAAAAGTAAATATACTTAGCGAAGTAATATATATAGTTAATATATATTTTATTGTCATTAACCACAAAATTTTAATGCCTGGTGACGCAATTTTTAATATATAATTTGAACACAATATTGCTAAGGTTTTTGCAATAGCTATCAGATCATTTCAATTGCCTTGAACAATTAAATGAAATACATTCTTGGACAAAATTAATGCACCAATAAATTAAATTATAAACAACAAATTGCATTATTTAAGAATTTAGAAACGTATTACATGAAAAATGTTGGGATGTAAATTATGTAAATAAATGAAACCAAATCTTTTTTATGAAAATAAATAATATTAATTAAAACAATACTTAACATGGGCGTCCCGTTACGAGGTATATACGAGGTCCAAATGACGTCTCTATATAATCATCGGATTTATGTATGGACTCTTTGGTCTTGATAAACGATATTTTAACGTCATTTGGACAAACCTGTACGTCTCTAGCCACGTCTCCGGCAATAGGACCAAAAGACATTACATATTCAACTAGAATGTTCTCGAGATAAAAATTTTGCCGTCCAAAAACATTACAAAGGCTAGCCTCATCAAAGAATAAAACATCCAACAACTATGGTCTCTGGTAAAAGCGCAACCTGGCAACTCTATTCTTTTTGGTCTTCTACAAACCAGCTCAGTTTCTTCCAACCTCCTTCTGAAATTTAACACCGAACTAATGACTGATCTGCTTCTTAAAGCAGATTGCTTAAGAACGCGTTTATCTCTTGCACGGGTACACAGTTTTCGCTCTTGTCCTGGACCCCGACAGTAAGTTCCCATTTCATTAAAACGTCTAATCTAGTCTAATTATTGTAACGTTGTCTATTCCAAAAAAATTGCCAATATAACGTTGAGAATATCTCTTCCGATGTAATTTTAATACTTGCACTGCCTCATGTTCCGTCAAATTCCTGAATTGATTCACTTTCAAACTTTAAACTATCCTAATCAAATATCCAGAACACACAAACAACGATTATCACAATAAGTTAAACAAAAAACAATGTCCCTTTAAATTGTCAACGAAACACAATTTACCTGTAGAATTGTTAAAAAAAGGTCCAAAACGTTCTCCGCAAACGCAGACATACGAAATGAAATATAAATTTTGGGATTTATTACATCGGTACGTTAAATATTTCAGGGAGTCTATATCAATATACTTTATACTATTGTTGAAAGAAGCATAACTATATATAATGGAGAATTCAAACCACTGTACTGGCGGATGCAATAAAACACATCTGAGCCCACATGCGGTATATTAATCAGTATCTTTTCAAAAAATGGTGAACAATCAATTTAGCCATTTATAATGTTGTGTAACGTAAACAAACTATTTGGTTTTCTAGTGATAATGTGAAAAATTTTAAAATCCATTTACTTCAAAAGCTCTCGGTGTACTCTTTCAAGTATATCGGTATTAATGTTATATTGGAAAATCTACATGACACCGTCATTCTTCAGTTCATAATGTGCGAATAAAACCTAACATTTGGCTACTGTATCTATGCACTTATGCTTCTGAGACAAATCAAGTTACTGATTAAAGATACTTCAATAAGTGGATTATTACCTACAGCACAGTATGTAACGTTTTGTTTAAGGGAATAATTTTAAAATAGATGATTTTTCTAAATTAATTAATCAAATTTAGGGTTCTTGGAATTCGGGAATGTTCAAGAAGACTCCTTCGGCAAATTAAATTCAAAATAGATAACAATAAATGACATTTAACAAAAATTTGAAACGAGAAATTAACCTTATATCGCGACGTTCTAACACTTGAAAAGCACTTTGAAATTAGAAACAACCAAACATATGTTACCTGGATAACTATTAGACTCAAAGTTAAAAATCTTAATTAATAATACTCTGATAACGAAACTGAATCGGATACTCTTATTTTTAGAAATAGCGTAATGCAAATGATGCAGGGACGCAGCTAAAGCATTGATTCTACGCGTTTTACACCACAAACAACTGTACAATATTAAATTTTACTAACAAACAAGACGATTATCTGACGAACGATGAAATTACACTGAGATATGCCTAAAATAATTGTGGAAATTGTCAAAGGGAAATTTTACATTAAATCGGTTTTAGTATGTGAGGATGAGAAGTTATGCTATTTCACCACTACCGTCGTTGCTGAACTTGTGTAATATTCCTCTAACATCGCCGCTACTCAGATAATAGGAGATAAAAGAAAGAGTTTTAGCTTCTGAAAATGAGCCAGAGGGATTTCGATTTTGAACGAGTAAACATACTGAACTCAATGCATAGCGCGAGTCGCAACTAATCTCGATGTTGTGAATCAAAACACTGCAATAGTTAACATGATTTTTTTTGCAAATCTGATTAATTTACTTCCAGAAAGTTAACGAAAAGTTTCTTCTTCGGACAATAAACTTTGAAGAGGTTCAATCCGGCATTCGCTAAATTGTCACTAAATTGTTAAATTGTCACCTACTTTACGATAAAGTAACACCGTTGTCATAAATAGATTAAATATCCCAAACGGTGAAAGCAGATAAAATAATTTTAACATGGCATACGATGTAATTTGGTATCTATAACTGTAGATATTTTATACTGTACTTCGTAGTTAAAAATTTACCTAAACAGACTTAAAATAACGAACGTGTACGAATATAGTTTGTAATTTCCATTCGACACTGATGGCTCCTGTGCATTTAATGAGAAGCAAGTATTATATATCAGAATGAAGCATCAAAATAGAAAGAAATGGCTGGAAACAGCTAAGGTAGGTAAGTGATGAAAATATTCTCACTATATTC
Organism: Oryctes borbonicus; assembly: GCA_902654985.2. NCBI lineage: Eukaryota > Metazoa > Arthropoda > Insecta > Coleoptera > Scarabaeidae > Oryctes > Oryctes borbonicus. The sequence goes on along the minus strand of LR736867.1, from coordinate 6,399,225 downwards.
AACGAATTTTCCTTTTAACAACCCATTTACACGTCTTATATTTTGGATTCTTGCCATATTTAATACATTTATTTATTCTTATAAGTGCATGTCATAATACTCACATATCTATAATGCGTTCAATTTTATTAAGGTAAATAGCGTTTTTTGTGGGCTATACAATTATCCAAATTAAATTTGCTTTCTATTAAATAATTCGTTATATAGGCTATGTTCTACGTGAATTCACCCGTTTTTTTTTTCCATCACCATGTTCTTACGATAAGTTAAATATTATCAATATTCAACTATTATTGTTATTTTTTGTTGCATACATTGTATATAATTACTATGCTTTTGTTTTGAAAGAGCTCAACTTTTTTCATTGTAAGTCGAGGACAGTAAGCCTTGAAGACGGTTTGCTGTTTTTCTTTCTAAAAATACATGGTGCCCTCTTTCTTTTTGAAAACAAAAATACTCGGGGCTTCTTCTTGCATTCTTCGCAACTATTTTTCTTTTACCTTGGAACAAAAATATTTTACACCGCGATGAAATCTACTGCAACATTTAGCACTTAACTGGAGAATTTGCTGCTAAATTTTAATACCTAAGTAGGTATATTTGAGAGTATGGCTGCAGCATTTTATCGTTAAATTGGTGCTAGTCTGCAGAAGAAACCGATAAAACCTAAAGAGTGAAATTTTTCACCACGTGGAAGCATTCTAACACCGATTCGGAAATTTTCCTCGCTGAACAAAAAACTGAAACGGAGAAATTCTTCACCGACGAGCTAAACTTTCTAACTCCCGAATTTTTTTCATCGAGGAGGAAAAATAGTATCACCAAAATGGCGCAATGTTAACACTGCTGTGGAGAATTTTTTCGCTGCGGGAAACAAGATTAACACCAAAACGAGAATTACTCCATCGTGGGGGAAATTCTTCATATCAAAAGTTTTCATCGAAACGGAGCAAAAGCCGAAAGTTTTTGTTCCTATTTAACTCTGACTCCGTCCTATTTTTCTATTTAACTTGCTCTCTTAATACCTTCTCTTCACTTTGACTTTTAAAATTCCCCTTGTATGCTGTCTGAAGGTAATTGAAATTGCTGTAGGGGTTTCTTATAACAGCGCCTTGTACTATTTTCTTAGTTTTTATACACCGTATATCCACGGATAAACTCCCCAAGAAGAAATCTAATTTTCGTTTGTTGATACAAGAAATAATTTCATAATTCATCTTTCAATTCAGTTGGTAATTAAACCTTTCTAGATCCACTCCAATAAACAACATACATCATAGCGGGCGTTGCGTAAGAAAAAAGAAGCATATTATTTGTGTTTCTGCTTTATTACGATTACCAAACGATTTTATAACGAGTACCTTTTCCTCGTAAAAATAACAAATACAAAACACATTTCCTCTCCCGGATGCCGTGGCTACGTTGTATATAGGACGCTACAAACTTGCTAATCTCTCTCCGCTCCTTCCTACTCTGTTTATCTTTTCAAGTCTGTAATCTTTAATCTCTTATAAATTTTTCTTTCTTCCCGTCCCGCTCTACGTGGTTGTGACCGCCGTCAAAACCATTTTCGCTGTTCTGACTGAACATCCTCATTACGGAGCTTGACCATCTAATGTGTTAAATAATTGGGTTTCCTCCTCGGCTGTTATAGGTGAAGTTTTGTATATTGCCGTTATTTTCTTGTTTGTTTTTTCTTCCATCTATAGTCTACTTTTTTCCCTATGTCTATTCATCTAAGACCTTTTTCATACCACACCGCCAATTTCGTTTCATTTGATTTGTTTTATTCATAACTCGTATTGCTGTGGTGTTTATGCCTTTCGCTTTCCTAGAAATTTGAAAATTTTCAATAAAGTTTCAGTAGAGACAAACATTGGCTTACTTCCTGATACTAACACCAGCTTCCTTGTGTTTCACAGTCAAGATATTGACTTATTAAGTTCTTATCGATACACTTCCATTTAACAGTACGTTTACGGAGCGCGTTATTCTAACTCATTTTGAACTTTATGACGCGATTTACGTAAATCGTTTACAGCTCGGACACACAGACAAATCTACAGTAGCCGAACACCTTTGTCAAAACAAAACAACTAAACACTTTGATTCACTTGGAAAATAACACAGCTAAATATGTCTTCTCACAAAAAATATTTGAGCTAAAGTGAGAAATTGTTTAACGTCCTTTTGCTCTTTTGATGACAGCATTTCTTAAATCACGGCTAATGAGAAGGCACATTTCGAAAATACAATATTTGCATTAAATTTCAATAAAATCTTGTGACTTTAAAAAAATCATACTATGTGTGTAATATGCCATGTGAGTTCTGATTCTAAAGAATAGCTTTATAATCTTAGCATTACCGGCAACTCTTAAACCTGTACTATCGGACTTGACGATTACTTAATTTGCGATATTGTAACTAAAAAAAAACAAATTTACCCTGTCTATTCCTGTATAGAAAGATTTTACATTAACTACGAAGACTTCCGCAAGGAAATGGAGAGAAGACTAGTTATTTAGACCTTTTCCAGAGATAAAGGAAGATATCAAAATACTAGGGAGGCCGAGGAGGAACCTGAGGCTATATAAGCGGCTGCAGAAACCAAGAAAGAGATCAAATTGCCTCCAACCTTGTCCGAAGTCGATCAAATGGACACCATCTAAACGACATTCCAACCGGTTCTACCTTCGATGTGAAATTTGTTACATAACAGTATACAAAGTGTTGATAACTATTCTATTACTTGCTAATACTGCAATTACAAGAAAAAAAAAAGAAAAAAATCCTAATACATTCAGGTCCAATACTCCTTGGTTTAGAAGATATGGAATTTTAGAACTTTTAACTTTGAATGCGATATCACGCTACTTAATTAAAAGCGACAAAAAACAATAACACACCCATTTTTCGGTGCATTTACATAAGCTTAGGTCTTTATTGTAATTGCGGTGAAGAGTCTGCAGATAGCAACCATCTAATACTTCAGTTCCCGAAGTACCAGCTCCCAAGGCAGCAGTTTATCAAAAACCTTACCGAGTATATAGTTTCCTACAAATATAATTCAGATTTTAAAAATAAACGGTACAGTCTCGTATAGAAGCATGGTCAACCTCACTATGCAAACACATGTCAGAATTTAAAGAGGTGTTTGGCATCCGGGAGCATCCTCCATTGTAATCTCAAAATAAGTTAAGCTTCATTATCTCTGTTATCGCGACAGTAGAATTGTTTTGCCAATTGCTAATCTCTTCGTGTTGTGACGGTAAACAATCGTAGTAAATAAGATCGATTTATTCTAAAAATTATGACACTTTTTTACTTAATCCAATAAAATATGTAGTAGCTCTGGCAAAAATTATAGTTGGATTTAATATAAAGTGTTGCCGTCACGTACTTTACTATATTATATTATTTTAACTATATTTCTCTCCGTGTTGCAGGTGCTTATGCGATTATTGATATGAAGCTAATCAGTATAGCGTCCCTGCATTATTTTTATTATTTTTAGGCACAAATTAAAATTTGCATAATCACCTTACTGACTATATAATATAAAATTTGATCCAGAAACTGATATCAAAGGTAGATAAATTTTCACTAAACTGTACTTTAAATGCACAGAAGCATAGGACGTAATTATAATTAATATTTTTTCTCCGTTCTCTAAATTAGCGTAGCGCTGCTCATTTCTTGTTTATCTTCCTTTCCTGTTGCTTCATGGAAGGCTTATTTAATTAAAATCTGAATATCTACAGTTTTGACAAGAGGTTTGGGCAAACGTCATTCACGAGGGTAGGATTTCATAATTAGCGAGATTCTGCTGGCGGAATAACCGGTATGCGTAGGATTTTTTTTGGCAGAGTACACCCCACCATTTTATTACGTAAAAGACAGAATGCTTTTGTATGTGTGGAAATATTCGCTATTGTAGCTGAATCGCGTACAATGCAAACAAATGAATTTTCACAATCGCTTTTTAAATTGAAAAATTATCAACGATTTCTGACATATGTTCCATTTCGCTATTTCCTTTATGTAACGACATAAGTTTGATAATTTAGAATTCGACGTTTCTACTCGCCTACATACATAAATACTTTTATATGTACAGTGACAGTTTTATGTTTTGTCTCCCCCTAAAACGATGTATTTAAACTTTCTACCGCTCGTAGCCGCGCGCTTGCATTATTGTGGGATTCGCAAGTAGATTTTATTACTCCCACCTAAGTACTTGGCCTTGCCATGCGGAAGATAGTATCGATATTTAATCGTTGCAAGGGGGAGACAAATCATAAATCGCAACTGTACATATCGACAGTCTATGATTGAAAAATGCTTTTGAAAATTTCAGCCTTGTTGGACGCTCAGTTGTTGTTTAACAGTCGATTATATGTTGTATGTGTTAGGTTTATCATTATTAATTATTATTTATTGGACATCGACTACATTCTCTGTCTGTGGTTGTTGTCTGACTCCCTTGTGTGTTTTCACATACCATGTTGTGTGCATGCGCCATCTATGTGTATGTGGTTATACAGCATTTAAGTCAGACGATGTTAGTGTTCCCGTAACAATAGGAACCGAATATTGAGCCATCACAAGATTCTTATATTTGAAAGGCAATACTACAACGCAAATGAAAAAGCGTTTAAGGAGACTTTGCACCATCATTTTCCACGGTGAAATTATGACCGGCTGAAATTAAACGTGGTCGTACCAGCTTGGTTAATCATGAAGAATAATGATTAAAGAAATGTCGTATGTACCCTGAAGATTTGGGCATGAAAAAGCTAAACGCGCGTTGGCTGCCGCGTTCTTCACTTAGGACCAAAAACACATTCGAATGAACATTTCCAACGCCCTGTCGAAGCGGTTTAAGCAAAATAAATACGAGTTTTTACATCAATTAGTAATTGTGGGTCAAACCTGGACCGACTAGAACACCCCTGATGTTCAGATACAGTCAAAATAGTGGATTGTGAAGGGTGAATCAGCTCCAAAAGGAGCGAAAATGGTTTCATTGGCTAGGAAAGTGATGTTTTTTGGGAAAGTTATACTTGATAAGGTAAAAGCAAAAATTGCAAAAAATAAATTCTGTTGTATTTAATAATCTACATTTTATGTAGGCGCATTTAAATATGATGTGATATATACTTTGGTAGAAAAATCACTGAATATATTTAACGGATAGGTGTCCTCACTGTTTGTTGCGTTTTTTTTTTTCTCTCCTATTTATCGATTTTAGGTTTTAGTTTATTCATGGCTTAGTGATTTATTCGGTTAGGCTGGTACCGCGTCAACTTCGATCCACTGCCGATTCGGTATCGAATCCAGACGTAAACATTTTCAAGTGAAATGTTAGCCATTTTGTGGTGATTAATTTCCAGTTGTGGTATTCATCGTTTGGGTAGATTCGCGGCTAACGCTTTGAAATTTCGTGCAAGATCCTGTTGGTTCTGTGTTCATTGAAATATTTCATACAGGTAATAACGTATATAGTGCATGCATGTAATAATTGATTCGTATTAATATAGACCTGGCAACATTGGAAAGAAATACCGCGCGTAGTTGTGATTGGTATTTCAGAAACAAATATTGCAGAAATATGTTTATACAAAGCGTTAAGTATCTTATTTGCATAAAGAATTGCTTCATAATTCAATATTATTGGACATGTTAACTGTAAATATTCTGCAATTTAATTCATTATTAGTTAGTATATGGTTAGTGTTATGGACATCTCCGTAGAAGATTGGACAATAAAGGGTTCACTGAATACGTCAAGCTGACCTTTATACAGGGACGTCAGAATTTCGTCAAAACATTAACGTACTAATCACGTACTGGATTGGTCGTTTGACGCCTACGACCAATAAACCCTTTAAATTGACATCAATAAGACGTACTGGTGCTACCTGGGAAGATCTAATTTTCTACAATCCCCAATATATTACCCGCCTTTTTACGTAGTAGAAGCCAAAATATACTTTAATCTCCCGTTATTTCTGTTCAGATCAAGAAGAAGGTGACTATGATTATCAACACGAACCATCCGTCTCCAGTTTCATTTATATGTAGGTATATTACAGAAAATAATTACCGATATGTTTTTAAAACCTGCTTCGGATATTAAACAAAATGAGACGCTGAACGATATATGAGTTACTTATAAAGTTTCTGGATATTAGAAGTTTCACTAAACTAACATTAACATCCTGATGGAACTGACGTGTACCTAAAATTATTTTACATAATTTCCTCGCAGAATTTTCGACACATCTATAGCGGGCGAAATTACGTTATACTCCGTTTCAGTTATCTCCTGGTAAAATATATTAAAGAGCGTCAGCTTATGTCGAAGTTTGCTAAAAACCAAAGCTTTCTCGGTACTCACTCACCTCAACGTCCTGATTCATCTTCACTTTTTATTACCTTAAATATTATATTGATAATTTATATTAAGAAAACTGTAAATTACTTGAAATCTTTTGGTGTTGCTTCTCGTATTTCGATGCGCATATAAACTATTTTTGCACGCTAATAGCGTACGTGTCTGTCCTATAGAGCTGTGTACATATGTTCGACGTATTTTATTTTCTAATGGAGTTTAAAAGCTGTCGGGTTATATTTTTATTGCTATCTTAACACACAATACCATAACAAATTGCCAACAGTTACTGATAGAGGAGGAAATTAAGAGTATGGAACGTTGCTTTGAACAAACAATTTAACGCTACATAATTATCACTAAAGTTCGCCACTTTCTGTGCGCTTCACAAGCGTCGGTATGGGAATGGTCTTTTAGGTATGTGGTTCGTAATATATGCGCATATTTATGCTTAATATATGCGCATATTTATGCTTCGCATATTAGACTATGCGATGGAATGGGGACGAGAGACAACCTTGTTACCGATGTAAGTATAGAAGTAGAGAGACTTATTCTATCTGGAAGGATGAAATGTGCATTTGGTTTTCTGCTATTAAGACAATAAGAATAAACATGAATAGTACGTATTATAGCAGCGTTGTATGTATAAATAAAATCGATAATGTATGAAATCGGTGATTTCAGAGTTGTGTTGCGTGTGTGAGTTGGAGTACACGACAGAGAAAACTTACTTACTTGGCAATGTGCTACGCTACGCTCGTGTGCAATCCAACTGGCCGCCAAACACATATTGGACATGTTACTACTACAATAAGATTGCTTGAGAATCGCACGCCTGAACGACCACTCCCATACCGACCCCTGTGAAGCGCACGGAAAGTGGCGAACTTTAATTATCATTATGTACTGCAACGTTACAAACTAACATCCAAAGTTTTCTGTTATCAGCGCCACCCACACATCTCATCTAGTGACATCAGTTTATCAACCTATCAAAAATAAAGGTAGTGGTAGAAAGCTCGATTTCTAAAAGAAAATTCCTTTTCTATTATAAGTCCAGTGAACGACGATAGTAGTAAAAATTGACAATTACTTCTTTTCTATTTCATTTTCTCTTTCCTAAAGCTTCTAAATTAATCTAGAATCTTGCTACAACAAGACTCAGTGTAATATTTAGTCATATCAAAATATAATCGTTCGGTTGGTCACCCAAATTCTCAGTAAAGTTTTACTTGTAGTATTGTATATGGTGTAAAATATAGAATCTCAACATAAGTTGCGTTACTGCACCGTGCTACATCAAAAATAAATAGTTTCGGCATATGTTTCTCTCAAATAAAATAGTGTTAGTTTGAAGAATTCAAGGGTGAGTCAATTCAGTAATCAGTAATTGTTCAAAGGTAGCTGACACTACGTGTTGCTTTTTGAAACTCGTGAATTCTACTACCTTCAGTTTCATCCAAATTATTTTCGAAAACCATAAAATTTCGAGATTTTCTCTATTTTTCCCCATGTAAAACATTATAATGCATAACATTGAATTGAGTAAGGGTTAGATGATACAAATCCTCGTTCAACAATTACCTCTTGCAGTACTTACACAGGCTATATCAGTCAAAATCATGTTTAATATACAGTCACTGAGGAATGCTTGAAAATTTTAAGTAATATAATGAAAGTAGAAACATATCCCTGTACTGAGGGTTAGAAAAATGAGCCCAAACTCAAAGAATACCTCTCCATTATTTAGGTGCTTTATTAGATCCATCGGCAAATGAGAAATTTACTGCTACAAAACATGTTGAATATAAATTGATCTGCAATTCGATCCTTCTCAAATTCAAGTAACCTAAAAACTGAAGGAAGAGGATAAAGCCTCCTGAGTTGAGTTTTGCTAACGGCCTCTAGAAATGTTGACGCAATGACAACCCAAACGTATTGGGTCTGTCCAAGGCTCATTTCCATTTAAACGGCTACGCTAATCAGCAGATATTCAGATAGGTATTAGGCTGCTAAAATCCTATGCAATTACTCGAAAAGCCACTAAATAGCAGTAAAGTGACCGTTTGATGTGGAGTATCTACATCTGGGACAATTCAGCCTTCCTTCTCTGAAAGTAATAAATTTTCTTACCATGGAGTTTCTTAGACTTGGAAGAAATGATCCATTATTTCATTGTTTGCCATACAGTATGCCAAACAATGAATGTACTGAGAGGCATATTTCCCGGTCGATTTCCTAGCAGCCCAGGTTCCCTTACCTCAGTGCTCCAGATTCTTTCTTATGGCGTTTCTTAAAAAAGTTTATAAACATTATTCACGCACACTATAAATGCTTAAAAATTAAATTGGACCTGGTTTATGAATCAGGATTGTCATAACACTGTATTGAATCGTAATCCGAAAGAGATTTCACGTACGGTGAATCTAATATAGATGAAATCAATGCAGTTTCCTGTTTGCTTCTATGCAAAATCAATATTTTAGCTATTTTACTATGTATAAATAAGCTGAAGGAATCATCAGATGTTATTGCAAAATGGAACATGGATGTGTTACGTACTTTACGCCAGCAGGAATACACTGGCATGATACTGCAAAATATAGGTTACAGGTATGACACAGTAATTCAACGATGATGAAAACGTACGTACTTGTACGCTCCTAAAGCTCGTTTAAGATAGATTTATGTAACGAAGTTTGCGAACGTCGACGAAATTGATCTGTACGCCGCACCGCCGACAATAAGGTCCACGGTTTCCTAGAGGTGCAACGCATAACTCCCGTATAAGTAAGTAAACGTGCGCCGAATTAGGCAGCAACTACGACGAACGTCTTATAATATTTATTTCCCAAACATGGGTCGCAGATTTATTACCACCGTAGATCTTTAATCCGGTACAAACAACTACACGACATACATTTGTATTCCAATATATCCGCGTTACCAAGTAACCAACTAATACATACATTTTCCGCTCGTAGCCACGCATGAATAATAATACCACACACGTATGAAAGGCGGCCATCTGCTCCATTTAATAGTAAATATCGTTGCAGGTACAACACCGACCGAATTTAATATTATAAAATAAATGAACGCAAGCGTACATATATGAAATGATAAAGGAAGGTATGCGATTCGGTGGTATTCAGGATGGCTTGGTCCGTGCTATGACACATTCAGGAAGGCTCACATTTACAACACGCTTCACGTTAATAATCACGGTACATGTCCATTGTGAAAGCCACCTTTTGTGCCCAGTGAACTAAATTGGTTGCCATTGTATGGTATCAAGAATATGAGATTGGGAAAACATTTATGACCAAAAGTGCATACATAGAGGAAAATGGAAATGTTGGTACAACTTTTTGCATTCATTCAAGCAATTTAAATTGAATCAGCACATTTATATTTCATTGAAAAACTGTCGTTTTATTGAAGGAAAATGCGTACCTTTGTTGAATGATAATTTGCTTTGAACGTCAGTGGAAGTGTAAGAATAATTAACTCAATATATGCGGCTGCCCATTTTCTTTTTTTAACAACATTTGATCTGTTTATGTTTCAATGCAAGTAGTAGTTTCACCCAAACTAAAATGAGAAAGAAAATACACTTATTATTAACTCAAACACCTCTAGTGTTTTGTCTTAAAATATACATATTTCTAGTTTCGTTCAGTAGCCAACAAATTAATTCAGTTAGTTTATATGTGATTATAAAAATTTTGAATAGAATGTCTGAATACTAAGTCAATCATACAGACTTTTGAATTGTGTTGTAGAATTAATATTTATAGAGAAAACTATGTACGTATAGGATAATGACTAAAAAATGGCATAGCGAATAGCGGTGTGGTCCAGCTTCTTCGATTCGCTGATTATATTGAAACATTTTCCGGTAAGTTAGTAGTTAGTATTTCGTATAAGATATTAAGAGATCGTTAATGTAACAACAACTTTCCTATTCTTACATAGATTAGCGCAAACAACTAAACAATACAAATAATTATTATTTCCATAAAATGTTATATATTGTAATGTTTTGCCAATGTGAAATTTGGAAAATTTTTAGGAAATCTTAAATTTTTCTTCGAAAATTATGGGTCGTGAATCCGGGAATGTCCCTAGACACTCTTTCGGCGGATTACTCAGAACTATTTAACTTGGGGGAAATGCTACGTACAACTTGCCTGGACGACAAGTAGACCTAAAGTCGCAAATAAAATTGGCGTTGTTTTTTGCCATTATTCAAATACGTTGGCAATTGTTTTATTCCATAGACACCTATGATAATTTTTACCCATTGGAAATGTACTATTATTGAACATATATATGCCGAAAGGAAAAATTTTTGCTGTAGCATGATGCAGGGACGCAACTGATGCTGGGATTCTCTGTTCTTGGATGACACTCTTGCCCACATCCAACACTACATTAAATTACACTGCCAATTTAGATGAAACGGACCGAAAGACATTGACAAAGAAAACTTTTATACGACTAACGTATGCACTAGAACTTGCTGTGGAAATTTTAAACATTAATGTGATGAAAGTAGAATGACAGATAAAAGTAGTTAATATAAGTCTTCCCCGCTATTGTCGTTGGCTGGACTTCTATTAATTTTCTTATTTTTATGCCCCAGAAATATTCGGCTAAACACAGGGATCTTTCTCTAGGGCTCGGGCTTCCCACCAACAGATGGACCCTCATACCCGATAGGTCGACTTGCCAAGATGAGATCTGGCGCTGATGACAGCTAACCTCGTTGTTGTTATTTTATAACATTACAATATTTACATATTTACATATCTACACCATTTCCTCAAGAGTCCATGGTTTCCTCGCATACACTTCAGCTATAACCGCACCCCACACGAAATTGTCCATCGGTGTGACATCAGGCGAAAGTTCATTAAAATTGTCCATCAGCATAACAATTCATAGTAGGACCTCCTGAAGAACTTGTTTCCATTGAAGAATAAAATAAGGCCGTATTACTCAACGTACCGAAATTTTTCCCGGAACGTTTACACCTGGCTGAATCAGCTCGTGCTCTAAAAGAACAGGGTGATTTTCCATGTACCAATAACTACAGTAATGATGATTTACATGTCCCGATATCTTGAAGGTGACCTAATCCAACCACAATATTGTAACGTTTTTCTGCCTTTAAAAACGTTGTCAGGACTCAAAGACAAACAACTTAGGGCATAAAAAATGGATTTATTCTACACTTAACGTCTGTCAACATTAAAAAAAAATCACTGTCAAACTTTTAAAAAAAGCAAACTAGATAAATGAAATCCAACACTATTTACAAACTACCGTACTTAACAATATGTTACTAGCAAGATAGAATCATCTTGATACTGTGTACAGCGGCAATATTCTAGCAATATGTGCACCAGGCGTGCAATGTCATTTCAATTAGTGTGAGGCGAGAAAAATGAACACGAAAATAATTCTTAATAATCACTAGTTTTATTTTATAAGTCCTATGAATGGCAAAACAATTGAAAACCTCTGAATTATTACTAAAACTGAACGATATACCGATGGATTGCTTTAATACTGAGGATGATCGAGAAGATGAACCGGAAGAAGTAGTACTTCAGATACTTTATTGTATAATTTTGTTCCCCAGTAGTCAATTGCCTCCTAAGAATATGTCAGTTTGCGACACGGTACTCTAATTTTATTGACTCTTCCGGTAACTATAAAAGTTTTTATTTAAGAGAAATACTTCTTTGTTCTGACGGACATAGGTGACAGCTGCCATAATAAATGCCTTTGAAAAAGTGAAAAAAAACAGTTTTTAAAATATGTTCTGCAGCTATCTGTAAATTCTAGAATGCACAGAAATCTGATAGACTCTCTTGTAATAAAAAAATTCTCTGTGCATTCACAGAAGTCTCCGAGAAGAGAAGATCGTTAAAGAGTGGAAGTTTGCGAAATATACATGTGCAGGTATATGTTTTATCTTCTTTATAGCAAAGAGAGCGGATGACAGCTTATTGGCTACATTTTCGAGACAAAGTCAAACAACCATCAACAAAAATACCCGCGAAAACTACGGCTGCGAACTAGCTCGAATATATTGTTGAAAAGACTAGATTTTCTGTCTTGTCAATATTTATGTTTAATTTGTTTGCAGCAAACCAATCTTCAGCATCCCTCATGGTATCTATTGATTCTAGATCGAAGTAAGAGCGAAGTTACAAATATATCTGAATACTATGAAGAATACCTGGAAGATCGTTGATGTATATAACAAAGGGCAGTGGGGCCATGGAGAGCTCCACACCTTACGGTCATTCACTCCTTGAATTGTAGTCACTCTGCCAGGTAAGATCTAAATTAAGTTATGGGCTTATCTCTTACTACATAATATTCAATTTGTTTAGGAAAACATTATGATCGACAGAACCGAAAGCTTTCAACAGATCTGGCATATTCAATTTTGCATACTCGCCATTAACAAAATCTCTGTAAATGAAATCAACGATGCATAATATGCCAGTTGTGATAGAACGCCCTTTTCCCTAGCCAAGTTGGTTTGGGGTAAGGCAGTTCTGACTTTCTATTATTTAACTCGCGAGTTCCCAGGCTATCGCTTGATTGAATATCTTTGAAATTGCCGGTAAAATACTGACAGAGCGGTTGTTCTCTAAAGCATCTCTGTCGCACCGGTACGGTACCTGCTTATTTTCAATGCGCTGGAGAACACTCCTCGTTCTATACGTTCACTAAAGGTGTTTGCTTATGGCGGACTTATTTCCCTGTGGGCTTCTTTTAGGAGTTTTATAGAAATATTTTGCATCTCTTTGGACCGCTTACTTTTTCTTTTTAATTAATAGTCCTGTTACTAAAGCATATATACTTTATTTAGTTATACGTATTCTTCTTATTGAATAAAATGTGCCAACTCTCATTTAGGGATCATGATCCCAAATGGGTTAATGATATCAAAAATCCATAATACGAAATTCCTTTTAAAGGGAGTAATAAATCAAAAAAGGCAAAAATATTCTACTTATTTTTTATTTATTTTAACTGCTTGTGGTGCAAATAGCTTCGTATTAACTGCTCAGCGCCAGTACATGTCCTAACTTGTTTACAAACCATTTACGTTGCCGCATCATTACAAGTGCAACCCAGTATTGCTTCAGAAAAAGAGTCCTTTTCGTGAGATTAATGACATTAAAGTATATTAAAATTCTAATTTATAATATCTATATATAAAGTTCAATGATAGTACACCACTCATTTTCTTGAACGTTCACCTTTTTGTTGTTACAATATTTAAAGACATTATTGACTTATATCTACAAAGTTATTTCCAACATTAATCACTGTATAACAGTATTTACATAAACGGGAGAATTTGATATATAAGAGCGTATACGTAGATACTTTCTTATACTCAAAGAGACCTTTAATCCCGAAACATTAATATTCAGAGGTAAAATGAAATTTTGCTTATAAAATTTTCGACATCCACTGTAAGGAAATTACGTTTAGTTTGTGTGGGTATATTTTCCAGACCCTTCGACAGTAAAGTCATACCTGCGACATCCCCGCATTGTTCCCTTTCTCTCTTATTAAAAATTCTGGCCATCGTAAAATCCGCGCTCCATCTTCGTTCGCGATTCGTCTTTCAGTTCCCGTTTCAAGGATTTATTTCATAAAGCTCTCTGCCAGGACGCGTCAATCACCCAGATTTATTGCCAGGGAATATAATTAATGGCGAGTAAAATGTAGCCAGTTGTCAGCGAATCGAGTTTCAACCGGATGACCTATTTTTTATTACGCCGGGAGGGATACGCAAACTAAAACTACCAAAAAGTATCACATGCATAATTACATTTTTTTATCAAAGTAGTTAGTTGATGCGAAAAGGATGTCAAATTGTAATGGAAAAAAATTAGCTAAAATTTGAAAAATATCACTAGGCGTTTCCCTAAAAAAATTAATTAAGCGGAAACACATCCACACAATCCATTGATGGATTTGAAACTAATTTTTTTTTTTTAATCAAACAAATATGTGTGTTATAAAGAAACCTACACTGAGAAAAATATATGGTCCATATCACAATAAATATAGTGAAATATGTGACAATACAATCTTCATTAAAGCAACTTTTCTTATTGGATTAAATGAAGGTCTTATAATTCTTATTGTAAATTATTATTTTTTAAAAACAATAGAAACAATAAACAGATTGTTGCCCGAAGTTTCTCTACGTATAGTGAAAATGTATATATGTACATACATATATATAAAGCGCTAGTAGACCATTTGGGCCCATTACCGCATTGTTGTCTTCCATTGCTTCCTGGTTCTTGCCATTTTCCTCCAGTCCTTAATTGCCATTTCTTGTAAATCCTCCATTAATGCTTATCTCCGTTTTATTCTTAGTCGGCCCTTTCTTCTTTTCCTTACCCATGTTTTTCAGCCTACTTCTTTAATTAGTTTTTCATCTTCCATTCTTTGCAAATGCCTTAGCCACCGAAGCCGTCATTTTTAATTAACTTTGTTATCATCCCTACATTGTATTGCTCATATACTTCATGATCAGTCTTTCTGATCCAACCAACTTCTTGCTTTCTTCCCTCCCATAATTGTCATAACTGTGATTAACGTACATAGAGGCGTTGTGCTTGAGCCGAACTCTGCCCTTTAATTCTGTTTAAAACGATATAGGAACTTCTAATACTTGCTGTTGTATTATTTTTAGCAGCATCAAGGTTAATTGTCGTTAGCGCCACGCATACGTCACACTCGCTCAAAGTTAAGATCCTCCAGGTGACTGTGTGATTGGTTTCGGACTTTTTTCTTCTTTTCTAGGTAGCGGGGCAGATAGGATAATGATATAAGCCCAACCAACGGCGGTAGCAGTGGAACAGAATAATAACTTCTCTTCTGTTTATTTTCCTCAGCTCTTAAAACATCCAAGTTAAGGTAAAATTACTCTATAACAGCCTTCTGAATAATTTTAGGTGTACAGTAGCTAGAAAAAGCTAAGTTGCAGAAAGGAAGATGTAAACATAGTGTTTATGTGTTGGAATATCGTTATTCAAGGTTGGTTCTTGAAACATTCACAAACTCCAAATTTAATCGATTAATTTGGAAATTCAATTTTTTTTTCCTCCTACAAAACATTACAATACAGTGTTCCAAAAGTAAATATCGTCACATCCGTAATTACGTCTAATAAATGAATAAGTTCTAATGTTGCAAGTAATAATGTCCTTACCCTAAATAATGCTTATGCATGTTTATTTACCTCAAGACTGTAATAGACTTTATAGTTTTCTCCCACAAACCTCCTCTTGTTGTAGCAATAGATAACGATCAATTAGCAACAATGTATGGATTTATAGACAATCCTTAGTAATTAACCAAACTAGGTTTTAAGTAGGGGTTTTTGTCTGAAATTTTCGTTTTTGAAAATAAAAGCATTTTATCAACAGCTAAAGCACTGCTAATGATTCCAGTGTTAAACGATTTGTCAAAGATTACACATCTATTGGCAATGTTTCTATTAGGAAGAGATGGCGCAGCTTTTTCTTTTCAATGGCAACAAAAATTTCATTGCAAAGAATATTGAAAATAACACAAAACTTTCGTCATTTTGGAAAGAAAAATGTATCTAAATATGTATCAAAAATAAGACCACGATCACATCCGTATTACATTTATTTTATTCTGGCTTTGTAGGTAATAGTGTAATCAATGTTTAATTTAGATTGTGTACGTAACTGACAAGCTTAATTTTGTGTAAGACAGAGAATAAGATGGGTTACATACCATTTGCATGCAAATGCAAAATTCCTAGTACCTGGAGTTTCGAGTGAAGTATATTTATGCCTAGAACATAAAACACAGACAGGAAGTATTAACAGAAGAATGTGAGAGAATATTTTTCCTCTTTTAATAGCACGAATAAAGCAATTTGATTTTCAACACTTCATGAGTCACACTGGTGTGTTTATCAATGTTTAAAGTACAAACATAACAAGCCTGAAAATATTTTCAAGTTTGAAGCTTACATTACGGTACATGTACTACGTCAAAGAACCACGCCTAAGAAATATACAGTGTACGAATGAACAATGATTCCAATTAGAGCATAGAAACATGAATCAGCTTCTTTCGTTTGCGTTAAGATTGATATAAATTCCAGTTGAGTTATCTCTCGAGACGCTTAGATTTCTACATCAATATGGCACGAATCTTCGCTATTATTTAAGTAAATAACAGCAATGAATTCATTCGATTATTAAAGTCTCCATTGTTGTGAATTATATTGGAAGTACGGGTCGATAAAAGTCAAAGTTCAATAGAACAATTCTTTCCTCTTAAGAATAATTAAATTTTTTTATTCTATTCAAAATTTATTGAAGTTAGATGATTTTTATTGTTTCTGTTCTTCAAGTAAGTAAGCAATAGTATCACCAAATTTGATTGTACCCATTGAAATAGCATCAAAGATTGTTGTAATGGAAGTATTAATGTCATTATTATGTTTAATGTTCGTCAAGACTTGTAGATTTTTCATCACATATATTATTTTCTCTAGCTCGATTATTACGTGAAACAATAAGTAACCAGTTTCTCTGGCTCGTTGAAAATTGCGACCGAAAATTCTATGGGAAGGTTGACGTCTATTAGAAAATCTTAGGCGATACTCTCTATATCCTTGGAGACCATTAAGGCAATATAGTTCGTGGCACTTAAATGAAAAAACGTTAATACCCTTGACCTTTTATTTTATAATTCTCCGTTCTTCTTATATGTCTGCCGATGCTTTGTGGACGGACCTTGTAAGTACGAGTTGGAATGAGTTATTGCTATATATTAAAACAAGCACAGAACATCGATTAGTTGTCTTCTCGTTATCCTACGGTGTTTTCGGCTCAGCGAATAAAATCACATTAGACGATACACGCTACTTTAAAAATCCTTGCTGCTTAGATATCAAGTCCGCGGGAACACCCCTTAATTAGAAAAAAAAAAACGGGGCAAGCTTCTGGATTAATTATCGATTACAATGCACTACAAGTTGATGAATGTAGACAAATTTAGTTCCCTTGCCCTGATTTACACTCTATGAATGCCGACATACGCAACAGTTCCCTTGAATCGAAACAAAGCATGCACTCTAATCGATTCTTAATCATGTAATAACGTGATAATCCGTTCTGATTATGTTTGACTGATTTGATACCATACACTGTAATTACCTAAGTATAGAATTGAACCGCCTGAAGAAGAACATATTATAGGAATAATTAACTAAAATTATAACAGTAATTCATGCAATAAGTAAATGAGAAACTGTAGAAAATATCCTGAAAAATTCCCAAAGAAACACGCAATTTTACTTGATGTAATCACACAGAGATTTAGAAGGTATTTGTCATGCTTTTAAGATTTCATAACAAATTTCTTCTAAATTCATCCTCCAAATTGACAATTAAATCTAATTTAATAGGTACGCTTCTAATAGGAAAATATTCTAGTAGGGCACTGGTGATTCAAGGAGTCTTCAAAAAATCTAGGAGACGATGCCCGTAATATTAAAAATGGTTTGTTTGTAGTAAGGATCATTAGTCACTAAACAGTTGTCAAAGTCTCGATCTAAGCAAAGAAATTTTGGTTTATGTAGAAGAATGGAAACAAGTGAGTTTCGAGCGGTGATTAAACACTTATATTTAAACGGCTTAACGCCGAAACAGATCAAAACTGAGTTGGATGAAGTTCACGATACGTCTGCTTCTGTGTTAACAATTGTTTGCAATTCGGTAAATATGTAAAAGTGAAAGTGATTACCCTCAACATAATGACAAAATCCACGATATGGTTTTGAATGATCGACGAATCAAAGTGCGCGAAGTAGTTGGGGCGACAGGCATATCGCAAAGTACACACAGGCTTTTAATTTTGCACGAAAAATATGATGTGAAAATAATCTCGGCAAAATGGATGCCACATCTGCCCTCAGTGGAGAATAAACGCAATTGTGTGGTCGACTCTGAGGCTGTTTTGACGCTTTTCCGTCGTAATCTTAACGAGTTTCTCCGACGATACATAACTATGAACGAAACATAGATAGACTGCTACACTCTGGAAACAAACGAACAGTGTCTTTCAAGGCGAATGGGCTCCGAAGAAGGCGAAGACGGTGAAATTGGCCGGCAAGGTGATGACCTCGGTTTTTTAGGATGTACGCGGAATCATCTACACCGATTCCTTGGAAAAAGACAAACAATAACCGGAAAGTATTATGCGTCATTATTGGACAGGTTGAACAAATAAATCGAGAAAAAGCGTCCATATTTGAAAAAGAAAAATATCCTCTTTCATTAAGACAATGCACGCGTGCACACCTACGCAGTTTCTATCGCCAAAATTATGGAATTAAAATTCGAACTAGTACAACATCTATCGTATTCACCGGATTTGGCCACCGGACAACGATTCACGTCGAACGAGGAAGATATCGCTCAAACAGATGCCTTTTTGAGGACCTTTCGAAATCTTATTTTTTGGAGAGTTTAAAAAAGCTGAAGAAACGCTTGGAAAAGTATATGCAGTTAAATTAAGGTTATGTTGAAAATAAATAAAAACCTACAGAAAAACTTACTTTATCTACCTTTCTCTAAGGACTTATTGAACGACCCTCTATGATATATTTCTTCTTTTAGGTATACATACACAGGGTCCCAACCTTCTTGTATTGTAAACTTGCGCCTATTATGTAAATAGTAGGAAGCCAAGATTTTCTGGTAACATAATAGGCGTTATAAATCATCTTCCAAAAATATTCTTGCACATGTAGATGATCAGTAAGTAGTGTAACGCCTTCAAAGTCCGTATACCTAGCCGACTATGCTCGTAGAGAAATTGGCTGAATTACCAAATTAAAACAGAGTGTTTGCAAAGATTTTAAATGGATGCCACGTAATTCATTACAATAAAATGGACTCCCCCAGTAAATTACGAAGCTGTGTGAGGAGTTTAAAGTAAAAAAGTAATATTTAACAAATTGAAACAATATGATTTGCCAAATAAAAAATATAAAATATAGAAGTAAGTATCGTAGTCCGAAAGAAAAGAATTATTCATAAAACAGATTATTTGATGAATTGTGAATAAGATGTAGCTAAGAAAAGGAATTTACAATATAAATTCCATTTAGATACAGTCCTCTTCAAAGTTGTGTGGTTTTAGACCAGACCAACGAACTCTCGTGCCACTTTTACAGACTCCCTCTAATATGCTGGGTGTCCCGTTTCAACCTTAACAGAGAAAAATATGAATTCTATGAAAAAGTTCATCAGACCATTGTTTGTTTGTTCCATCAGAGGCATACGACAATTTGAGTTTTAACGTCTCTTAATCGACTACTATTTCTAAAGATATTAAGATTAAAGTGGAACGCCCGGTATACAGTACGTGTATTATATAAAAAAAAACAACCTACACAAATTCATATTATTAACTACAATATGTACAAGAGCATATTAAATACTGAAATTTAATTTATTCTCCACAATTATACCACAAGCATGGATGGAAAATAAATTTGAAAACGCAGGAGAAAATGATTGGTATCACAGAAGGAGAACACAATTAACAAAGTATATATTTTTATTGGCACTAGCTTTTCTCCGCACCATCTGTGAGCTCTTCCCAAACATAACCATTAAATCTTCAACCACGTCAAGCAAGTCATAGACATAAGGTAAAAACGGGAGTGGACCGAGAATAGAACCTCATAGAACTCCAAAGTGAGAATTTTTCCAATTTGATATTATTATCATCTTCGCTGAATCACTAACTGTAATTTAGAAATATGATAGTCATACACCAATAGAGTGGCATCGCAATTCTCTACGATTAAAAACACGTGCAAAATAAATTTATTGACGATACGCTGTCGGGACATCCCTAAGGGTAAAAAGTTTTCATTAAAGATCCTTTAAACACGTACCAACCTTCTATTACATCCCCGCCTCTCTTTATCGACTTTTAATTACGTCTCGCTGGACGGTCGGCTGACTCGGGAGAAGTTTTAATTTAAATTATAAATAAGAGAAGCGTAAAACGACAACCGATTCGAATTGAAAACCGAGAGAAAAGACCCAGCGCTCTAGTGCTTTTTAGAAGCTAAAAAGGCATCACATTGATTCGTAAATTACTCTCTTCGTGGTATGGCGTCCATCGAGAACTTTCCGAAAGTTAAGCATAATTTCGCAGGTACATTCGAAAGATTAATGATGCTTTTGATTCAGTAATTTAGTGATTCAATAACGACTTAGTTTGATTCATTTACCGCCGTCCTTCATGAGGCGGGACAATAGCAGAAATTAATTTGAATCTTAAATGAGTCGAATCAATTGAAACTTTGTATAATATATAAATTAATATTGATAAATCTTATCTTTTAGAAATACGTTGGAGATGTAGAATTTGAAAACTTAAATGTTACAATTATTTAACTTCTTTCATGGCTTCATCTACAACTTTCTTAGTTTCAGTCATACAACTAGCATGAATTCTTCCGATTGCTCGTTGTGTATTATTACGATATTATTGTTATGCATGGATTTTGTTACCACCACGGAGATGTCGCTTATCACTGGAGAGCAGGTTTTAATTTGGTAAAGTTGCCAAATTTTCTGTTTAAAACAAAAAAAGCTAATGTTTAGCAGTTTCATGGTTATTTCATGGCTATCTCATTTAATCTCAAAATTTATTTTTGGATAATTAAAGCATACATCAATATCAAAATTTAATAATAACAAATAATTTTGCAAAATTATGAAAATGTAGTACTTGGTGATTTTAACATTATTGACAATGCCATTGGCGGTGCTGCTGTACATCTGGTTAGATCTGTTAACTATCATAACTTGAAGCAATGTAATAACATATTGAACAGGAACAACAGACTACTTGATCCAATGTTAGTTAGATCTTTGACTGCAACTTGGACCATTGTACGGATCCTTTGGTTTATGAAGATGTAGATCATCCGTTTTTGTCTAGTGAGCTTAGGATATGAAGATCCTATTTCATTAATTTCGAAATTCCTGAGATATGGAAATATAATTTCCGACGGGTACACTTCAGATCTTTCTACCGGGCTGTTTTGACTGGCCGGAATTTAATATAAATATTCTTCATTCTTCATGTAAATGCTTCGTGCCGTTTATTTTATTCAAAACTATATGAGTTTTATCTAACCGGAAAATAAGCCCAAACATCCCATGTGTTTCACTACTAATATTGTGACTACCATCCACCGAAAACGACATTACCTTAAAATATACACAAGGTATAGATAGCTACTGCATGGAGCGTATTCGAATCCTTCGTTTAACGATAAAAAGAGATATTCAATCCAGAACGCTGAATCTAGTATTCATACGGAGACTCACCAATTTTGGTCTTTTGTGAATGGAAGAAAAGGTTTATCGAGAATTCCTGGCCATATGTTGTACAACAATACGATCTTGTCGAGGCCCAAAGTCATTGTTAATGGATTATCTTATTCCGGTACGGTGTATGAAGCATGTAACTTAGATGATTCCAAGTTAGATCTGACCGGATTGAAGCAGTTTCATACAAACAAGTACCTTGTTCCTCGGAAATATCGGCGAATATGAGATCAGAAAGGCGGAAGTACCATCATTTTTAGTGAAAGATTACATGCCATCTCTCTTAAAACGCACAACGCTATTATTAAGCAAAAAACCTTCCCGGAAATAGGGAAACAAATAAAGATAGTCCCGATATATAAATCTGTGGAACGAGCTGTAATTCAATATTACCATCCTGTTTGTGTCACATCAAACTTGCTAACTGCTAAGCTGTATGAAATGATTCTTTATAATAATCTTTAGCGACATGAAAGTTCTCGCATTAATTGTAATCAGCATGGTTTTATGAAGGGACGCTCAACTACTTCAAATTTGTGCAACTTTATCCAGCCGGTCTCGGAAGTGCTGGAAAATAGAAAGCAGATTGATGTGGTATACGCAGACTTCAGCAAAGTTTTTGGTTGCGTACAGCATAAGCTACTTTTGAATGAATAACATTCAGACCTTTTCTCGTTGATGGAGAGTTACTATGAAGATAGAACGCAATTTGTGGAGTATGAAAGTATTCGTTCAAGAACCTTTATTACACATGGTGGCGTAGCCCAGTGCTGTAATCTTGGTCCTCTTATGTTCGCTACTTTCATAAACGATGTGTGTGATGTGCTCTCGTCCCATAAGTTACTACATGCTGATGACGTGAAACTATTTCGCGTGATAGATAGTGTTAGTGACTGGGCCTTACTTCAACCTGATATCAATAGCTTGTATCTTTGTTTTCAGGATAATCTTAAATATCAATAAGTGTAAGTGTAGTACTGAGTTCAATTACCAAATTGCCGACAATTTACTTGAAAAATGTATAACATACAAAGATCTATGCGTTCTGGTTACAATACAAAATTGAGCTTTAATAATCACATCACAGATTTGTAGTCTACATGCTGCAAATTATTAGGTTTCATTATTCGATGATTCGACGAAGGATTAAAAAAAAATGAGATGTAGCATGATATTGTTTCCAATATATTACAAGTATATTTATTTACTTGAATCTGTACAGAAACGTTTTCTGAAGTACCTTTATTAAAGAAAGCATCATCACTATCCCGATCTACATGTTGATCTTCTGTTAGCTGATTTTAATTTTAGCCTTTTGCGTAGTCAGAAAAATTGCTGCTATATTATATTTATATAAGTTAATTCACAACATTGTTGATGATTCATTATTTTGCCGAGTTTTAATTTTAGGAATTAAATCACCTTTTTAAATAAAATAGCTACCACAAACCTTCTAATGAACTCATCTTTACATGTTATGTGCGCAACATACAACTCAGGGAATGATTTTGTAGACAGACACAATGAGTTAAAAATCAATTTGGAGTTGTTTTAATTTTACGTGATATTTGTAATAATAGAGTGATATATGTTTATTTTTCTCTTTTTCTTAATCAATCAGTAATAATCACGACGCTGTATGTGCATTTAATTCTGTTGGATTAATAAACTTTATTATTATTATTAATATGGCGCCGATAAGAAATAAGAAAGTTGGTAATGACCAGACCAATGCCAAATAAAAGTGCTAGAGGTGGTCATTTTTTGAAAGACTGTCGAACGTCATTTGCCATGTTTTTTTTTTCAAATTTGTAACAAATGCAAAGTATAGCAATTTTGCAAAATTTAAACCTACTGTCTATCTCTAATAATGAGTACGGTAAGGGTCGAAAATGCCAGAATATATAGTGAAGTTTCAAAGATTGCTCCTCCTACTAACTTTTAAACGGTAGAAGTCAGCGCTTTAAGGAAAAAAAACAAGTCGATCGTTATCTTTTGCGAACTACCTTTTAATAATTCCAATTCCATTTCCGGTATCTTCGAAAGTGATGCCAACCTTTTAATATTTGATAGAACACCTGTTGGGAAAGTAATTGAAATACGAATGCAATTATGCTACATACGTTATAATATTCTCAACTTCTGATGAGACATAAAATAAAAATACAAATACAATTAAAGGATTGAAACATTTATTTTACCGGTGGATGAATTTTCCAATACCCTTTTGATAGAAGCTTGCTGCTAATATGTTTGAAGTAGTCTCCGCGGCAACTTGATTCTTTTTGTTGGTTCCCCCGTTGAAATTGCGCAAAACGCTGTTGGTTGAGAATTGTCATAAATCGAAACAAATCCAGAAGATAGCGTCTTCTTGTTCTGGATGACTCTCTGCAGGCACCGTAATATCAACAGTACGCAATACACTTTCATAGCGGCCGTAGTCCCTCGCTCCATAAACTCTAGAAACAACAGTAAAACCTGGTGTTTTGTCATGTTTACCAGAAAACCAAGAAACGATAACCATGGTCTCTTTGTTGTTAAACGTTTATTTGAATTTTTTGAATTTATTCGGAGAGTTTGCGTACATCAACTATTTGGATTGTCCTTTTGATTCTGGATTCTCGCAAAGAATCCAAGTTTTATATTCTGTCACGTTTGATTTGAAAATCTCTTCTCCCTCATCATGACATACGTTAAGGTTGATGCCATATTGGTCCTCGGACAGCATTTTCGAAATCCGATGTGCAGAATATTTTTGCTTACCACGATCGTGTACAAAGCTGATTTTGGAACATTTGTCACATCAAATTCGCAGACAATTCACAAGTGGAGGGAGAACCTATGTCGTTCTCGAATCACTTGGTTGAACAAGATCTTCATTGGCAAACGACTTACATTCTTGTTGACCTTCGTCGCAAAGTCGGATCGGGCATCTTTAAATTTCCTACATCGTTCTTGCTCAACTCCTTCCTATCTCTCGAAAAGGAATGGCGCTGCGCAACTCGCCCTTGGCGGGAGAATCAAGCATGCCGACCACTTCAAATGGCCTGCAAATGACGAGCTGAGCTCGGTGATAACAGACGTTATGGTGGAAAAGCCGCCCGATAGGGCAATGCCCAGATTCAAGTCTTATACTACTCGGCTGGTGGGTTAGTAGCATATTCTGTCACGTTTGATTTGGAAATCTCTTCTCCCTCATCATGACATACGTTAAGGTTGATGCCATATTGGTCCTCGGACAGCATTTTGGAAATCTGACGTGAAGAATATTTTTGCTTACCACGATCGTGTACAAAGCTGATTTTGGAACATCTGCCACATCAAATTCGCAGACAATTCACAAGTGGAGAACCTTTGTCGTTCTCGAATCACTTGGTCAACTCGTTGAACAAGATCTTCATTAGCAAACGACTTACGTTCTTGTTGACCTCCGTCGCAAAGTCGGATCGGGCATCTTTAAATTTCTCCTCTCCTTCCTATCAACAACTCCTTCCTATCTCTCGAAAACGAATGACGCTGCGCAACTCGCACTTGACGGGAGAATCAAGCATGCCGACCACGTCAAATGGCCTACAAATGACGAGCTAAGCTCGATGATAACAGACCGTTAAGGTGGAAAAGCCGCCCAATAGGGCAATGCCCAGACTCGAGTCTTATACTGCTCGGCTGGTGGGTTAGTAGCATAATTGAAGATTGAAGAAAGATACAACGTATTTGAAAAATATCACAATATGCGGCAATACGGATTTCGGTAATCTGTTTTTAGTTTTATGCAAAGTTGGTTAGGAGAAAATGTCAAATTGTTTAAAAAATTGTCAGTTTGATCTGAAATGCAATAGTAGCATAGAAGTTGTAGAAATCCTAATAAAACTTACACATGAATCCAAACTATTGGTTTGCAAAGAATAGACAACACATTAAAAATAAGGCTTTGCTTGTGCAACTAAAGGTTAGTCTTCCTCAAAGGAGATCTCATTCAAATATAAATAATTCCATTCCATATATCTATTTTAAGAAACAATAACGAGCGTCAGAAGAAAGATGTAGTGAGAATATGATGTTTTACATAAAAGCTGCAAAAAGCACAAACCTCAAATCGTAAATATTGAAGCATTCTGAAAATGCAGTGCATTTTTCATTTACGTTTAATCCTTCCATAGAGTGCGTCCATCGTTGCTTTTGTGCCGAATGAAACATCCACTACATTTGTAAATGCACAAGCTAATTTTTCCTGCTTGTCCATTTCAGATTACAGTAGTTTTAAATTTGCATGCACGTTAATGCTTTAATGCATTGTCTCTAAGCCCGCATAACGTTTCCGCAGCGTCGGTATAACTTCATTAATGTGCACACTTCACCGTAGTTGAAAAACCTTAAAAGCAGAAGCGTTATCAAAAATATGAATATTTATTCTGCATTCTGCTATAAACGTTATTCACGACTGACGATATTTACGTTCAATTTAGTTTTCGACGTTACGCGGCGAGAAAGTTGGCAACGGTTTTGTTGTTTTTGTGCTTCGTAGTAAATATAGTGATGCATCAAATGATGTGTGTCGCTCGGGAAAATAGGCGAAGTATATGGAATTTATGACCACTACAAATGTGTATCGTGCCTTTGTGTATAGCCTTTTGCTTCTTAACGTGATTCCTTGAATTAATTGACTTTTAGAACGCTGCAAATTACAAACTGCGTTTTTGATAGTTAAGCTCTAAACACATCTATCCAGGACACTAGAATGTCTTGACGGTCCCGAAATGTGTACCTTTGGCACGTCCATTGTTCTGAACTTCAAAAAACCATGTAACAAATAGTTGTAATACTGGATACTCGCAAAAATGGAAAAACTGTCGTAGTGTCGCTTCATATATTACTAGCATTCATAACTAACAAGGACCTAACAGAACATATTATCGCTCTTGTTATTTCTACAAAAATAATTCATAACATGAAATCAAGACTCATGTCACTAGTATCGGCAGAAAATGGAAGATGTTGTGCATCTTTACACTCTACAACTTATAGTTACACAATTTTAATAGTTGAGTGTAGGCTTTCACGACCGTAATCCATAGTAGAAATGTCTTTCGGGTTAAATATTAACTACACGACATCACCCGAAAGACATTTCTACTATAATTTTAATAGTTACTTCTGCAGACCAATGCTTTTTGTATTAAAGTCCATGAATAAGTTTGAACATCGAATTGTGCAATTATTATTTAATAGTAAATAAATAAACCGGGTTAACAGATGTTTTCCTCCAGTATATGGAATCAAATAGTGATCTCTTGATTGATTCTTGGAATAGACATTGTGTTGCCGAACTTCAGAAACTGGTGCCAAAAGACATTTTAATTTTATCCAAAAAAACAATGTAATGTACAACACCTAGACGTGTTTGGTTTTATACTCCGGAAAAATTTCATTTGAACTTTTTCTGATGCAGTGACTTTATTTTTGATAAATAAACAATAGAGATATAATAAAAAATGATGGATATGGGGTGCCCGGTCTCTAGGTATTTATTTTTTCCGAAATTAATTTGCTTTATCTTTGAGACTCTATAATATGATTCAAATTATGTTCTAAAAAAATTGTATCTGTAGTTTCCTAGATGTTTAGAAACATAAAAAAATTCTGAAAACCCTTGGAGGGGGTGATAGCCCAAAACACCAAGGTACTCATTCCATCTCTACACTTTAATCGAAATCTGAATTTTTGAGATCTTGATGTTTCCTTGTTGGTGATGTATTGCATTTACTGTCGGTTAGCCGAATGCTAGAAATTATTATTAGCTCAGCGCTGGAAATTTGTTTTCGAGGGTGTTTGATACTGACCTGCCAAATAAAAATATTAGCAAACTCTGAATTATTTCCAGTTATACCGGAAGTGGATGCCATTTTGCTTATTTTAAATAGAACATCCTACATGTTTTTTAATTTTCCGATACGCATTATTCTACATAAATTCTGTTGAGATTTCCCTATACTTGTCTTTAACCGTTTTGTAAAAAAAAACGGATTTTCATGAATTTTAACGAAATATCAATAACCGAGGTGTTTTGATTTTGAAGCTAAAATTTTGTGGTTTTGTAATACGTTCGTTATACTACTGTACAGAGTTAAAAATTTGTATAATTAATGATACAAGGCGATACAAAAGTTAATGACTTGCATTAACCAATACGACGCAATAGCTCATTTTTAATAGAACACCGTGTATATTATCATCGCATATAATTTTGTCAGACTGTTCTCTACAGGAGTTAATAAACATTCCTTACTAGTTGATGAATTATTTCCATTTTTTCTAGTTAAAAATAAATTCAGATAATGTTAGATATAACGATTAAGCAATTAGATAAGCAAGAAAATTGAAATAGTGCAGATTTTCCATTATCAAATAATGAGTGTGGTGATGAATAATTTGGATACTTTAAAAAGAATTTATAAATTCGAAGCAAGTTGTGAACATTTTAAACACCTAAATAAAGTTTTGTTTATTTTTAGTTTATTTCCTTATATCCTTATTTGACATTGTTTTGCTTTCCTTGCTTAATTCTCTATCCCAGTTGGTTCCTAACACGAAAACTAGTAGAGAGGGATTTAGGGAGTGTTCATTAACTTTTAGAGAGAATAACCACGCAAACCATATGCGCTGATAATATATGTGGTATTCAATTTAAAATAAGTAAGTTATTGCGTTTTATTGGTTCATATAAATCAATAACCTTTTGTATCACCCTGTATTATTAACGATGTTTTGTTAACTTTGTACATTAATACAACGTATTGACTACATAACCGGAGAATTTCAACCCCATAACTAGAGATGACAAACGCAGGTGAAATTATTACTTTTTTACAGCGACTAGACAGACTCGTGTTTTCTCGACTCTCAGAGAAATCAGTAGGCAACACGAACCCTCTTTTATGAGACGAATAGACAATAGTCTGTCTATTCGCTGCAAAAAAGTAATAATTTCACTTGCCTTGGTCATCTCTACTCATAACTTAAACAATATCTCAGCTATTAACATCCCATACTGCTGTCAAAATTTGTTAAAATCAAAGATAAATATAGATATAGGGAAATCTTTACAGAACTTAGTGTGTGCTATTAAAAAAGTAAAAATATACAGGCTGTTCTATTTAAAATAAACAATGCGGCATTCATTTTCATAACCGGAAGTAATTCAGAGTTGCAAATGTTTTTATTTAAAAGATCACTATCAAGAATCCTCGAAGACAAATTTTCAGCATTCAGTTAGTAATAATTCCCAAAATTCGGCTAACCAACCAATACAATATGTGAAATGAGACAAGAACAAGAAAATCGTGAAATATCAAAAATTACATGGGGTGCTTAGTTTTTGTTAGCAAACAATGTTATTAACGGAGAAATATTCCGTCTTACTGCTAATCAAGCTAGTGCCATCATAATTTCCGCTCAAATACATGCAAAACTTCTTATTTATCTCCGCGGGCATTTAATGAGCGAGCGTTTCTGCAATCTGTTGGAAGATTACTCGACTGAAATAGCCGACTGCACCTGCTACCATTGTCTGTACGCTCTCCTGGGCGCAACTGTTCGATTAGAGTTACAGTATACAATACAAGACGGCGGCACATTTGACCGCAACTACGAAAAGCTTAATTAGATATTTGTTTTAGAACCGAACGAGTATACAGCAACGCGGCAGTCAGCGATGTTATGTTTTCCCGCATTCTGCATGTGCGCTTCATAACGCCACCGCTGTTAATTTTTACGAGGGTAATTGTGATAAAATTCACTTATCTGATTTTTCAGTTAATTAGCGCTCCGTCCGTACGTCAACCAAATCTCTTGTCTCTATAGCGATATAAGCGGATTTTTCTGATTCAACTTTAATGAGTAACGTAAAAGCGAGCTAATTGCGATCGTCAGGCATGCTTGTAAAATGTGGTATGAGGTGACGAAGGGAACGAAAGCGTTTTCTAGTGATTTCGGATGGAATAGACTGAGATGTAATTTCTTCATACAGGAGAATTTTAAATGGTTTCTTATTAGTGTGATTAAAAGAGACAAAATATGTTAGATCAAGATATATTCACTTATAGTACTTTGTCCCTTAAGATCATTTCGTGTCACACATTTCCGATGACACTTTATATTCTTTTAAGCAAAACATTGTTTGGTTGAAGATGCGGTATGACACAGGGCGCTATCCTATTCGAAAATAAAGCCGACGCCTCTTCCATGCTATGTTTCATGAGCGTTTTGGTCTTTTATTTCTAGTCACTCCAAAAACATCAAGTTTATAAGCCTGTCACTAAAAACAACTTACTTCTAATCATCAAACGTCCAAATTCTCTAGGTCTACCAGTACTTTTTCCTATAATTTGGATGGTTCCAGTTTGTCAGTAGTGTTTAACAATATTTTTCATTGAAGGTTTTACGATTAGGAATAGATAAATAAATAATGTTTATTGCCCAATTAATAATTTAAAATTTTATAATAATACATAAGCAAAAAAGAACTAAGATAAAACAAACGCATATAACAAAAATTTAATGTAATAATATTGGGACACGATAATTTCCTGCAATCTTTGCTAACTAGGAACATCTCCAATCATTTTAACAAATTTAATGCTGTTATTTGCTTGGACGTCAACAACAGATTACCAATAAAGGTGGCAAGTGAGTGTTCCATTTTGTTTCCCATTACTATTTAATACAATTTCTCCATCGTACCGGCATTTACTTGTCCACGAAAGTCGAATATTTGTTGAAATTTCAATAAAAAATACGATTGACAAACAAGTGTTGTCAAACATTGATAGATGTTCAGCAAGAAGTTTCTTTCGATTTCATAACCGCTTCCCAAGTATTCTAAAACATCTCAAAAATAGAATTTTTTGAAAAATTGTTTTACCCTCCCAATATGTAGTTGTTAGAGCTTGTATGCAGGGTTATTCACGATGATAGTCATGTGCCTCCGAAAGTAATTAAAATATCTTCTTGACATTTTGGTGGACGATATTATGGGTGACAATTTATCTTCCAAATAAATGCTCAATTTCACAATTACCATTCAAGCAGAACCATATATTATCCTTTCTGATATCAAATAGAACATATATGTTATGAGTTCTTTGCAAAGCTCTCATAAATGCAAGTTAAATAAATCCTAAGGCATTTTATAGTGTAGAGTGCACCAACATTGAGAATGTCAAAGAAGATATATTAATGATTAAATTGAAGTTTGCACTTATCAGAAATGTCAGAAAAAAAAATTATTTCTCGAAGTTGATGCATACTAGACTCATAATATGCTTGCTAAACTTGCATTTAAGAGGGCTAAGCAAGAAGTCTATAATATACAAAGTAGTCTATTTGAAATAAGAAACTTGGTAGCGGTTTCTGATTCCATCAGGAATGTCGTGGATTAAAAAAAAATATAGTTAGGGAATAGATTTTTGTCTGTAGTCTTGTTCACTAGAATAAATCTATTCATATGTGCACTGTAATTGTTTCATCTTGAGTTCTACCTTTCTAAGGAGATAATTTAGTTTGTGTGTCAATTATGCGTCCTTACAATTTTCTTACGTATTGTTAGACGTCTTTTTAGGGGGTATTCCTTCGAAATCCCCTATTGTTTTTTTTAGCTCGGGCAATAAGTAATTTAAACAATCTTTATAAATTCCAACATACAAGAGAACGGGCGCGTTTAGGCGATGCAACTGTTCTGTGCGGTAAGTTATATTTCCTGAACGAAAAGTGTTAACTAAGATGAGTGCCAACTGTTGGATAACATTGCCACCAAAGATATTTGGTGTTGAGTTAGACACCACAATATTTTAGCCTTACTCTTGCAAAAGAACAAACGAAATCGTTCAGCACCAAGTCAAATGTTATCTGTCACCACGGGAAAAACATGTTTACGGTGCAAGTAAACAACTGCGTCGCCTGAATCCGCCCAATAATTTCGCAATAAGTGTGTTAAAATGTGAATTTCTACGTAACCTATACGTAGTTCTATTTGTATATTCACTTAATTCATAGACAATTTATTGCACAAACGGTTAACAATTCGCTGTTTGTAGTCTTTAGAAATGTTATATTTGTATCAGCCTTGACTGCATTACAGTATAAATTAAAGAAAACTACGTTCGCGAGCAGGTTGCCAACATATAGATAAAAACCGACGAGACCGAAATCACAGGCGACCAAATAGCTGCACTCTTGACAACTTTCAAATTAATCACGTGAAATATGACTTATACAGTTGGTCTATCTTACGTTTGCCGACGTTAACAAAGGCGGGCATATGGCGTTACCATGTGTGATTATTTAAAGCTGGCCCTGTTGCCGTCTGAAACGAGTCGGACAACTATAATAAACGTAGTTTGTAAATGTATTTTCTTTACAAAACCGTCTGCGGAACTAGGTCACTAGACATATCTGTATACATGTATTTTCAAATAGTTAAAGTATACATACAAGTATGTATGTATTTCATCGAAATAGCTTCCTATAAGCATTCAATAATTTTATGTGTTATAAATAGTTCTTGGCTTTTCCTAAACCCTAGGTCCCAAGAATTGAATGAATATGTAGATATATGGATACCAAAATATACAACGGCCTTTTCTGGTTTAAAAAGTTTGCTATTTTATAGCTTTAGAAGGACATTGAAAAATAATATAAAATACACTTTATTATAGTTTGAAGGACTTTTTTTTATAGAGCAGTGACTTAATTTGTAATTATGTTTTTAGTGGTGTGCTGTTTACTTGTTTTCCTATTGTTTTTGTAATTTGTACTTTCTATTTATTTATTTTCAGTTCTTTAGATTCTAATTGTTTTGTTTCCTTATTTTTGTCATTTCTTTTATTTTTTTATTTCTCACGGAAAGTAAAATAGTTAGTTAACAATATGCTTGAGCACAATTAATAACAAAATGTTAATTCAGTCTTATCCCGTATGAATTGTTACTTCCCTTGTTTATTCTGGGTGCGCGAAGATGCAATATTAACGTTTTATGCTTGTTTTGCACTGGTTTGAACCGTAAAAATCAAATGTTGTGCCCCTACTGTGAACTACAGTGATCGCACGAATTTATCAGTTTTTAAAAATTTTATAGTATGTAATATATTGCTATGTTCTAGTAAATGAAAAATCGAATTAAATTATAATCATAAGTTCCTATCCTTATCCCCAACGCTTTTGTGTTTCTGTTCTGGAATTCTTTTAAATCCTATTTTTCCCTTTTCAGGTTAACTTTTCTTCCAAATACCTCTAGTTGCTTTCTTAAGCTGCACCGATTAATTATCTTGTTTATTCTCTTCAAAATACTTCTTCAGTTACTTTGAACAGTTTTAAATTGATACGATGCTTTAATCGTGGGTTGAAATTGAATTTCCAGATACTTTTTCGAAAAATCTGTTGTAAAAAAATGTGCTCTCTATCTGTCCACTTGTTTACTAATGTCAATCCAAGACTTGAGACTTTTTGTAGTTAGCCTAACGACGGCATTTTTGATGTTGTGAATTTAGACTGCCGGATTCTATACGATATGGTACCCAAACCGACCTTTTTTTAAATCTATTTATTTATTCTTTAAACAAAAAACTTCCAATCCCCATCAAAGTTTTTTTCTTCCTGTTAGTAACGACGCCAAAACGTTTTCCTTCCATAGCTCTCTTCTGTCGAGAAAAAATGTCGCAGGGGACAAGGTTGGATGATTATGAAGGTGGGGCACAGGGGCCATGCCATTTTTGGTGCACAAAATTGGCGCACAGACAGGACTGTGTGAGACCATTATCGTGGTGGAAAAACCAGTGCCCAACTGCCACAAATTAGGCCTTTTCCGTCGCAAACTGACGCATAATCTTTTCAAAACTTCTTGGAGAACGCCTGATTAACTGTCTAACTTCTGGAAGAAACTCGGAAACTCGGAAAAAACAAATCTGCATTGTTTTGAGGTTTGATTTCACTTAACGAGTTTCTTGGGATGAGGAGTGTTAAATTGTAAGAATATAAGATATTGTCTACATGAAATGTGTATTGTAATTGGCGGTGATTTATAATATTAAACAGTTGTCAGCAACAAAAGAGTAAGCGGACGCCACACTCTGCCGTTTTTAGTCCGAGTCGCCTTTGGGAAAAGACGTAATTCGCCAAGTGGTTTATTTAAAAAGTAATTTCAGCGTTGTAGTGGTAAAATTATATTTCAACACCAGTTCGTGTTCTTTCATTTGAAAGAGCACTAGGTTTTGTTACGTGACACGTAATATAGAGAGGGCGCGTAAACCTCAAGATTTGAGGTTAGTTCTTTATTCCATCAAAACGTATTTATTCGCAACTTACATTTTTTAAACTGACAAAAGAGTATCTAGGCGATGCTTCCGAAACTACGACAGAGATGTATATTTTTTTAGTTAGATAAGACAAAACTTCAAATTCATAACATTATAAACGAAAGAAGAATTTCCAACCTAACACAGAAACAAGTTTTTTTTATCAAATTTAGGTTTATTTCTCCATACAGTATCTTTGTAATAAATGTAGTTTTCCCAAAGATGCTCGATCTCTTTAATACATAAGCATTTTGTTCTGCAAAATAGGCATGTGATAGTCTTTTCATGAAAATCTCTCGAAACTTTGCCTGATCTGGTGAATAGAGTGGATGGTCTATAAATTCGAAACCCAATCCATGAATATTGCCGTGGCGACCAATGAAGTATGAGAAACAAAACTCGCTTTTTCTTCAAACACGGCCGTTTTTCTCCAGTTTCTGCCCTTAGACTGCCAAGAAATGATACGTGACATGCCCCCAATATTGCTCTTCCTTTTTGAAGATGGTCGATTAACAATATACTGACGTATCCAAGCTTCATCTGCATTTATTTATCGACATCAAAACGCAGATTTACTTCGCTCAAACAGCTTAAATAAGGTTTTATAAATATTTATTCGAACGCGTTTTTGGTCATAAGTGAGCAACCGCACCACCCAATGTGCGGCTGCTTTTTTTATGTCTAAATCTTCAGTAGTATATAACGAACATGTTCTTTCAAGATGTTTTCGGTAGAGGTTGCAGTTATTGTCTGTCCCGAACGTTCATCGTCAATCAAACCGGTACGGTCACGTTTAAATTCAATTGGTCAACATTTCATGCTGGCAAATGTTACTGCAGATTTGCCGTGAATAGCATTGTGCCTTTCAAATGCAAGAACTTAATTACGCGTCAATATTTGATATTTTTCATTTTCCAACATGGATGAAAGTATCTTTCAACGCATGCGCCCTTCATATTGAGGCGTGAACCTTTTCAGACTAACTTCGTATATGATACTGCCAATAAACCGGTTCATTATTATATGAAAGCATTTATAACATTAAACCAGTTTTAGATATTGCATTGTTTTCTCACAACTGTCTGCAAGTACGTAACACTTGATAAGTAAGCAAATAAGCCATATCTATTATAAATATAGTCAGAGGTAAGGTAAGGAGTAAGGAAATTTGTATCGATATTAATCTCTGATTTATCAAATGCGTTTATTTGTGAATATAAATTAGACTAGATGTTGCCAAATTATTACATTAACTGTTTGGCATGGTTCATGCATAATAAAGCGAATAAGATATGATGCAAGCGTTTCACTCCAAAACACAGCAATCGGTAGCAAAAATATGAAAGCAAAGGTTTCATTAAATACATACTTGCTTTGAGAAAAAAAGAGTTTTTTTTATTATCGCAGAGCAATTTTCAGGGAATTGAAGTCACTTGAAAGAGAGAATTGCTTTACTAAGTTATTATAAAACGAGTAATTCGCACAGTAGTGAACATTAAAATAATACTTCCGCAGTACGGCTTCTTAGATAAAAGCACAAGAGTTCTATGGAAGTGCATTTGCTTTGGAAGTAATCATCAAGCACGAATTAAACGGAAATCAAACGCTACCAGAGCGAATTATAAAAATAAATGGATTAATATAAGTAACGCATTTTTTTACTGAGAACCGTTATACGAAAGAGAAACAAACAGCAAACAGGAAAATAACAAGCCTACCTAAATAGGCTACCTAGAGAGATTTACGCTTACATCTGGGTATATTTTCACATTTAATATTATGTACTGTTGAAAACAAATTGAAGCATTTCATTAATTAATTTACATTTTACTTTCAAAGTTTGTTGTGTTGAAGTGTGCGGAGATTTATCTTTTATACAAAACTAAGGTAATCACATGATTGCGTTTCCAACATAGCAATCTCTCACTGAAATGACGTCATTATTTTAATATACTTTCAGGAATATGTTTAACCGTTTGATTTCTTTTTAACTACATTTCTATTTGATAAACATGTATATAGGATGTTTCAGAAATAACTCGCAATCTTTAAAAAGTAACTCACTATTAGGAATAGAACCTGAAAATCATAATATTGTGCAAAAACTAACCAATATTACAGTAAACTTAAATGCAAGGAGACATTATTAAAGCTCCGAAGTTCAGACGCTTTAGAAATTCCAATGGCTATTTAGTTTTTAGATGATGACCCTGCTCTTGAACACAATCGTGGTTATACCCACAATATTTCTTTATTCGAAGTTATTTCCCCAATGCTGTAAATGTTGCGTGGATTACTTGCCTGAAAAATTTAGATAGTACTTCTTCTTCTTCATGTGCCGTCTCCTTTAAGCTGTTGCATCTCGAAACAATTCAACTGAACTACTTTTGTACAATTGTCTTATTCAGCCAGGATATGTGCCTTCCTCCTATACTTTATCTGTCCAATATCTTTTCTTGAATAATGGTTTGTCAGAATGCGTATTCCGTCCCCCGCATCACGTGGCCAAGATACTGCAATTTTCTGATTTTAATTGTGTTTACAATTTCTCTCTCCTTGTCCAGTCTTCTTAATACCTCCGCATTTGTTGTTTTGTTCACCCAACTTATTCTTAGGATTCTTCTACAACACCACATCTCAAAGGCTTCCAACTGGTCAATGTTATTCTTCTTAATTGTCCACACATCCATACCATATAAAAGCACTGGAAACACGTAGCATCTCAGCATTCTAATCTCGAGATGTCGGCTAAGGTCATTACTGCATAACACGTTCCTCGTTTTGTCGAAAGCTTTATTAAAATCCAGAAAGCACAAATATACAGGTTGGTTGATGTGCCTACATCTTTGAGTCAACACGTTCAATGAAAACAGCGCCTCTTTAGTTCCCATTGCGTTTCTGAAGCCAAATTGGGTTTTGCCAATTTGTTTAATTTTCCCAAAGATCCTCTGATGTATAATCCTCAGGAATTTCTTAAGGGTGTAATTCATTAGGCTTATCGTCCGGTGGTCCTCGCATTCCTTTGCATTCACTTTCTTTGGTAGTGGGATGAATGTCGACCTCAGCCATTCCTTAGGGATGATTCCGGTGGGGTTTAAAGTAACTCTACTTAGTTCTTCATTTATTCTTTCCATTAAATGTTGTTTTATTGTTGAGTTCAATTGTGATAGTTGCAGCCGCTCTCTGTTGTTATCGGCTGCTTGTTTCTTTAGCTGGACTTCTAGTTTAACTATAACTGGATTGTGATCCAATCCCCCATCTCAGCCTGGGTAGGTTTTGGCTGACTTGATGGCATTTCGGTATTGCTTGTTTATCAATACATAGTCCATCTGATTTCTTATAATGTTGCCAACTTTATCCGCTGGCGATTTCCATGTATATAGCCGTCTTTCATGTAACTTGTAAAAGGTGTTTGCTATTTCCATATCTTGTTCTTGGCAAAACTGAGTTAGCCTATCTCCTCTTTCATTCCTTGTTCCTAATCCAAAGTCCCCAATAACGTCTTCCACTTTCCCACCAATCTTCTCATTAAAGTCACCCATAATATATATGATATCTCGATTTCTCACTGTATCTAGGGCCTATTGGATGTCATCATAAAATTTCTCCACTTCTTCCTTCTTATCCGACGTTGTGACATACACCTGAACCATACTAAGTATTCCTCGTGTTATCTTTATCCTAATCATAACGACTCTATATGAGACAGGCAAGAAGCCGGTTATGGTATGTTTCAATTTCTTGCGTACCATTATCGCTACGCCATTTCAATGTCGTGGATCGCTGTTACCCGAGTAATGTATTGTCGCCTGATCAACTTGTATTTCTGCTGAATCGGGCCATCTTGTTTCGCTAGCTAACATCGAGTCGCTGCATTTCTTGAAGCACATTGTTGACTTTTCCCGCTTCATATACAGATCTAACATTCCATGTTTCCATCCTTATTACTTTCTTTCTTCTTGTTTCTTTCAGTAAAATTTTAGTATCAAATATGTGATTAAAGTACCTTCGCATCTATAGAGGTAACATATCATTGGAGTAAACAACACATTTATTATTCATTTTTTATTTATCATTTGGAATGTTTTCTATAAATAAGATACATAGTAATAGTTTTTAGTTGACCTTAAAATAGTAATTTTTTTAAAGAACATTTTTTTTATTAATTTATTTTGAAATGAATGAACAAAATATTAAAAGTGACCACCATTTGCGCGAATAAACTTCTGTATTCGCCGAGTAAAATTATCACGCAAATGAGGGTCTGTGCCTCTCCTCAGATACGTACTGTGCCATGAAAGTTTAATCGGTGAAACTAGCGAACTGGAAAGTCATAGAACTGGTAGAACTAAGAACTAGAAAATTTCAATACACGAACGTTAACATTTCAACTGTATATGCGAAACAGTTCAGAATCCTTACCGTGAACAAAGGTATTACTTCAGCCTATAACAGTCAACATTTGACATATTTGTTCCTGGAAATCCAGAAACTCACTCAAAGACGATAAAGATAAAAGAAACATTAAAACATAAACATAATGAACATAAAACGCATCTCTTCAGCTACTGCTTTTGTTATTATTTTTTGAAATAATTCTTTTTTATATCCAAATTAAGTGGTACTTTTTTTCCACTGTCACTCATTTTTTTTTATCAAAGTACAGCAGAAGTAGGTTAGAAATATTTTACGTAACAAGTAGGTGATAGATAAGAAAAGGGACAGTGTAGAGTTTTCGTTTGTTCCGAAATCGTTTGTGGTAAATTAAAATCATGAACCGGTTCATAATCGAATATGCGCTCTACGACAATATCAAATTGGTTCCATACTCGTTCTGAATCAGTAAGGATTGTTTTCTGCGAACAAAAGTGTTTCGTGAAGTCCAGCTCATTTCTGCAGGCTTACTTACTAAGTAAGTAGCCATTACTATAATCAACTATGATGTACTGTTTTGTGTTCTATGTATTGTAATTGATACTCCTGATGATAATCTGTCAATTAAACTTGATTCGTGAGAAGGCGCCTTAATTTACTCACATGAATAGAAGACGTTTTATGGCTAAATTCAATTATAAAACTAAACCTGGAATTCTATGTATGTATCATCCACGTATGTACGCTAACGGTTCTATTATAAACTTTTGCAAAGCGCCGGTATGTTTATTAGATTTCGCAGAAACATCCAGCGGGCAAGATATACCGAACGGTTTCGGAGCATCATCGGTTAGCAGTTCTATAAATACGTGCGAATGCGATGTTTCCTGTTTTCTTTCGTATTAACGGAGAAAGAAAAAGGAAGAATACGTCGATTGTTTTAATGACGTTGTTGAAAATTGGAACGTATAAAACGCTAAAATAGCACACGCCGTTTCTTTAATCTAAAACGGCCATAAAAAAGAATGTTCGTTGTTGATCTCCGGCTCCTGTTTTCCACGTTTTACCGCTTTCTGCTCCTTTATGGTCATCAATTGTAGAGATTTATGGATAATAATAGTTGGGAATTTAGTACCGATATTCCTTCTTTAATTATCTCGACTACATAAATTCAAAATACAGATAGTATGAGCTCATAATTTTAAAAATGAGCTACTGTTTCCTTTACAACATTAATAAATAAATATGTGAAGCTTAGGGTCGTAATCCTGGATATAAATTTCAATCAGTTACCTTTTTTCAAAAAAACAATGAGCTGATTGCACATATTTTCACAAGTAATTCAAAAAAGGAAAAAGTTTAAATATTCCAATAATTAGAGCATACTTAAATAGACAAAGTGGATATGTTATGACTTTCGGACTTTACGGAGGGAGCTTTTCGCATTGTTTACCTATCTATGAAAACGAGTTAGAGAACAAATAAAATGTTATCTTTAGACCCAAGAACCATCGACATAAACACATTTGTTCTAAGGTTTCTCGAATAGCGCTGTGTTCGAAAAGAAATTTGGTAACTCTGCTACCACACACAGCATTTCCCAAGCCCTCATTCGATAAAAACCTACGTCCTCTCAAGTGTTTCTTTTTTGAGTTTTGGTAGACGATAATGGTCACCGGGAGCGAGGTCGGGACTGTAAGGTGGATGTTGTAATTCCTAATCCAAAGCCGCATTTGCTGCTTTATCGCTTGAACAATTAGTGCTTTATGCACCCTGAAGAAACGGAGATTTTTTAGGGTAATTATGGTTTTTCTTTCGCATACATCCGCTCTCAGTAGCTATAGGTACATTTTAATTCAAGCAAAAGATAAGAACTCCGCATGATACATTTATTTTATAAATACAATTCACTACACATAACTTATCTTTTGTACGAAATTCATTTATCAGTAGAGCGCAACAAGTCGATTGCCTAGCCAGTAGCGTCACTGCGCTGGATTAACTGAAATAAATGTGCGCATTATTTAAAACAAAAAACAATAAGAGAATTTATAAAAACGCAAACATAATATAGTAAACAACTTACCGAATATGCTTAGATGGCTGAAAAGAAATCCCGAAGTGAGGCTTTCAGCACCTGTATCATAGCGTACGTCTCTACACCGGGGTATCTTTGAGACCCATCCGTTGCAGCGTTGCAGGCTAGCAAATAAGGGTGTGACGGTCATTGCCCGTGCTACAATCGATACTACGGAATTTTCTTTAATGTCTGTAGTTTCATCTATACTTAGCCCCAGCCTTTTTATTCCGATTTTCACACAATTCTCAATCTTCTCGCGCACTAACGGCAAATACCTACGTAGCGTCTGCGGACTTGGTAGTTGCCATGATGGATTGCATTTTTTCCAAAATTGATGAAACATTGTTTGTCCGAATTTTGCAAACTATATATTGCAAGCACTTATCATCATCGTTAAATCACATAGAAATTCTGTATACGGTCTGCTGCCGTTTTTTATATGGTTTCCAACATAATAAACATTTATCGCAAACTTCACATTTAATTTACTAAAGAGAGGCACATTTAAAGCATAGGAAAATGTTTATAAAAAAGCGTTTTGAAAGAGTTATTCCGTTAATAAAATCTCTTCCTGTCGGATTCAATTATTGTTTCGCCCATAGCCACACATAAGGTATATAAGTGAGCAAAAGTGAACCGCAAGCTTTCCACGTCATACAAATTTACCTACGTACATTTTAACATAGCGGTAATTATAAGTTACAAAACAAAATTACTACGTCATGTCGACACGCTCGAATACCTAAATTGTGAATGAAAATTACCGTTGGAAATCTTATTACTGAATAATTGTTTGAACTAGTCTTCTGTGAAAATACCCTGTAATTACCGAAATTACATGGTAATCAGTTAACGTAAACGAATGGAATTTGGTAGAATATTGGATTTTGCAGAGAAGTACAAAAGCACAACGTATGTACAGATTATTTCTGGAATTAATCAACGGAGTTAAAGATAATTCACTTTTCACTCGCTTTTTTATTATTTTTTCCACAAATAGAATAGAGAGACATTTCTAATAAACTTCTTAACTAAGGCCTCAAAATGAAAGAAACTCTTTTCTCAAACTTAATCAAATCTCCTTAGCAAACGTTACTTTTTAGTTCCTTTGCAAATTATGTTTGGCATTCCGATCACTTGGAGAATTAATGAGAACAATTGCTTTTTACCTCAGGTCTTTTGATTTTATTTTACTTTTGTGTTGATTGTGTTTTATATTTGTTATTATTCTCACCAACTGATATGCTTGAGGCTTTGCATGCAATAGGAACTGCGAAAGAGCCCTGCAGTGTTACAATGAAACATTTCCGGATAGGGTGCTGCCTAGTAGGACATACTTACTACCGCTCTTTCAAGAAATTTCAAGAGAAGGAGAACAACTTTAGAGCCACTGACGTGAAAATAGCTACCAAAATAGCAGTCAGTTCAAATGTTATCAAACTGAACAAGATGCGTCCTACCACTAAAATACAGTTGACTTGCGAAGGGTTGCACAAAAGAATCCATATCTTAGGTTATCCAAGAGATTTCGCATACAAGTTCGATAAGCACCACACCTAACCACATGTGGTTCTACTACCGGTACATGGATTATTGACAAAGGATCCAAGAGGTAGTTTGCCCACAACCCTTATACAAAAAAGATCATATCTTGAGTCGTTCAAGAGATATCACATACAGATTCAGCACACATGACACTCAACTACGTGCGATTCTATCGCTGACTTATAAAGAATCCAAGGGGCAGTTTACCTACAACCCTTTCACAAAAAAAAATTATATCTTGAGTCACATACAAATTGCACAAAAAAATTCATATCTTGGGAAGTCCAAGAGATATCACACGCAAATTTGACTCCTGTGTGCAATTCTACCACCGGAATACCGTTGACTTACAAAGGCTCCAAGGAGAACTTTACTTACAACCTTACACAAAAAATGATGTCTTTAGTCGTCCAAGAGATATCAGGTACAGATTGGACACACACAACACTTACTCACCTGTAGTTGTCACTTTTACGGAACCAGAATTAAATAAGGCTGCCACGTATTTCGTAACACCGCTAACAGTTACGATGGTGCTCTTACGAGTGTTAATAGCTAAAGGTACAACGTTTTTAAAACGAAAATGAATGTAATATTCCCCAAGGTATAAAATTCATCACAATTTCAACTGCAAGGTCCAATCGATTAAATTACCCAATTTGAATAATTGTATAGCATCCCTGTTTTTTGCTACAATTTAATAAAAGCGTAACGATATATAAATTGATCA
Source organism: Oryctes borbonicus (assembly GCA_902654985.2). NCBI lineage: Eukaryota > Metazoa > Arthropoda > Insecta > Coleoptera > Scarabaeidae > Oryctes > Oryctes borbonicus. Next base: position 6,356,292 of record LR736867.1, on the reverse strand, counting down.
CCGTATATTTTTCAATTATTTATATGAGAAAAAAAAAACTAAAAAATCCTATTACTGTAGCATTAAAATGAAAAACAAAAAAGATAGGATTAAATTTAAATTTATTCAATAATACCTCCATATATCTATGTCGCCTGTACACAGTGTTCTTTAAGAACTCCCGCAAGGAGAATCCATTTATGATACGTCGGTAGAGCTCGCCGACCAATGCATCTATCTTTACAGGTTTCAGTTAAATCTTCTGCAGTTTATAGGTGCACCTGCAAACTGCAGAAGAGAATATCTGTTTAAATTTTTTGCTCATAACATGTACTTGTTCTTCTTAATACGTTTACTACCATAACTACTGTAAGCCTAAAAAGCATTTAAAAATAGTGAACATGCTGCTCAAATTTCGCTGTAATCGATCGATTCCTGACAAAAAGCAGCTGTATCTTCTAAACATGGCCAATGCTATGAGCTCTTTTTTTGAAGCAATTTAAATGCGTTACAGTAAGCCTATCGGAATCATGTTCAGACACCAAAGCACTTATGTGCTGTCATCTCGAGACTAGCAGCACAAGAGCAGCTCGAGTGTTAGTTTGGCATCTATACCCGGCTGTTTGTGGTTGTATCTCTTGGCACTGAATAAGATAGAGATATGAGGCAGTTGGCTAGTACTTACTCTCTTTACATTGCTTTTGCCACGGGAAACTCCATCATTACAATAAGCTATATTAGTTATTATGGTCATTGTCCAGTTTCCCGTTGGAAAAATGAATTGTCTGCAGTTATACTTATTTGAAATAATGTAGTCATTTCTAAGACTGCAAGACGTACTATTTTTGCGTAATCACACGCCGGCGCTGGCGTTATAGCTAAAGTTATAGTTTTAACACACGGTAGTTTTAGTAACTTCTGACTGTCGCATGAAGAACCACAAGATACACAAGTTTTTGCGTGTGAAAAGAGCCATCTAAACGTCTGTTGCGTACTTTCATCCTCTGCCTACACTTGCCCGGCTTTATTCTTCAATATATTTTTTGCTATTAGAGCGAAAAAAAATTATTTAAGAGTAATTCCAGCAATGATGCATTGCTGCGCATGATAAATAACCAACAGCGTTCTGTCGAGTCATACTATTTAACAAATAACATCCTTTTTATGACGCAGTAACAATAATTTTAGGCTATGGTCAATTTAAAGATTTTCAAACAAACAAGAGGAACGTTCAAAAAATGAAATCTATTAAAGCTTGCGCAACTCATTACAGAATTAATCCTTTCTGCACAGATTACTTGCCATTTTTTCCAATGCTTGAGCGCCGCGTAACTTCACAACCGTTTAATTTTAATTCCTGGTGTATTCATTGATGAAAATTGATTTATTTATTTATACGAGCATGTAAACTTGGCAAACGCGTCTGCCTTATATCAAAACGGCATACTGACGTGCACTGTTTTTATACCGCTTGGATTATTAACCCTTTTCGTCGATATTCACAGCGATAGCCAGAGCATTAAGCTGGAAAATTTCAGACGTTTAAAGCCGTATATAGCTAACTATAAATTTAGAATTGCACACATATATATATACGAACTTATGAGTAATCTACGCAGGTATGTAAATAATGAGACATTATACATCACGTATGTATATGTTTACGTGTACTACTGTTTATTACAGTATAACTTATGAAGAATTTTGCCGGAATAAATCAATCGATGCTCTAACGCAGCGCTGCGCTATCCAACTGACGGCCCCTAAATTTATTTTTACGGCGCGCGAACCAAATCACCTGTTTTTAAATAAAAATTTGAATAGTCTATCTATGCCAAACTAAATTAATAATTAAAATGAAAAGGAACCAGTTTTGTTTAAAAAAAACTTATAGCAGTGGCCGCTATGATGATATGAGTCTTCTAAACTTGCCGATGCACATACTTATTGCAAGTTTAACCATTAGTTATTAATTGCCGTTTTGAAGTTAAGCTACCTATATTGTATTATATTATATAAGTACGTTTCTCTTATGAGATCATAAAATAATTAATATCTATAATTTAAAATGTATTTACAAAAATATCGCGACTACCTTTCAATACACGAAGAAAGTATTCGTCGTGTTGAGTGTCATGAGAATACCATAAACGAACTACTTATTTAAATATTTATTAATTTAATTGGTCTAACAATGCAGCAAAATTTTCAGAATCATCAGTAGGCGCATAATTTGAGGTTTAGAAATGGCAAAAGCAAGCAAGCCATTTTCGAGTGGAGAATTGATTAAAAATGTGCTGTAAAAATGGGACGGGTCTTTAATGCCGAAGAATTGTTAATCAATTTAAAACCGGTTCACTTTCTCATGAGATTGTAAGCCAGCATGTAAGAGAAATCAACATACATATCGCCAACAAATTAGAAAACATGATCAATAATTGTTGCTATTTTTCTATTGCTTTAAACGAAATTACAAACGTTTCTAATACAAGTCAAATGCTTATTTATATAAAAAAAAACTTAAATGAGTTGGGTATTCGGAAGAACTTCTAAAATCACGGTCATTATACAGGTTAAGTCGGGAAGAACAGACTAAATTCTAGAACTACATTGTACACGTGAAAATAATGCAAAAACTTTTGTTCTTCTCCGATATTCATTTGTCTCAAATTTGTATACATCAACATTTTCTTAAACATAGCGTTCTTTTAATAATTGTTAAAAAAATACCGAAAAGGAGTTATATTAGCCGAAAACGGAGAATGCTTCCTCTGCTTCGAACAAAATTTCATACGAGACGAAGGTACCAGGTTTTCTCGGCTTTTTACCAACACCGGCAAGGAATAAATTACCTCATTTTTGTTTTCGCTCTCTATAGCTTCGGATTTAACCTCTAAATATGAATAAATATATCTCTTTTGGATAATATTTCCTTCTTTACGGAGTCTCTTATTTGCGGAATAAGCATTCTTATTTCCGCGAAGAAACATAACGAGGAAAGGAGAAAAGTAACACCTAAAGAGAAGAATCTTCTTCCGAGTTTTGTTAGATCCACTAAATGGATGCGCCAATCAACTACATCACTACTCCGTGACATAATTTGTTTTACTTGAAGCTGTGTAATTTGTGGTCGAGCTAATGGATATGACAGACGTTGAAAACTTACATTTATTCGTAACAGTTAAATATGGGAATCCTAAAATTGCTGGCTGTAATATTTATTGATCAAACCAGGTGTAGATAAGGCGGATAAGTAATTTATATATAATTATTTCACACTTTAGTTGTTTAATAAATTGCTGTTTTGTTTTGTATAGGATTTGTATTGTGTATCGCATTCACCGTCGAAAATCGAAATAGCCTTGCTGACGATATTCTGCGTTCAAACTGACTATAAACAACGCCACAAATGCCATAATAGCGTTAATCCATTTTCCACCGCATACAGCAAAAGACAATACTGACTAAATGAAGGGTATATATCCGAGACAGCAGACACACTCATCGTAATTCATATCGCGAGGAATGTATTTCCCCAGTGGTAAATTGCCTAACTAAAAATTCACATGTTTTTAGATACCTGCAAAGATTGAAGACAAGCTGCCAACCGTACCTATTCAGCCACATTTGTTCACAATTGACTCGTCTGAACGAACTATTGTGGAATAGACATATTATTAGACAATAACTCATAATACATCCATAAATTCCAAAGGTGCATTAGGAGCATTTGATGAATTACTTCATACTCATTCGTGTTTAAAGCAAGGTACGTATTATTATTAAAATCTTTGTGGGTCTATATACAAATCGGTATTTAGCGTATTTTGATCTTGCCTTCAAATAGTAACAGTAAATATGTTCTTGTTTTAGACGTGGCAAAGAAGTACTATTTATTGAGTTTTTCAGTGAATATTGCTATGTATAATAATTATATAGTCTAGACAAGATTATTTTATTATTTCTGTTCAAACGTTACACCATATATGTATATTTGCATATGTAGATCATATACTTAATAATACTAATAAGTATTATATAAATATGTACACTGCCGTTCAGTAAAGTTAGGTCATACAATAAAAAGCTATTATATCACACTGTATACAATTATTAATACATAAAATTAGAAAAATATTAAGCATACACTCTTTTCTAAGGGATTAAAACCATAAATTATTATGTAAAGTAGAAATATTGCGACAACCACAATAAAGTCTCTTTTATTACCATTCCAAGAATTTTCTCGGTACTGATCTTTTGAAAAGGGTCGTTTGGGAATTATTAACGAACAATACATTTAGGAAATATACCGCAGCATCACTCTTGTTTATTTATCACAGACGTAAAGATATAAATTTGCTTCATTTTACTGTTGAACGTGTGTTGGTGTGCATCTGTCGTTTTTGCGCGAAAGTTTTAAGAAAATTTACTTCAAAATGGCCCGTGGCAGGCCTACCAGTGTAGAAAAACGTTCACGCATTATTACGCTGTTTGAAGAAGGATATTCGGGGCGACAAATTGCTGAAAAAATAAATATGAGGAGTTCAACGGTAAATGTCATCATAAAGCGATATCGTCCTGGAGCATCTAGGAAAACAACAAAAGCTGAAGATTTGAGAATTGTATTATTAAGCAAACGCAATAGAAAATTAACAGCGCCACAAATAGCAGCCGAAGAACAAGTTTCGGCGAGTACGGTAAAACGTCGACTTCAACAAGCGGACCTTCATGGACGCATTGCCATTCGAACACCCTTATTACGTCGGGGCAACAGAGCAAAACGGCTACAGTGGGGCCGTTCTCATCTAGATTGGTCGTTAGATGATTGGAAACACGTGCTTTGGAGTGACGAGTCAAAGTTTGAGGTGTTTGGGCAAAATCGACGAGTTTATGTCCGAAGATCTAAAACCGAAAAGTGATCCCGAACTGCATTGTGCCTACAGTGAAGCAAGGGCGTAGTTCTGTGTTAGTGTGGGGATGTTTCTCCTTTGCCGGGACGGGAGATTTGTGCAGATTGCAGGGTGTAATGAGGAAGGACAATTATTTTGCAATACTCCAGAATCATGCAGTGCCATCAGGATTGCGTATAATAGGCCGTAACTTTACATCCATACATGACAACGACCCAAAACACACTGCGTTAGTGTGTAAGAACTATCTAAAGGAGCAAGAAGAACAGCACATACTGAAAGTAATGGCATGGCCCCCACAAAGCCCAGATTTGAACCCTATAGAGTTCCTGTGGGATGAACTGGACAGGAGGATCCGAAAAATATGTCCAACTTCACAAGAACATTTACGGAATATTCTGCAACATGAATGGATTAATATTCCACAATCCGTTTTAACAAAACTTATCGAAAGAATGCCTAGAATAGTTCGAGCGGTGATTAACAGCAAAGGAGGTTTTTTCGATGAAAAAAAAAATGTTCAGTATGTTATATTAGGCCAGAATAACTTTTTATTTATTTATTTTTGTCTTTTTTTTTTCTTTTCTTTTTTTGTCGTTTTTTACTAACCGACCGAACTTCGAAAATAAAATTAATTACAAATCTGATATATGTACATGTTCAACATTGTAATTTTAATGTAAATACTAACAATTCTCTCCGATAGCTTCACAATTACTAGAGGTGATAATTTTAAAATGTTAGCCTTCATGTTTATGTTGTACCTAATACATCGTGCCTAAGTACTGGCCCTCACTTACTCATGATTGCGAATGTTACTTTTATCTATCAAATAAGTAATTATTCATATGCAGAATGAAGATTGTAAGATCCGAAAGGTGCACAATATAGCTCTACTGAGGCGTTAAACTCCTCCTTTGTAATGGCAATTACATCGGTCACCTTGCAGACGAAGTAAAACCTTTCTTTAACGGATGTAATTAACTCAGTAGCCGTGGTAAATACTTCCCGTAGCCCTCCACAGCGGGAGAAATTCCTTCCAAAACGTAATTAGAATGTTTCGATTGCACAAATAAAATCTACTACTACGGTTGAAGTTTCATCGGTTCAGGAATGAAAAATTTTACTCCAGAATGGATGCTCCTATAACGAGTTGCGAGGAAGCATCAGAAAAGGATATAAACCGGTGTTAAATCCAATAAAAATATGGGTATGGTCATAAAAGAAACCGTTACCCAATAATTAGGCCCATTGAATTTCTTCATCTAAATATACTAATTATCGACGTGGCATTAATTTACTTTTCGATTATCTAGCTTTTTTTTACGATGGAAATATTTGCAAAAGAAAAAATTCCCCGCGGATTAAGGGAAGTTGGGCAGCGCTAGCCTAACAGTTTAGAGATATTGGGAAATATTAGATACGTTATTATCTAAACTAAGCAAACAGTACTAAAATCTAATCGTAAAACGTTCCCTTAACAGTCCTATTGGAACTCTGTGTACTGTCCAGTACACTAAACTTCGGTTATAACAAACATTCAGAGGAGGAAAGAGAGTTCGTTGGTAAACGGACAGAAGAACAATAAGTTATAACTAACAGAAATGAGGCAGAATGAGAAATTTTAGAATAGGTATAAGAATTTCGGTGATATATTTACTCTGCGCCAGTGTAAGTTAAACATTTATTAACTCAAAGTAATAATTTATTGATCTCCTCACTCTGCTTGTGTAATAGTTGTTGCTTTTGTGCGTTAGTTTTTGGATTCAATTCATCACAAAATTCTATCTAACTCGTATTTATTTTAATGAAACGTGTTTACAACATTATAGATTACTACACTAGATTTATCGAGTAAACGCAGTAGCAACATGACTAACAAATAACGTTTATCATTGATTGATCGGCGAGCTTCCTCACCTACACACCAAAAAGCATACTCCGATTTCTATCCATAATTAAAAACCAACCGCCCCGTTTGAAATTGAACCCCCATCTGACTATCTCAAATGATAGATCCCACAACTACCAAAGAAGTGTCATCGGCGTAGTTCTTCAACATGGGTCTATTCTCCATCGAAAGATATTCGACAGCATAAACATCATTAAAATAAATCACAAAAAGTAGTGAAGTCCTTGAGTATTGCCTGCCTTACTATGTTAATCGGACGGTGCAAATAACTTTTTGACGTCTTTCTATTATTGTCTGATATTTTCCCATCTTCGCTGTATGTACCGCCTTCTCTACTTCCTTCTCTTCTATGCTGTCACCCTTATTTTCTAACAAACCCCAGAATCTGGTCTGGTTTTTGTACCTTGTCGTAATTTTTGCTGACATTATATTTAGCTTTGCATTGCTTTGTCATACGTACGCGCATCGTTCGTAACAATTTCTCTATTTTTACCCTTTGTACATGTTCTGGATTGCTTCTTCCTTTCCAGCGTTCTTTACACAATTTTCTTTTATCCTTTCTCCGCTCTCCTTCCAACCTTGATCTTTCTAACCATATCTTTCAGTTTGGTTTGCAATTGCTCTTAAGCTTCATATTTTAATATGATCTTTTCACTCAAATATTGGTTTCAATTTACTTTCTTTATTGTTGTCTGTGTTTCTGTAGCAGCCTGGCCTCAACTTCTTCTCCGAATCTACATCGGTACTGTTTCCTCCTTCGTCAATCTATATGTTCGTATCGTTTCAGAGCTAACGCCATTTCACTTGCTGTTTTAAATTCCTCTTTATCTTTATCATTTTTAATTTTTACCGCAAGCACATAGTGATCGGGAAATGTTTTTGTTTCTCTGTTAACCATCACGTCACTTACATGTTTTTCTCATTAAACTGTGACCTACTACGCTTTTTCTGTAATTGAGCTTTATCGAGTAAATCAACAGATTTTTTTGTGATGGAAATAGGTGTTTATGGCTACTAGATTGTTCAGAAGGTAATATTCCGTCAATTTTAAACAAGTATTATTTATCTTATTACCTTAGAATTCATGTTTTACTGCCGTTCTCACTTATGTTAGATATAGAGGGATATATAAAACCAAAGTCTTATGGGAAAACAATACGTTGATGTGTAGATTATCTACATTAAAACAACATAAGAATTATTCAAATCTTATAGACCTTGTTGAAGAAGAATGAAATTTCGCAAGCGTAAAAACTAAAGAAAAACTTGAACAGAACACACAACTATATATATTATCTAAAAACCTATCTATCAATTAACTGGTGTAGGGCTAAAATATAATACTACTTAAACAATCTTTCTTGTCCTTAGTAATGGACCCTGCTAAATTTGCCAGAAAACTATAATACAGTATAGTTTTATTACACGAGCTAAACGAACGAATTAGTTAGATTAATACGGATAACATTTAGGTTAATAGTACTTATAGACTAGAAAGTCCATCGAGATATATAAATCCGCTACTATATAATATACATTAATATATCGATGATACGCTATAGAGCCCAACGCAGTTGTTGCCAAATTTCGGGCTCAATAACGTCATGTTGATCTATTCGTATATACTGTATATAAAATTCGACCAGGGCGCCCCCTACATGGTCATTCTCGGAACTATTTTGTGTATTTAATTATAGGAATAGTACGCCATGGAGCCCCCCGCGAAATGTGTAGCTTTAGGGTCTACTGATTATTTCTAGCCATTTAAAGCTGAGATACGCCTCGATACGTTGTTGAGCCCGGAGTCGGGCACAACAACGTCATTTTAGGCTCCACAATGACAGATTATATTTTCAACGGTCTCATCCATGACTCTTTATATGCCATATTATTAGATGACATTAAAATTCAAACGCATGCCTAATTTCTAGTTGTAGGTTAAGAATAAACGTTTAATAAAGAGAAGAATTTCATAAAATTTCTAGCTAAAACATATTTCAGTGTATTATATCGTAACACAAGTTCTGCAATGGTAGAACGAAGAAGGAACAATAACGGAGTGTTTGCATGTTACAGTTTTGATGTGATTGGTACATAATTATTGCAATAGTACTAGACATGTTAGAAGTACTGAACATACACTTATTTCTCGAATCTCAAACCTTGATTTAATTCAAATACTTAACAACAGTAGACTTTGTGTCATTTCTGAACGAATAATTCTTTCACACATCCCTCCTCTTACCACAGAGTAAGGTAATATAGAAATTCCATGACATACTTTTTTATCGTTTCCTACTTCTACTACTTTCTTTAATATTAAACAGTCGCATTAGGAAAACAATTACCTAAAAGCCGCTTAACTTACAATTGTTCGTTAGCAAAACCACATTAAGCCTTTTAGTAGAAAAATAGTTTGATGTAAATGCCTAATTACATAATACATCAATTCTACGAAGATATATTGATAAGAAGACGTTTCTCATGTGAGCAAAATTATAATTTTCTCAATAAGTAATTTTCGTATAATTTAAATGAATTCTTCTTTGAGGAAAATAAATTTTCTAAATAAATGCTCTTAAAAGTTGGAATTAAACATATAAACGAAGTGGTGAAACATTTCGTACACTCAATCAACGAAAAAACGGTGTACCTAATTTAGTCTTAAGAGAAAAGAAAACCTTCTTAACCATCGAAGAATTTGCCAAACAGATGTCAATCCTTCGATTGTTAAGAAGGTTTTCATTTTCTCTTAAAACTAAATTAGGTACACCCTCTTTTTCGCCTCATTTAGAATACTGCTCGGATTCAATAATAAACCTTCGTTTACAAAATGGCCGTCTAAGACGTTCATTTTACTGCTTGTATTTATTGTATATAAAACAGTTACATTTTCAAATGTACATGTATGTCCAGTTTCTAATATATGTGTTGCTACACGTGAATTGCCTTTGTTACAAATCCTTTATTAATTATTTTGAAGAAACATCGTTTCAAAGATATAACCCCGGTCGCAGCGCGGTTGAGATATTTTCTGCACATTGTCAGGGTCTCAGAGACAGTTAGATAACTTTCTAATGTTACTTAACAAACTTAACAACAACATTTCACAATCGTACAGATACAGATTACAACTATTTCATTGAACTTTGGTACTTACAGGAAATCAACTTTTTGTGATACATAAATATTTAGCTAATATATACTATCATCCCGATAACATAAAGCATGCTGGCTTAATTAATTAATTCCATGATATCTATACTACTGAAAGCGCCTGTGACATCTGACAATGTCAATAAAGAACTCGATAGAATTTGATCAACCGCGTACACTAGTGGTCTACACTTCTTTCTTAATAAACACTTTGCAAAAATCTGTTGCAATACAACTGGCATTCTTCTCTAATCAAGAAACGAGTTCAAAACAATGGATAAAAATCCCATACAGGGAAATAATCAATTTCTTAAAGAAATTTATAATAAAATTATAAAGCAGCCTTCTATAACAATGGCACTTTAACAAGCCATTTAGTTAATAATAAAAGACCGGGCACCACGTTCAGTAAATCATGTTTATAAAAGAAATTGTAACGATTGTGAAAAAATGTATATAGGCCAAACTGGTAGCAATTTTAAATTGAGATTTGATAAACAGAAACGGAAACAGAACGCATGTTTCTGTTTGATTAAACAAAGGTAACAACACATACATTAGAGCCTGATTATATTATTTTCAATGTTTTACATAAATCAAATAAAAAGCATAAGGCGTATGTACACTTGCTGTTAAAAATTTTACCTTTAGTCTTGAATCTCACGATAATGTTCTAAGGTAAAATGAACGTAGATTAGTAACCAAGCATTATGAAAACATTACCAAGTGAGCTTTTCCTTGATTGAATATTATTGGTATATAAGGTGAGCGTCACTTAATGTGGTTGCGATTAGTATTATCACTTGCCTATTATTATTATTATTTCAATTCCAGCACTTAAACGGTCAATATAATAAGATATCGTTTATTAGGTTATTTTTATCATTTCAGAGAAAAGTTGTGCAGGAAATTATTATCAGCATAGCTGACCCGATCATTTTTTAAACACGAATCTATCTATTTTCTTCAATTGTTTGATACAATATAAAGCCCTCTTTTTGGTCAAATAAAACTCCTGGAGTTACATAATAATTGTTTCGAGAAAATGGCGTTTAAAACCTAAAACTGAGCCATATCAATTTGGACATAGAAGTATTTCCTTGATCCAAGAAAATATATTTTCTTAGCTCAATTTATTTCAAGGAAGAGATTATTTATTTAAACAAAAAAAAGATACTGCATGCAAACAGATGTACTTTCTTATGTACAACAGATTATTTTCTTGAAGTCCTACTGATTTCAAGTAAAATTTCTTAGAGCAAATGAGGTTTAATTGCTTTTTACTGGCTGGTGTAGTGGCGCTGAATTTTGGTAAGTTTAACTAAAAGATTAGCCGATGCTCATATTTATACGTTTGTATGCATGAACAGTGAAATATAATTATAATGGATCAACATTTTTAGAGGAAATTGCCCTGTTTGTATGGTATGCCTTCAGGGCTTCTGTAAAGAACGCTGTAAAGGAACGTAGGAACAATACACGTAAGAGGATTTTCTTATTTTATGAGTTACTGTTCTTTTTTGGATATATGTAATATTTTTGTAAATAAATGTTGAATGTCCAAATGTTCTTTGCTTTTCCTTGCGTATCATGTTATAATCCGATAAATGTGGTAATAAAATACTGATAAACAAAATAGTGTCAATTATATAATGTCAAATATATAACTGTTTGCGATATTCAGTAAGTACCCTTTAAATAATTAGGCTTTAACAGATACTCCAATGGGTTTGTTAAAATAATTGCTTTATTAATTTCATAAACTTTATCAATTGTTATGACAATTACGCCATTAGAATTAAACTGATGAAGCTTAATTCTGAGGTGTTTATTTAATATAGACAACTACATATTTTAGTTGAGAAATTAGTTTCTTATCCGAAGTATTTCAAATTATTTTATCACGCATCTATTTCTTTGAAATAAGTAGTGCTATACTTACCTGAAGTAAACACTTCCTTCCTTCAGTCGAAAATTTTTTTCTTTCAGTTTAGAAAATAACTTTAAAAGACGTATTTGGATCAAGAAATTATTTTCTAAAACTAAAAAGTTCGTATTTGACTTAATAAGTTTAATCTTAATGCTTAAGCAAAGAAAATGTTTTATTTGATATTCAAGAAGTTGATTAAAGTGAATGTTTTCTTGCACAAATACAAATACGCTTCAGGAAAGATATTTTTGTTTTAAGAAGACCTTTCTGTGTGTGGCTATGAAATAACGGAATGTGTTCTTGATAATTAATATAGTATGCACAACACTTTAAATTTCAACAAATGCACATTTAATACTCTCTGTTGTTTATCGAATGTTTTCTCTATTATAACCTGATTCTAAATTTTCATTTATTTTTTTAGAGCCAAGTTGTCATGCCTTAATTTTAGGTTTTAAACGACATTTTCTCGAAATCATTTCTATGTAAGCCCATGATATTTTTATTTGACCGTAAAGAGACATTTCTATTCTATCAAACAATTGAAGAAAAGTGCTAGGTTCAAACTTAAAAAAAGATCGAGCGATATCATGGCTAACAAACAATTGAATAAAAATATTTCTTTTGTAAAATGCATAACGACAAAAAAAGGTGTTTTCATACTTTTAACTCGGTTCGCATAATAGCAACCATCAGTTAAAGATGCATTACATCATCTTTACAATAAAGTCACGCGATGCATTACCCTTTTTAATTTCGAAGAAAAGTGCCATGTGCAGTAAATGGATGCACATGAATGCAAAAGAAAAACTGATATTTTAGAGAAATTGAACAAATTATGAAAGATGAGTCAAGGAAGTGTAACCGCTCTTTTGGCAACTACATCTTAGCATCGTGTGGAAAAAGCTCTTATCCAGAACTGCTTTCTGCAACTATAAGACATTAGGTTCCTTCATAAATATGTTTTAAGGAACTCGCTACTTAGTTATTGTATTCATTATTGCTTATTATTATTTAAAGTCTTTGGATCCCAGAGTGATTAAACTAACCAAGGTCCATTGTATTTATTTTAAACTTTTGGTGTAAAAGTGATAGTTTTTATGAGAATTTTTTTCTGTAAGTTTGGAAGTTCACGCGACATTTACATCTAGTGTTATGGACTAAAATTCTTATTACACTCATGCAAATGCTCAGAAACTCATGAGAGGAAAATTCTTTGCCTTACGGCTCAAAAATTTCTACTAATCTAATTTCTAAATTTCATCTACAGTATAGACACTATATGTATATACCACTCATAGATGCCTTCTTGAACCTTTGATTTTGATAAAGCATTGTTCCTTTTTAGAGCTCCTAAATAGGAACAATGCTCCCAAACTTACTACACCACATTACGTAGACTCTAACGATTTCAAATTAAGTTTAGAAGTAATACTCAAGCATTTTACTTATTCTCCCTGCAGCAATTTTTATAACTACCAAGCTCTAGCAAGTAATCGAATCTTGTTTTACGATGTACACTCGACACAATTTTGAAACATATGTACGCTTGTTGCGAAACAAAGAAACTAGAAACAGATTGTGAATTTTCGGGTCTTACCGGCACGGAAGCATTTTCCTCGGCGGTGGTTCCCCCGTCGGGGGGCACATGACCAGCCTTGGCGACGAGGCCCGCCGGCACCCGCACCGTGAGGCGTTCTTGATCTGTACCCCACTCACACGTGGTTCCCTCGTAGACCACTGCACTCAGTGCATTTCCCGCACTCACTCTCTAGACCTGTGTAGGATGCGACACGTATGAAATATCTAAACGGATCAGTTCGTTCCAGTCTATGACTGTATCCAAACGCGGCTCATGCAACTGCTACAATTGTTTGTGTCGTGAATACCAACGATATAATATCGTATTGCCTCAAACATAACATATTCTTGTACACTGTCTATATATACGTATATTCTTTCCTCTATTTTCTTAATTAGAATTGTTAGGACGTTACTTATAAAACCGGGCTAATATGTGGCAATTGATTTATTTCACTTCTTGTACCGCACGTTAATTCATTCAAAGCGCAATATTATTGGACATAATTATGGTGATAATCGGCACATCACTCTCTCTTCCTTTATATTCTAACCTTTACGGACACCTGGCGGATTTGAAACGAATCACGAATGGGTTTTATTATACGAACTCAACTGTTCGTGTTCGCTATCTTCCGCGTGTCAATTCGCTAGTTGTCGATATTTTTTTGTTGTGTGTTGTTTTGGAGTATTTGCTGTTGTTATGGTTGGTAGTACGTGTGACCGTCCGACTTTTAGCTGATGGCAACCCGACGCCAGGGAAGTTCGTGCGGCACTACTGAACGGCGCTAGTATCGAACGACGCCGCCGCTAGAGCGCAGGAGCGTCGCGCCGTCGCTCGCGATCGTACTACCTGCTGCTCTCGCTTGTTTCACTTATGCTGTGCTTGCATTTAACGTTGACGTTAATAAACGATGGCGTTACGTTTTTGTTATTCCGCCTTTTTATTTTAATTTTTCAAATTTTCTTCGTACCGACACGGATCTTTGTTTCCTTTCTTTTGCTTTTGAAAATAAACACGGAAAACGCACGTCTCTATGTACATCGTGCGGAGCGAGTTGAAACTGGACTTCATACCTTTTGCTTTATTGGATAATAATGGTTTTTTGTTACTTCTTTGTAGTCTTAAGGCAAATGTCAGAAAAGAATACATGATTTAAATATTAACAAATACAAAACAATAACATTTATCTGCTATCTAGTGCCTATTCGCCAATTTAAGAATTTTTCAGTGTTATAAGCTTCGACGTTTAATAATCATTCGTGAATTGATGTTTAAATATATAAATATTCTTTATTTGTTGTATTACATGGTGTCAACTGCTGAAAATTTTTATAGTTGCATGGCTAAAACACCTTTGTGTCAAAAAGCATTACATTGAGAGCTATACCTTTCCAAAAGATACCCTCGCTGATGAGTAGTTACTGCACTACTGGTGATGAGACGTAGAAATTAGTAACTATTTGCGTTACTATTGTACTATTATTGTACTACTATTGTAACTATTGCAATACGGCAATATTGGCATTAATATCCGTTCATTTCCTTTTGTTTAAAAGTAGTAACGATTAGTATAAATCAATGTTTTTGTTTTCACAATGAGTAAGAATAATTCATATTGCTCCGTCCCTGCTTGCAAATCTTGGTCGAAAAAGAAACCTGATTTAAGTTTCCATCGCTTTCCTGTTGCTGGCACAGAAAACGTTTTTCTTTAGAATCAAACTGAGTTCTGTAGATAAAACTGATAGACAAAAAGCGTGGGTATTAAACTTAAGGATCGGAAAATCAATGAGCAAATACTTGAAAGTATGTTCACTTCATTTTAAGCATGACTTTTTTTCAAGAAGTAAGTAATTCTCAGTTATACCTGTTGCATTATTTATTTATATTATATTTATTAATATGTAACTATCTTTTTTTAGATGGCAGCGTAAATATAAGGTTTTTGAAAAAAATGCCGCGCCGACATAGAACTTTATGTATACCATCGCCTAAGATATCTCTCATCAAGAAAGAAATTTAAGGGAACAGAAAACTTGGATCAGAGCTATCTGTGTTAGATATATGTGTATTATATGTATGTATATTAAAATGTTTAACGTTTATGTTATTTCCTAAGCAAATGCTACTAAGATTTCCGCTTATCGATACACGCACAAAACGTCTAGATTTATGCTATTACAGCTGATTACAACTTATCACAGCACTATTGATAGATGTACAGAAGTGTTTAGCAATCTTATTACCAATGCAAATTGACGTGAACGCAGGTATAAAACAGGTAAACGCTTATCTTATCGATCTTATAATGTCATCACCCTTAGTTCACAAACCGCCAATAAAGACGTTACCATATGAACCCTAGAACAACAGAAAGTACTTATTTTCATACGAAATGAATCTGTATCATTATTCCACTTGAGGCAGTCATCCTCAGCAAGGTCCAGAAGATGTACTGGATGTTGTACGTAATAGTCATGGTTACTGAGAGACTGAAAATAGCGATAATTCACTTCTTTGTTTTTGAAGATTAATAGCTAAGCTATTAGAAATTAACCATCTCTGTAAAAAAAGTAGATAAATTTACCGATATAAGTGATGATGAATGGTACCTTATTAAACTGAAGAGTATTTTTGGAGACATTTCCACAAATATAACGTAATTTTACTCTAAAGAGTTGATTTTACATATTTTGGAGAATAATCAGCATATTTATGGGTATTTATGAGGATGATTTTAGCTTAGAAAATAGTGAATAAATGGCGAATATTACCTGGTTTAGTTAAAAAATTTCTAATACGCGAAAACATTTTCATATTAAAGTCCATTCAGAATATGAATACTTAATTATGTACGGCATTGAGTTGGTAGTCCATAACTTAGCTAGACGCATATTATTATTAAATTATTATTAATTATTATCGGCTGATTGTATCAGATTCGTGTTCGACTACAATCTACCTTTTAGTTTGTGCCAACTTTTTGTGGTTGGTAGCGAAGCCTTGTTAAAAATAATACGTGGTTTATAAATCTGGATGCTTCGTCTTCGTACTAAGGCCCGTGCAAGACCTGTGAAGAATTATCGAACAAAAAATATCTAAGTTGAGTACCATTAATGCCTATAATTAGATACAAGCCACTTATGTATACTTCAAATATATCTACGTATCCAATTATACTTTGCCTACTAAGCGAAGAAAAACAGTGTGATTTCATACAAATCTATTATGCTTTACTCTAAATTTTGTGATTTTTTTCATAATTGGTTTACTGGAATTAGTAACATGTGGATAGCTAAAAGAACAATAGAAAGTATTATTCGGGACAACGGTTAGGATAATATCATATTTAGCAGAGCCGCATTAGAATAAGGATTCTATGACGGACTTACACAATTTATCAATCAACATTAATGTTTCATTTTATATTACGTATTTATATTGCAGGTTATAACAAGAAAGCAGCAAACACAAAACTATTCTGCAAATTTACCCAGGCCAATGGACAACAAATGAAACAGCGACTGCTTCTAAAACACAACTAGTTACGTAAACGAGCGTATTAAAAGGATATTAAGATTATTAGGTATATTCGATCGTGGAAGAAAAGTTATAAATAGAGATGACAAAGACAGGTGAAATTATTACTTTTTTGCAGCGACTAGACAAACTCGTGTTTTGTCGACTCTCGAGGAAACCAGTAGGCAACACGAACTCTTTCTTATGCGACGAATAGACACGAGTTTGTCTAGTCGCTGCAAAAAAGAAATAATTTCACCTGCCTTGGTCAAAATTGGCCAAAATTATATTTTGTATTAGTCGTTAATAAATTAATGAGATTACACTACTGGAAGAAATGATTTTTGGAATGTGGTAAATTCCACGAAAATAGATTTCCCCACGTTATCAGAAATACTACCACGCTTATAAACTTTAGTCATTTGGTGAAATTTGCCTATTAACTCTAACCAGCGAAGTAAACTTACCTCTCTATCTACATCTTCCTATCAAAAAGTAATCTTACCAAGCGAATAGTAAATTGGGCTGTAATAGAAATAATAAAAAAAAAACAGGACATGCCATAATTATGAGGTATCAGGATATTACATGCTGGGTACGACTTTCAAGTTATATAAATAACATTGGAAATCAGATTGAGATAAATAATACATACAAACTGGGTCCCTCCCAAATTACAATATACAAGACCACAGCTTTACTGAGCAACAAGTAATAGTAAAGAAAATAAGAAAGAGCAAATGTTACGGACATGGAAAAGCTTTTTACACAATAAACAGAACCAGGGTACGGGAGAATCAAAAAACAGAAATCTAGACGGGCAGTTAATTCAAGCGATTAAAGGCTTATACGATAAAGCCGCAAACAAAGTACGAACACGTTTTCGGAAAGTTTCATTACAGTAGTAGTACTGAGCCATATGTACCTATGCTATTTATTTGTAGCAAGGACGAAGCGGTGAAAGAGAGCCCATAGGAGTTGGGAAACTTTGTAGTCCGATTTAAAAATCTACAACCCGTTCATGTAGATTCGTTTGTTAACATAGAGAAGAACCTATGGAAAAACTTAAACATCTAGAAAATATCGCCAGAACAATTAAAAAAAAAAAAATTAAATACAGAAAAAACTAAATGTATAGCAACAGGTATCCAAGGGCAAGAAATCAAATTACCTAGGAACCACAATGAACAGCAGTTCAAGATGACGAATTAAACGAAAGAATAGCTACTCACTCGACAAAAAAAATTCCGTGGACATGAATATTAAGAGGAACAAAAGTATTTGTGCATAAAATCATCTATCTAAAAATCTAAAAAGTTTGCTTGGTATTTCCGAGGTAATTAATTGTTTGAAAAAACCTCGTCCCGACCAACGTATAGCTACTCAAAGGTTTTTTTATTATAATTTTAATTGATTACAATTTCAAGGAAAATAACTAAAGAATAGCACAACCTAATTTTGCCTATTAGTTTCACGTTCCCTCACTCTTCGTCGCATTGATTTCAGTAAGTGTATCCCTATACAAAATCGAAATTCATCAGTGAATGCCATACTATGCCACTCAATGTTCCAATGCATTCGCAACCTACACCATTCCAAACCTTGCTGTCGGTGTTAAGTGGAAACATAAGATGTGGTAGATAGAATTGCAAGTCGAAAGCAGTGATTCGACTATAAGGAGTTCGAAAGGTCACGGGAGACCTGTATTATCCAACCATAGCAATTGATCT
Source organism: Oryctes borbonicus (assembly GCA_902654985.2). Taxonomy (NCBI): domain Eukaryota; kingdom Metazoa; phylum Arthropoda; class Insecta; order Coleoptera; family Scarabaeidae; genus Oryctes; species Oryctes borbonicus. Next base: position 6,337,571 of record LR736867.1, on the reverse strand, counting down.
CATAGTGGAGATTCAGTCTGGATTCAGTGGATTGGTTCCGGTTAAGACGATTTGAAAGAAAAACCACTTTTGCGCAAACCAACAACTCGATCTCTATGAAATTCGCTCAACTAGCAATATTGTCCATATTATCGCACTTTATGGATAATCAAACCCTCAAGACACATTAAACAAAAGAGAACAGTGAAAATTGAAGCAAAATTCGCAAAAAATACACCTGACAATTTAATGTGAGGAAAGTTAGGTATGGCGCGAAAACTTAATCCATGGCGCGCAAAGTTTGGTAAAAAGGTTCGCACCCCTTCTTGGTGTTGCAATTTCCATATCATGTAGCATATTTTAAATCGGTAAGAAAATTTATATATAAATGAAATAATTAATAACAACAAATTTGAATATTACAAAATGACTAATTATTATCACAACCTAACTTTTTATAATACTTAAAAGTTTTCTACGAAACAAACATTTCATCACTGGGAAACTCCGTCTTTTCCTTGTTACCTTTAACGTCATGTTTATTTAACTAATGTCTCACCGTCCTCCCGCTTTGCTTGAATAAAATATACTGTGGCACCGCCTGTACGGTCACATTGATTAGGTTTTCTTTTATTTATTCATCCGTTTAGATTTAGATCTACTTGGATATATTCAATTACGGAGACAAAGGAATCGGCATTTCGAATAGATTTTGGAATTTCTACTTGAAAATTTGCGCTCGCCATATTAATCCCCTTACGTTAAAATTACTTAAAATTAAATTAAATAAGTGAATTATATAAAAGCCTTTGAAAATACGTTCACCAAATCAATGATTCTTAATACACGCTAGATTGAATTGAATCATTTCTATTTCCATGCTTCGCTGTCCCAAAAAGGTGGATATTAAAAATAAAGTTGTGAATGCTTTTTATTTTTTTTATGATATCTCGACCTAAGAGTTGACAGCGTGCGTATTTGGTGGTGGGAATACTAATTTTATATTTTGTAGATGTAGCATAACAGAATGTGATGTTCGTCATCTAAAAACAAAATAATTTTCCACTTCCGCTTTGAATTTTCCTTTCAAATTTTACTAGCCATTCAGTCGTAATTTCGCTAGTCATCCTTTTTATTATAATAGCACTCCCCCGGTAATTTTTCTGCACGGGGACCTTTAAAACATCGAACATTAGTGTTTTGCAATTACTAAGGCTCTTTCTGTTTCACCACCCGCATTCGCAAAAAACAAGATTGCCAGACGTTCTTTTGCAGCTTTAGCACCTGTGCACCTTTCATTTTTCAATGCAAAGGTCTTATTTGCAAAGGCACAGTAAAAAAGATCCGTTTCGTCGGCGTTAATTGTATTTCGTTTATTATAATTGGCAATTCTTTATCCGTTCACTTACTTCGTCCTCGTTGACATTTGTCAGTTCTCCGTAAATAGATTTAAATGTTAATGGAAAGTAACAAAAACAAGTCGGTCCACTGTCTCACAATATTTACTATTAGTACAAATTAGTAGCAACCGGTTTCGTGTACACGGCACATCTTCAAGCCGTAATAGCAAGAAAATAAAAATGCTAAATAAATTAGAATAAAAAAATATACAACACTACTTACAAATTTATCAGTATAAAAGATAGTGTAAGGAGTATTATATATTTTTTAATTCTAATTTATTTAGCATTTCAAAATTTAAACATACAATTTCCTTAAACATTTTCCTTTCATGAATTATTTAAGAGAATTTCTTTTTACTTGGTAGAAAGAAATAATTCACTCTATTACTTACCTTTATCGATCAACTTTCTTAGTCAGATAATTGATTTCACCCCTTTTGTTTTCTTTCTAGTACGGCCTGAGGATGTGTTGCTACACGAAACCGACGGCTATTCATTTCTTTTAATAATAAATATCGTAAGACGGTGGACCAATTTTCTTTACTTTCCCTTAACCATGAACTCGTACAGAATCTACATAGATGAGATTTAAATGAGATGTGCCTCTGACAGAATTCTTCTAACCATCCTGTCGATGCTTTAAATTGCACATTTAACTCTTTCGCAGCTTCCAAGGGCCTTTTCTTTAATAATTGATCCAGACAATGGAATGTTTTTGTTTCGAACTTGTACTCTATCCTTGAGTTTTATGAAACTTCCCTTTTTTTAGGTGAATTTCCACTTTCCGTGTATAATTTTCGAATATACTAGCGTACGTCTTTCTTACTTGAAATTTTTCAGTTAACCCTCAAAGAGCATATTTGTTTTCTTCAGAATGGTCTATTATGATGATTTCTTCTTCGTTAACACATTTCCTTTATTTTGAGACGTCTCGTTTCTTGAACGAATACACAAATAAATACAACTTAAAGTGTACGCGGAGATTTATGAAAAACAATCTGCACCTACTTCCTAAGATTAAGAATAAATAACACGTGAACGTAAATTGCGACTCAATTGTAAGAAATAATATTTGAAATTGTACTAGGTAAGCTTGTTTAGTTAACTGAGTTGCCGAAAATTGTTTTTCTATTCCATTAAATTGAAAGAATTCTTATAGCGTAAGTATATTGAAATACAAAAACTGGCTTTTTTGTTATACTCTTTTGTTATAATGATAATTTCGCAAGAAATAAAACGCATAATGGAAAATGTGCCGTGCTATGATATAAAGAGTAGGACGCATCCGGCGGCACCGTGAGGTATATGTAGCTTTCCTTTGAAATGTATGCAGTGTAATGAAATTTTTATTCTTTTAAAGAGAGGTATTCGTTATTGAAAGGTATCCGTTAACAAAGCTTTAACTGCAAATCACCTTTACTAGAAATAAGGTATTACATACTAAGGATATAACCTACTTCAAAGTTCTGTCGAAACATTATTTGGCTTCATTTAAATGTAATAGTTTATATTTAAGATCTTGTTAGTATCTAAATACAAAGGTATTATAAATACCAAATAATTTCCTGCTATAAATGTGACAGTACATATCAGTTACATTAACGGTTGCGACCGGCTGCATCTTGGTAATAGTTAAAAAAGTTAAAAATTAGAATCTCATTACGCAAAAGTAACGTCCTTAATAGCCATCATAGTACGGCTCTGTGCGTTCATTGCGGTAATGATGGTCACACTTTTGATTTTAAGCATGTTCGCGTTTTAGACGTTGAGCAAGCGTAATTTCATTGGGACGTGTCACATTGTAAAACAAAGAAGTTATATTAATTACAGGAAAGACATGGACAATTTAATTATTATATACTCAGGTTTGTTATCGGATTATTTTTAATGTAATAAGGAATTAAACTGAGGCGTTTTCTACCTTTTGCTTATCTTTCAATCAAGAACTAATCGGCAGTAAGGAGCAGCCAGGTGATGCTATTGAGGTTACTACGGACGATACGATCAAATTCAGGACATCGTATTAGCAGGCCGGCGCACCGGGTGAAGATAATGCAAAATTGCTGATACAGTAAACACCTCAATTGAACGTGTAGAAAACATCTAGGTTGAGTACGAGAAAGCTATCGGTAAGATGGGTGCTGGGTCTGCTGACGGTTAATCAAATATGCAACCGCGTGATAACTTCAAAGCAATGTTTGAACATGTTTAAGCGCGATACGAATGAGTCTTTGAGGCGTTATGTATCTGAAGATCAAGGTCAGAAGTCAAGAAAAATCATAGATCAGCCGACAAAATGGGTTTCTTCGGGCGAACGTGTGCCAAAGAACGCGAAAATGATTCCATCACCCGGAAAAGTTACGGCGCCGGTTTTGTGTGATTCGCAAAGCATAATCTTAATTGATTATTTGTTGAAGGGACACTATGCTGCTTTCCTGAATTGGTTCAACGCTGGTGTAAAGAATAGAACGCCCCACCTACAAAGAAAGGACTCTCTACCATCATAATGCTCTGGTCTACTCGTCGGCAATTGCCACTGCAAAACTAATCCAATTGCAGTACGAATTGGTGTCCCACCCCATATTCACCAGATTTGGCCCTCTGTGACTTTTTTCTTTTTCCAAACTTGAAAAAATAGCTTAGCAGGAAGCAGCTCAAGCCAAGTGAGGTCATTTTCGAGACAGAGGCCTCTTTTGCAGAGTTCGACAAAACATCGCCGGACTAAGAATATAGGGGATACGATATGATAAATTATACCTTTTAAAAACAAACACTTGTTTCTAAATGTATTATTGATATAGAAATAACATACGTTATCTAAAACAAAGGAAAATAACTTAAAAGTTATGTTTGTGGTCCGCTCAATTAGAGAGCGAACAGTAAATTCAATTTTGAATATCTCTAAGATATTAATCTAGCTTCTCTTTGGAATTAAAAATGGCTTTGGTTACATTGACTTGTGTATGTTAGAACTATATAATTTTGCATTTTTTCATTGAATTTATAGGTATTGTTTAAATTACACGCAATTTCGAAAGAAAAATAGGATCAGGAAATTCCTCAACGATGTACCTCCGTAGGAACCGTGCTATATTTGTGATTAATGAAACAGTTGTGCCGTCTATCATCCAAATACTGGTTCAGAATTGTACCCCTAGCACATATAACAGGAGCAGTGGGACATTAAGAAATAAGCAATTAAGCCCAGTACGCATTTACATATTCATGCTCCGTTCGTATTTTTTTCAGCGTTTTTGTTTTTCAGTTCGTGCGGCTGCCGTCGCGGCTTCAATTAAATCTAAGTGACGTTTATATAATGACATTTTTTACGTTCTCTCCCTTTCGTGATATTATTCGTGCATACTTCAGTTCGCCGCTCACATTTCTCTCTCTTGGACCGATTTTCGCCCTGATTATAGTGCTGGTTTCTGTTTTGCAACATAGATTTAGCAGCTGTAGTTTCCCCACTTCCATATATGTATGTGGAGTTTTTACATTCGGTATTTTATAATAACTGATATAACGATTTGCGTCAATAAATTTCCTAGTGCCTTTATTACATTATTATCATTATTATTATTATCGGGCCTCACGGTCACTGCGGTCTAAATAGATCTATTGTAACAGCATGCTTTTGTGTATGTTATTGTTGGATGGAGGTTCTTGATAAACCTTAGTACTACTCTACGATGTTCTTCCTTGAGTTTAGTAGATGCAAGGAAAGACTTACTAAAATATCGGTGTCGTGTACGACTGATGTCAACACATCTGCATAGAATGTGTTCTGCCATCTCCAGATCTTCTTAGCATAGACGATGGATTTGATTTTCAGCTTTTCCTAGCTTCGATAAGTGAAACTTTATAGCTACACGACCTGTCAGAAATCCTACCAGTAATCTCAGGTCCTCCTTGCTGGACGATAGCGTTGTTTTTGCTACCTTTGGCGAGGCTGATATAAAGCGTTCGCATGTTTTTATCCCGGAACACCTTCCCAGCACGAGGCCATTGTTTGTCCTCACATGTCTTTATTGCTTGTTTTATGTGGTTCTTTTTGAGCCCACAGAAACGATTAGGACTAATAAAAGACATGTTCCCTGCTTCTTTGGCTAGCTTATCTACTTTTTCGTTTCCTTCAATCTCTTGGTGACTTGGGACCCACCACAAAGTAACATAGTTTTTGCGTCCCAATTGTCTTATGTACACATTCGTGTATCAGTCCAGATTCGCCTGTGTAGGCTTCAATAGTTTTTAAAACTGCCTGATTGTTACTGAATATGTTTATAGTTGCGCCTCGCATACCTAGCGAAAATCTTTATGACGCACAAGTTCAGCTAACAGGAATCTACGCTTGAAATATGTTGGTGTGGATTCCTGAAGGCAGTTTTAGGTAGTAGTTAGGGCCACTGATACCTACACCTGTTTCAATGCCTTTTATTCGTACCACGCCAGGGTACCTCTTCTGCTTTGAGGCTCAGCGGGTGCCTACTCTGTACGGCTTTCAATTCTTCTGATTCTGAGGTCCCTAGGCTGTAGTTCCACTGTCTACAAAGAGTGAGGGTATTCGATATAGCCTACTTCTAAATGTGAACGTGAAGCGTTGTTAATCCCAGCAGGACATCCAGCGCTGCTGTGGGACAGGTTCGCATCACACTTGTAATGTTGAGATATGCAAGTCTCTTAATTTGTTGAAGCTGCCGCTGCACAGTCCTCTAAGTTTTTTTTGGCCACCAACAAAAAGGCGTGAGTGATCATAGGTCTGATTACTGCTGTATATAATCAGAAGATCATTTGAGGCTTAAGACCGTACAACATATACATGTACACCAGTGTTGGAATAGAATATAGGTAAAAAACATTTCTGAAGAAAATTATCGATCATTTGTTTGCTTATAAAGATGTTGTGCATTTATTTATACCGTTCTATATTTTTCGGCCGTCCTGTATTTCACATAAAGAATACATTTATTAATACCTAATGAAAAATCCCTAAAGTCTCTTTCGTTTCTCACAAAGTAAGTTAATAAAAGAATATTTATTATATTAATAAACAGGTTTCAATTTGATAAGCGCAATTCATTGTTGCAAAAAATTTATTAGTTAATATAATAGTTTAGTTGTTGCTTTAACAAAATGAAATTAATGAACACGACTTATTTGAATTCTTTTATCAATATTCCTTATGTCTATTTATCCCAGTTCCTGCTCGGTACTGCTTATTGTTAGAGAATTGGTTAGCGAACATACTTGCTGTCGATTTAAAATCTCTTGTTTTACATCAAACCACTTCCATGTATAAAACCCTACCTATATTTTGTTTTATGTGAAGTAGCTTTATTTGACTATAAATCATATATTTCAGTTTATATAATCTTTTTGTCTTCAAGTGAACGAACATTATTTTAATCTGTTTTGGCAATTGCGATTGTTATCGTCGCGCGTTTTGGTAATTTCCATAAAAACCTTGCCTATGTAGGAAAAAGGAAAGCAAAAAAGCTTATCTACGTATTGATAAAATTTTACTGTTTCAAATGCTTTACGTGTGGCCATAAAACAAAAAAAAATTGGACCACGCACATAAAAACAAGGAGTATTGCCTCATCTTTTTTATTTCATTTCCTTTTTGCTAACGTTAATTATAGAATTAAGCTCAGATTACGACGCTTTTATTTTTATTGGGGCTCGCAGACGGCATAACACGTTCTTGTTTTATTGTTTCGTTGAGGTAAAGAGATGGAGACTCGGCGATGCTCGAAGGAGAGAAGAAAGTATTTGAAAAGAGGAGAGCGAAAGGGAAAGGGGGAGAAGAGAACACACGGATTTTATTAGAACTGGAATTATATTTAAGACGACTAATTGGTTGCTCCGTTTTTCTTATCGTAAGCGCCTTATTTTGAAACATTGACTTATTGATTTCCTGTTTAATGCTATATACCACTGTACTAAAGCCAAGTGCTCATTTAAGGAATTTATATTATCTTTAAATAAAATGCCATTTTAGAGCGAGTTGGATTGACAAAAATACTTATAATTACACAGCATGATTATTTACACTGTGACCCAGCGAAGTTGTTTCCTTAATAGAACACTGTATATTTGATAATCTTTGCCCTCTACACTTTTTAAAAATTGCGGAATATTACCATTATTGAAGGGTAAACTGCAGCCTAATTATAGGTAGAAATTTCGCCTCCTGTGGAAAGAAACAGAAATGTGATTAATTTAAAATGAATTATGTGCGCAAACGTAACTTTTGAAAAACACAGAATTGTCTTTATATACGTTCTACCTACCTAAACAACGTGAAAACAAAATAAAGCTATTAATATACATTTAGATCTTGATAAATTAAATGCAGGTTAAAAACTAGAAGCACGGCCCAAAGTAGTAAGAAGATTTCGATCTTTTGACAAAAAATTACTACAGAACAATTAAACATACTTATTAGATTTACTTATTTTTATTTTATTGTCTCGAGAAGGCTAACAAGACAAAGACCCCAGCATGAACCGCTATTACAATGTTGTACAAAATAATTGATATTCATCATACGGAATAGATATCTATGCATAATATGAATGGAGCTGTAAAACGTGTGTCCAAATCTGAAATTTTGTCCCAGAACAAGAAATTGTAAATTGTAGGCAGTAATATGTATTAATTATTATAATACGTAATTAAGTCAGTTACGTCCCTTTGTAAATTCAAATTTAGTAGATTAAGACGTTTAAGAAAGGAAGAATAATCGGAACTAGTTCAGCTAAGTAAATAAGAAAGTAAGAAAATGTATAAATTTCTTCTGCAATCTTTTTATTCTCTTTATGTCAACGGAATATTGCGAACACCAGATAATGTTACAATAACCTAGTAGACAGCAGAAGTGACGTGTGTAACTGTAAGATGGTAATGTCGTTAAATGGTTTTGCAATTTAACACTGAAATCCTAGGTTCTTAAATGCTTTGCTACATATATTATTTAAATGAGGCACAAATAAATGTTTAGAGTCGTAAGTTACACCAAGGTCTTTGATTTCGTCTAGTTCGATCAGGATTTGATTATTTGACGTATGGTTAAAGCTAACTACACTAAACTTTATTATTTCTTTTCTTTAAGTACCTCTTAACTCTCTCAACTCGCTCCGAATTGTTCCGTAAGCCCGTCTTAGTCAAATTGCAATAATAGGTAGTTATTAGTAATCTTGAAGAAACGAGTACACTTTCCGTGCGCATCACGAAATTAGCAGAGACTAGACAGACACGTGTTTTGTCGACTCTCGGGGAAACCAGTAGCCAACACGAACCCATTCTCATAAGACGAATAAACGCAAGTCTGTCTAGTCTCTGCTAATTTCATGAAGCATTCTCGTTTCTGGAGGATAAGTTATTAGTGCTATGTATATTGTAATAAAGCCTCGAATCATCAGTAATTAGAAAATATAAATACATTTGCAGATATCTTTAAAGAATAAGTGGAATAGGACAAGTCCTAAATGGGAACCTTGTGGAACTGCGGATAAAACATTTACATGTACAGTCAAGGAACGGTTCACCACCGCAATCGGAAGTCTATTTCTAATATAAATATCGATCTACCTGAGCAGATCTCCGTGAAATCCAATGTTTATAAGTTTTTGTATGAGAAAAGTATAATTTATTTTATGAAATGCTTTCTGGAAGTTTGTATAAGATGCATTGACCTGCTCAGATGCATCGACTCCGTCAACAAAAAACTTGATGTACTTCAGTAGGTTTGATAATGTCAATATTCCTTTGGACAAGCAATATTCAATGGATATGTAACAAAGTCGACGTTATTTCTTCTGAACTAGAAGAAAAATGAATTCACTTTGCCTATATAGCTGAGCATTAGATAATCAGTGATATTCAAATGTACAATATTAGGGGATACAATGTTGGCAGTTACTAACCACGTACCACGTTAATGATATTAATTAACAGTTGGTCATACCTTAGGACTTCTAGGGTACGACCTGATATTAAGGAGATAAGCATAGAGATAGCAACCGTCGAAATTAAACATAAAAGGACGAATAATAGCAATAGGTGGTAATGCTTTATACAAAGCAAAAAATGTAAAATAGATGATTTTTCGAAATCAAATAATTCAATTTAGGATTCGGGAATGCTTCCAGAATCCTTTTTTGGCAATTTAGTTCAAATAGATACCAACAAATGGAATTTAAGTGTTTTAATTCTTGAAACGAGAAACTAACCTGGAATTGCGACTTTCCCCTCAAATATATTCCTCTCTCCTCTCTTCAGTGTTATTTCACACGCTCTAGAGTTGTATCTTCAAAATATAACATTTTCAATGGACTACACTTTTTATTTTTTTATTAATTAATAGACTTTAACAATTAGCATACTGTAAGTAGATCGTTCTAATCTTATTGTTACAACCTAATCCACAATGTTGTTCATTAGATAGTCCCAAATGAAAGCCACATGTACGACCGAAAATTTGGCTTATTAATACAGAATTAACATCTACGCGTTTTCTATCTACTACCTTCCCTCCGAGTAATTAAGGATCAAAAGAAGTTTTGCGTTTAACCCCAAGCTTGGTTGTCACGAGTTTCCGTTACTTCCCGCCACGTCTTACTATATTATGCTGACTTTAATCATTTAAATGAAAATTTTCAAATTTAGAAGGGCATGTTGTTCTATTCGAGAATGCAGCGATTGAAAGGATTTAAGTAAATAAGCATAAAGATGCAGCCAATGATAAAACAGAAATTGAGCGTTTATCCAAAATTTATTACTCCATTTCATAATGCCTTCTATCTTTTCAACTTTTGTGTGTAGTATTTTACTAGTTATGGCGTTGGCAAACGTAGATTAACGCAAACGCAGCATTTGTGGTTGCCGGTTTAAGCCACTTGCTTGTCCCACTAGTATTGCTCATAAAGTGCAGTCCGTAACGAGTGGCGGCATCAAGTGGTTACGTCTGCGAGCGCCCTTATGTCATATAAACGTTTAAAAAAGGTTCTTTTAGTAAAAAGCTTTTAAAAATTTTTAAATTATTTAGTACAATAAAAACAAATAGTATGGCGTGTGGTGTTGTTGGGAACGGAGATTTTCATACTAGCTTTGCTGCATTGTCGAATAGCACGATTTGCGTTTTTAAACATATAAACTTAACATTAAATCTAAACAATTAAAACTAGTATAATGTAGTAACCTAAAAAAATTGTCGTTACTGCGTGTTAATTGGTATTAAAAATTGTATACAATAATTACAATTACAATTACAGCTTCTTATAATGTAATAAAAAGAAAGAAAAAGACAAAGCAGCCTTTCTTCTAAATAAGACCGATATATTTGTCGAAACGTAGAATGAAATTTAATTTTGCTCAATCTAATTAAAACAAAAGCCGCTAAGAATCCAAATTTAAATGCAATAATGTTATATGAATTGCTGCTACAAAATTTACCAGCGTGTGGACCAAAACTGTGAGCAAGTCCTCTAACACGGTTCATTAAATGTGCTGTCGATATATATTTGTCAAGTAGAATACCCAATATTTGCTCAGTAATCTATTGGTACTTCGTACAATAATTTATTTTCAATAGACTGATTTTTATGCAACTAACATTAATTTATTTGCCTTGAAATTTCTTCGATAAGCAGTATTTAATCAATTAAAACTACATTTTGCTGTATTGTAATCTTTGGTTCCCACTGTTTATGATTACCAATTAAACACATAAATATGCGTATTTACGTATGTAGATAGACATGCAAGTTGTTAGCTTATTAGCGCAAGTATTGTGCAGTTATTGTTGGAAATAGATCATTTACTTACCACTGCTCCAGCATGAGTTATTCTAAAATTTAGGTTCTACTCTTCCAGTTGATGTTTTGGCTATTTATAGAGTTCGTAGCTGTCATTCTAGATTAGCTTGTTTAGACGTGTTGCTAACTCAACTGCTATTCCGCAAATTATTTTAATGAATAAAATTATGTACTATATTACTTCATTGAGGATAATTAAGATTCTCATAATAAATTTAGTAATTAGTTTCACCTCCCTTTAATCCGTTTTCGTTATTTGGTTTCTTCTGTGCCCTGGTGGTGATTTGTTAAAATCGAGGCATAGCTTTTCTGCTTCTTTTCTTACGGGAACTATCAGTACTTTTTGTAATAAATCTTTTGTCATCCGTATGGAATAATATTCCACCACTACACCACTGCATTGGATAAAATGGTCTATTGAATTTGCTGGTCGGGATATTTTGGTGACCTGTTGTTGTGCAGAAGCACGTGGCCCGATTTCTAGATCAAATTGGGAGGAGGCCTATTGCCATATCGTTGGGAACTTAATGCTTTTAGAACAATGAGTATCACATTGTAAATATTTTTCTTCAAAGTTTGTAATTTGCTTCATGTATATTTATTGTAGAAGCAATGATAAGTAGCTAATAAGTAACTTTCATTCCGCTAATTGCGTGATCTTTCTAGAGATATTGTTTATGAATTTATTCTGGATTTTTTCCTTTATTTTTCAATTTTGGTTCTTGTTGTGGATCCTGGATTCTGTGTTACATCCTGCTGCTGTATCTATTTTCAGATTTGTTTTTGAATTTGGATTTTCTCTTGTCCTCATCATTAATTATCTTCCTGTTGGCTCACTTGAGAGAAATAGTTTGACTAGCCAGATGCAAAAACTTTTGGCGTCAACATCTGAAGCAAAGCAGGAGCTGCAAATTTAAACCTACCTATTTATTGAGCTTCATTCTGCTAGTTACAAGTTAAGTAATTAAACGAGGCTAAGGTACACTAGTTGTTTTCTTATAATATTTATGCCTTTTTCAACTTATATTCTTTTAAAACCTCATCGATCTGAAACTTCTATAAATTTGGATGAATTTAACTTGTTTTAACGTTTGATACGGTTGTATTAATAAATTTAAGGTTCACTACTTTTATTACCGAAGGACTGGCGATGCGCTCGTGCTTGAGGGGATCTAAAGTTGACTTGAGGTTTTTTCTAATTCTATTTAAGGAAAAATTCTGCTATTTTGTTGTTTACTATGTAATAATAAATCAACATGCATTTTGATTATTTAATCTGTAAAGTGCCAGAGCAGTAATTGGTTTTCCATTGCTATATGTTTGTAAGTATGACAATAAATATTTTAAGACAATAATAAACATTGTTGTATATTGGATTTGGGTCTGTGTTGCTCGCCTAATTGTATTTGGATTATCATGTCGAAACATCCTGAAATAGAGAAAAGCTTAGAGTTATACGGGCGGAATTTATTCAGTGTTCGTTGTATATTTAGCCCTCGTAATTTATTTAGCCTTACTAGTTATTTTAAGAGTACTAACTAAGCAAAGTGACCCAAGACACATCTTTTTATTTGTAGGATGATACACTTAGATAAGTATCTTTAATTTCTAACAGCGTGGACCTTTAATTATTGCACTTGGTAACTTGATGCTAGTCTACAGTCCAGGTTATTCAATTAGCAAATTACGCGGGGCCCATGTTGGCATTTAATTATTTTAAACTTTTTTAATATCAATAACCCAGCCCGTCTTCACTGTTTCCTAATCTGCTGCTGTTGGAGTCTTGCGGGCATTACAGCCGTTATAACGCATTGCAGCTATCTAGGTATTCGAACGCTATTAAAGCATTTATTATTTAAAAGCTTTTTTAAAGACATTGAAACAGCTGCCGAAAATGCCTTCCGTTAGTAGCAATCTCATCGTCGAACCATTGATTGTTGAACTCGCTGGATTGCGTTGTATTCGGCCGCGGAGGTTTTCTAAAGTAGGTGGTCCCATAAGAAAGAATGACGGATTGTAGTCTGGAGCGAGCGGTGGCCACGTAACTGGCCCACCTCAACCAATGCAGCGATCCCTGTAATCCCTGTAACCTGGCCCATTTAATCTGTCTGGTAAAAACATTGGTCCTATTAAATGGTGGCTAACAATGTCAGCTCAAATGTTGCATGAACGAATTTGTTGGTATCTTGATTATTAATAGAAAAGGAAAAACTCAAAAAGAGAAGACGGCGATCACGAAAAAAAAGTTTCGAAAAGTTTACTTCATCCGTATAGAACACAACAGATTGAAAGTTCGAATTGATACTCACACTGTTATAGAAATCAGCTACAAAATAGCATTCGTGTTCAAACGTCAGCTTCACTAAGACCCTGCGCTAGCTTTATGTAATATGGGTAAAGTAGCTGATCGTGTAGAATTCTCCATGCCGTACTATGCGAGACACCTACTTCTAAGAATAATTTTTTTAGGATTCTCCACAATTCTATCAACTACATCTTCTTCAATTTCTGGCTTCTTTGAACCACCCAGTTTACAATATTGCGAATAATATATCCTCTCTCATGAGACGCTGGTGAATTGCCGCAAAAGCTCTTTTAGCTGGACATCTTCGATTTCATTTCCGATGTTTGGGTAAAAATCTCTTGAGCCAATTTACAATTGCCATTTGCTCATTCATAACTGACTTTGAAAATGTGAAACTTTGTTTGTGTTTGCCACATAATTGCTAAAAAACAAGAAAGTAATACCTAATTCGACTTCAACGCACTTGAAAAGCTCGGATAAATGGTTGAAATAGCCTTATTAAGTACTATCGATTTCGAAAATCGTACGTAATTTTTATGAAAGGATTTTGGACACATGTTTATAGGAACTTCTTTAGAGATTTGTTTCATACATCACGTTGGTAAAGTTGTGCCAAGAAATGCAGATGCATGTTACATATGTAACTACACAGGCCGACATTAAAAACATTAAAGTACATAGTACCACGCGATACAGTACCATAAAATAATAAAAAGATGTCTTACATATCAATGTTCGTAAGCCTTTTATTGCAAAGACTGGTTACGAGAACGCCGCTAGGTCAATTTTCCTTTCTTCCCACTATAGTGTAGGTAGTTGCGGTGAAATAAAAGCGCAGAAAAAATTATAATTCAAATGGAGTTTGTGGAGGAACGAGAATTTACGAGAAGTTACTTATCTACATAGCCATGCTAATTCGGTCACGAACTACGCCGGTGAATATCCAAACAGCTAAATCTGTTTTCCGGTAAGAAATTGCTTCTAGAAATTAAAACGGAAGTACATTTTCTCGATACGTCTTTCCGGTTCGAGTGTGCAAGTGCGCACGTTTACTTAATTTTCCTCAATGCCGTGGTTGAGGCAATTACTTGTTAATATCGCGTTCGATATGCCACGAATTGTTGTGGGTAACACCATATTCACTCTTGACGCACATTTAAACGTCTTTGTTAAACTCTACTAGGGGGTTCCAGAACGATGATATTAAAAGAAATTTAATTTCGATTCTAAAAAATTATATGAGAAGTTAGTTAATTATTAATTAACAAAAAAAGGAATTTCAGCAATGGAATCACCGGCAATCTAAAAGTTCAGATTCGGACGAAACTTTGTCTGAATGCACAATACCTGGCGCTAATAACCATTGGTTTCATATGGTGAGATTATCGGCGCAAGCGCACAGGTTTAGGGAATTCGGTCATTGTGGATGTAACCGAAAAAGATGAATAAACGACCTTAGCTGTTAAATATTAGCGCTTTCATACTTCGTTTACAGTTCTTCGAAGCGATTCATGAAACAGAAATGATAACGTAGAAAGTATTAAGAAAAACTGAGGTTAGTTTACTGTACCATCAGAATATACTAATCTTTCGGGTGATGTCGCGTAGTTAATATTTTACTTGACGTTTCACTGACCATGCTGTCAGCTTCTTCAGAAGATTTGTATAGACTGGTGTCGTTGTCTCTTGCTCCTCGTTATATAACCCATTTCTGTTCCGCTTTGCTGATCCATAACCGTTCTGCTTTGCTGATCCATAACCGTTCCTCTTTGCTGATGCATAACCGTTCCGTTTTGCTGATCCATAACCGTTCCGTTCCGCTGAATCGCGTGGTTCGTTGAATGACGACTCCGTAGTGTAGTAACTTCCACATGTTGCTGATCTTGTATCCGTCTTCGCGATTGAAGTTGTTGGTGTTCTTCATTATCGACCAGCTACTCCCTCCTAACAGGGACGTGTTACCGAAACTACGAGCAAAAGGCATATACGAACTGAAATGCCAATGTGGAAAAAGCTACATCGGTCAAACAGGACGGAGTATTCAGTGCAGAGTGAAAGAGCACGAGAGAGACGCACGCCTTAGGCATACTGAAAAATCTGCAGTAGCGGAACACCTGCACCAACAAGGAGACCACCGCATAACCTACAGCGACGTCAAGGTATTAGCCAGGACCAGCCACTACTACCCGATGATAATATGCGAATCGATAGAAATAATGAAGAACACCAACAACTTCAATCGCGAAGACCGATACAAGATCAGCAACACGTGGAAGTTAGCACTACGGAGTCGTCATACAACGAACGACGCGATTCAGCGGAGCGAAACGATTATGGATCAGCAAAGCGGAACAGAAATGGGTTATATAACGAGGAGCAAGAGACAACAACACCGGTCTATAGAAATCTTCTGAAGAAACTGACAGCATGGTCGGCGAAACGTCAAGTAAAATATTAACTACGCGACATCACCCGAAATTTATTTCTACTATGGATTACGGTGGTGAAAGCCTACACTCAACTATTGGCTGATTTTCTTTTCTGAAGTAGCTTTATGTACAACATTAAAGTGTGCAAAGTTTCTGCTTTACAAAGTTTGAAGTTATCGAGTCGTTGTGATGACGTCTTACTCCACAAGGCAAAAATATTAACATGTGTAATGTTTGCACCATATACGTCCCCATGAAATCAAATGTAATGACCCCGAAATGTTAGTTTGCTAGTGAGAAGTTTAATATTCATAAAAATGTAGATCACTTGAATTTTATAGAATATCTACATTATTATTATTTTGCTTAACTATGTTGTGCCCTTTGTAGTAAGTTGTGCCTTTTATTTGTTGTTTGGATATGTACTAAGTGTATTTGGTGAAAATAAATTGTGCCCCTTCTCCCCCTCTCTCCCCTTCCCCCAAAAGGAAGCATATAAAACATTAAAGGATTTATTTATTTTTTGACCTGCTTCAAGTATATCTAGGATCATCAAAAAATTATAGACAATTACCATCGACAACTGATTTTTGTTTCAATAATTATTTACTCGACAACTTATACAGTTGAAGCTTAACAAAATTTAATATTATATATAAAGCAAACTTTAATAAAACTTATATATAAATATACCTTAGAAAAGAAAATTAGCCAAAGCTATGCAGGGAACGATTTTAGTAGCATATCCAGCTGTGGCCTTTAGAGGGTGTTTTCGTGACCAGAAACGAATTCTGAGACTAATAAGTAATTTGCTGTCTTGTCCTTTCATTTGCGAAATTTTTTTACAATCACTGTTGCGATAAGAAGGGTCACCACATAGTATCTAGTTTACAATACATTTATAATGAGTCATTACAATATACAACCAATATACTTCCAATATGGTGCAAACATTGGTCCAAGGCTTGTGTACTACTTGGAACATAAGAATGCAGAATTCTCCTCGTTTTCAAATCAATTACCGTACTCAGTCCTTTAAAGGATTCTTGTCGCAATTAAATCGAGAGGATCGCTGATCGCAATAAACATCGAAAAGGTGGAAGTGCCGGTGCGTTCACTCCAATTCGTTCAGTACAGATTATCATCGTTATGTACCCGATTCGATCCCCGCTAACGCTACGTTATTGAGCTATAAATTACTCCGCACAATGCCCAACCATTACCGAACGAATCCCGTGATGTCCGTTCCCTCGTACTATACCATAAAGGACCAAGCGGACCGTTGTCATTTCGCAAAGAGTAAAAACACAAACGAATGCCCGGATAGTTTATGACGATTGCTCCGCCGTTATCTGGCCAATTCGATCGCCATCTATGTGGAATGCGCGCACGCCTTCCGCTTTCCAATATACGTAGACAATATCAACGTCAGAAGTCAGATGATACTGAATTTTTATTGATATCTTGCAATTAAGAAGACTGCGATTCATTTTATATAAATTTATTTAACAAAGCTTTTTTTTAATAGTATGGACCATAGATAATTAAGAGAATACGTCGATGGACAGTAGAATCTCTAAAGTACTGTTTACAACGAGTGAAAACATTCCAAATGCATAGTGTAGACACACACAATGCCGTAATTTTTTTACGCGTTCACAACATAAACGTGCAATTTTTTAAATTCATCTAGCTTGCGCATACATCGTCTTAAAGATCTTGACGTTTAATAAAGTAAACTTATAAAAACGTAGGCTTCCACGGCCAGAGTCAGTTGACGTCTTCAGAAGAGGGAAAGTTGGTCCTGGAAAGGTTTATGGAATGCCAATTAAGACATTTTCTTTTAAGCAGCAACGTTCTTACCAACTGGCAGTTTGGATTTCGTCCTTTACGTAGTCGTGCTATGTTATGTACCACAGACTATATTATCAACTTCTTGGATAAAGGTATGGTCACCATCTTGATTTTGTTACATTTCAGTAAAGCGTTTGACACCTTTAATTACGACTTATTGCTTTCTGTACTTTTGTTATACATTATGTTGGCTTGTCTAATACGGCTGTTGAGTTTCTTTGCAGTTACATTTCCGGTTGATCCTAGGCTGCTAAGCTGGGTTAGGATATCTACCGTTTCTGAAATGTTACTTTCGGTGTTAATCCGGGTTCTATTTTAGGTCCTCTTCTGTACACAGTATACACCTCAGCATTGTCTACCTATCCTTTGTATTGTCGTTGCCATTGTTACGCTGATGATGTACAAGCTTACATTTCTGGTGCTCCAAATAAACTTCAATATGCTTAATCAAAATCTTAGCAAGCTTGCAGAGTACTCGAAATAGTATTCTCATGCTTTGAATCCACAAGTCGGTGGATATGAGGCTAAATAATTTGCCCGTTCGGATAAATATTATCCCGATTCCGGTTGCTGGGACTATTAGGAATTTGGGATTATACGTATATGAAACACAGGCATGTTCTTAATCCCAAAATTAAAACGCACTTATGAGATTCTGTTGTTTTATCCCAGCTTGATGTTTGCGATGTTGTTTACGATCCGTGTGTCAATACTTATTCATAGGTTAACATTTCTTAAAAGTTCTTTTTCTTTTATAGTAACCAATACATAAGTATCGGCAACCTCCGCACCACACAAATTTAATTTTTTACATGATAATATAATATTTATTAATTAATTAATCTGGGATGGCTGTTTCGAGAACACGAATGATCCTCATCATCAACCGGTAACCGAATGGCCGAAACGGCCGTCCAGAATTAATTATTATATAATTAATTAAACTTGTGTAGTGCGGAGGTTGCTGATACTTGTACCATCCTACCCCGCAGTCCTTGCTATCATTATTGACTTTTTCTTTCATGATTGGTAAAATATATAATTCTGTTCCTCCTAATTTAAAGCCTCTATTCCCTCAAGTATTTAAAGTTTCATTGCGTTTATTGTAGTTGTCTTAGTTATTTCTTCTCACTTTATATGCGACCAATATTATGTAATCCTTTTGATTGTTGTTTCTTTCTTATACTCTTTTTTTATATTTTACTTAAATATTGCGAGTTGGATTGGGGCACGCAAATTCTCATCAATTATTCTTTAGATTAAGCTGTCCTATTTTTCGTTTCCCTTCAGAACATCGTTAGCTGAACTTCGCTCGTTAATGTTTACCAAGATCTTTACTTTTCGCAACTATTTATTCTTTTTGTGTGTTACATCAATAAAGCGTATATATTATTAAATACATATATTTTACAAGACAATTCCCAGAAGAGCTTCTCTATCAAATTGTGGAAAAATATACATATTATCAAACATCACCATCTATTGCTGGTTCCAGGTTTTTTTAATGGATTCCCATTCAGCATTCGGACTTCGATTAGCGCCTCAAAATTTAAGGAAATATCTTATTGAACGCAATTATTACAATTTGTCGCAGTATAAATTAATTACCGGACGAATTTGCAAATGGTGACACCATTAAAATAATTTGTTATATGCTACGACCACAAATGTTTTAAAACATAGCAAACCTGATGCTATTATATGTGCCACTGATATAATATTATCAGTTATTGCATAACATCCGGGAGAGAAAATACGTTAACTATTTTCTTTACTAGAAATTACTAAACAGAGAAATATGAATTCACGAAGAAAAGAAAATATTATTCGCATCAAAATGGCCTCGATCAAATCCACGTAGACGTTGAAATAGGTCTGTCATATTGAGGAATATTTTTTTACACTCCCGGGACGGGTGACCTAGTTCCAAAGAGAAATATATTCCTCTTTATAGGCACGCGGCGAGATTTTCCGCGAACTGCGGCATAAATTTTTCAATAATTTTAGGTAAATGTGTTTGTCATTGACATTATACATTTTCATACATTATTTATGAGCATTAATCTTTCACGTCCTGAATTTGAAATCTAAATTCCCCATCTTCGAAAATTAAAGTTTCTTTTAGATATATCTACCCAATTGAAAATAAGAAAGTGTAAAGGGAAATTCAATAATATCCTATATTCTTCTCCTATTGTAATTCGTAATGAAGAAATCATATATCAAAATATCAAGACGCGTGAGTTAATGTTCAAATTGTTAGTACCTAATAGGTAAAAGAAAAATAAATAACATCGGCATTACATGGTATCATGGATATTTTAGAATTCTATTTTAAATATGTTCAGAGTAATTACCTTCTGCAATAATATTAACCATTAACCATTCTCCCCTTCCACTTTCTAAAGACAAGAATTCTTCTTTGAGAATATTTGGAACATTCTCATGAATAACTGTATCGATTCCTTCCTTTGACGAAAGTCTCATACCTCGCAAATGCTTTTAAAAAGTCCACGAATCAGCCAAAAGTCACATATTGCCAAATCAGGTGAGTACCATGGATGTTCTAACGATATCGGGTATAGTGATTGCGTGTTATTCTAAATGCAAGCTGTCGGACCACACGATTTTAATCTACATCATACACGACTGCCGTAGTACTACGATAAGGACACTGGGATAACAAGTTGTCGGGACAACAGTAGTAAAAGCAACCCTATCCAAGTTTACACACTTACCGCGTTGGCACGAATATATCAAAAACTTTAAAATTCAGTACGTGTATTTATGGCTATCTACATAGATAGATTGAAACCGTCTTCTCCAGGTCGTGAAATAGTGTTGCACATTCGCATATTAAATGTCTTTTTTCAAGAGGTGGATGAATCCAGTATCTTCTTGGTTTTCGTAATTTTTTACGCTGGTACCACATCACTAGTAAAAATATTCGTCGTTTTCTTACATCCATCCGTAATACGCACACTTGCCAAGCAAGTTTTAATTTGTGGCGTCGTTGAAGACAATGGTTCTAAATAGAAACTTCTTTTCGCGACACGATCGCGGCAAAAATTCCTACTATGTAAAAGCAAGCACACATTTCTTCACACCACGATTACCGCACGACCTCGACATCATAAAGGCTTATTTTAATTTTTTTTTAGCCAAATATGAAATTGTGTATGCTGCGGGGCAGGACGATGCATTATAGTGATGCAGCATAGAATGCTTCTCAGGAACCCTACTGCGCGCTTCGCGCACATATTTTTCGGAATTCCAGAAGTTCGGTCGGTGACATTTTCATAAAATTCTCGGGCATTACAGAAACAGAAAATTTGTATAACTTTTCCCCCTCTTCCAAACACAGACGGCTTTCTCCCTCTTGAGTGAGTCCCGCTTGTGTAGGTATTCGCTTGATTGAGAATGACCAGTAAAGATTGCAGTTAGAACCCTAACAGACCACCTGTTAAGTTCTGTAAGCTTCCTAGCTCAGCCCCTGCTGAGCAACAAAACTGCCCTCGCATGAGATGAACCTGTGGAGTTACCCCAGATTCGAATTACTTCTTGTTCGGTCCAATGTATAACATGCGTTTTGACAGTATTAAGGGATATGCCAAATAGACGTTCTGGGCCCAGTGGAGTGTGCTCAGCTCCTTTTCTAGCAAGGACATCGGCCGCCTGGTACCTATCCTGGTACCCAGATGGAAGTAACATTGTTGTTTTCGCCTCGAGAACTCGCAGTACAGCCTGGCCATTAGAGAAAATTTTTATCGACCTGCATCTGACACATCTCAAGAGTGTTCCGGTACCTATATCGATAGCAAATATTTCTGCATATAAGACTGTAGCATATCTACCCAGACTACATGTCCGTTCAACTAGAAGTTTGCGACAGTGGATTCCTGCGCGGACTCCTGTATGCATTCTGGAGTCATTGGTGTAAAGACTAATGTCAACCTTAATTAAAGAGTCGCAGTTACCGTCGGAACAGTTGCTGTCGGAATGATAAACATTGAAGAATTTCTTCATCGATCTTGTAGCGCACAGCATGTCCAAAGGCATAGATAGAATCTCCATATTCTGTGACAGTTGTGCAGCAAGCAGAAAATATCTGTAAACCGCTATTCCGGGTTCTCTTTCCAAAAGCATGAGATCCTAGAGAAGAGCCTGTCCAGGAGTGATACCTAAGGCACCAGTGAGGCTATTCTCTGCAACGAGGTAAATTTAGCTCTCGCTGCAACCTGTTGGGCCTTCTTTAACCATTCCAGGAATTCCAGGATAGCGTTGTTCACCTATAATATTTGAAGGGGTCAATTGCGGCTTTGTGCGAGTTAGTAGTAAGCTCTTGCACCAGCCGTGAATAACGTTGAGCATTTTCTGCGGGGTAATTGTAGCTATTGAGTCTCCGTGCCTCAAGTTATATTTGCTTTAAATACAAGCTCTCAGCAACGAAAACTCAGTTTAAAAACATATTTTTATTTGATCTAATATCTTCTTTTAGCTTCTAGCTTCTTTTAAAACATTGATATTTAGGAATACACTGTACTTCTGCTAATACTGTATAACGCTGAAGTTATAACATGCATTCTTACGATAATCTTATAACATCTTTGCTCATATATGAACTTACATTACTTGAAATGTAGCTTCATATTAATCCAAGTAAGTATTTTTTATACATGCCTTTCATTAAATTAACTCTGAATAAAATTTCAATATTTTTACTGCACATCAAATATACAGGCGTTCACGTACGGATGCTGGTATTTTCCTACATACTTGGCGTAAATTGAATTTGCACTGAATACTACGACAATTAATTCAAATCGGGAATTTTGTAGTCAAAGCTCTAAGCGACGGGCACGATAGCCGTTCGCATAAATGTAGTTATCGTACTCATAACAATGATAATTGCGATTGTCCACAAGGGGGCACTATAGCCGCCCTAAAGGTCAATACCTAGAAGTAACACCACGTCGCCTAGAGGATACGTTGCGGCTTTTCCCTTCATGAAGATTTATTCAAAGTTATTCCGTCTGTCCGAAAACTAATGACAAACGTGCTGATTCACCCGTTCCGTACGAAACCGCCAACAGAACGCTACATGCATCTCCTATTCGAGAGGAAATTGCCCCATATGTCTTTTACTTTTTGCAGTTTTATATCATCATGCTTTATGATCACGAATATCGGAAATCGCTTTTCATAGATGTATCGTAAGCTGCGTTTACTAGTAAGTTAGTCATAAACGAAAGAATAATCAGTGCATAGAAAGAATCGCAATGTTTCAGTGATCTAAGGAGAGGACTATAATCATTTTATAAAATTGATACGATCATTTAATTTGGTAGTTTAGGAAAATATGAATTGTATCTCAATACCAGAATTAATCTTTACTATCTATTCTTTTGAGGAAGACATGTTAGGTCGAAATCGAAAGTAATAGGAAAATGAATTCTGGCATTTGTATTTTCCTTATTTACATAATTATTTCATTACATGAGTTATAGAAGAAAGCCGCCTAGTTTTTGCTTTAATCATACTCTTGATTAACGATTCCTACTCTGCTTCCAGTAGTGCAATTATCTGTCTTCTACGTGCATTTAAACAACTTCAAATGTCGCACGGTAACTTTCTCTAAAAATTCATCTCAGCTGATCTTTGATTATCAATTGAAAGATGTCACATCAAAACAAGTTGCATACTAATACGTAAAGGTATAGTATTTGATTATTCACTTACTTTTATTCCACGTATCAACAAAATTGTAAGTCGGTCTCTACGTCTATGTAGCGTCATAATATGTGGCGACTTCACAAGCGTTATGGCGATAGTTACATTCTTCAACCAGTTAGTCAGATCCAGCCTGCAATACAGCTGCATAATTTGATTAGCTTACTACACGTATTGATAGAATTAAAAGCACTCAAAGAAACATGTTTCATACTACATAAAGTACAATTAAAATAAAGACCACTGTGAATGCACACAAAGAGACTTAATCTTTTGGGTCCCAATTCTCTTGAATCTCGTGGAAGCCTATTGTGCACAAAATTTGGTTACTGTTTACTGTATAATTGCATAGGCTCTCCAAAACTGCACTCCACTGAACACATTATGGCCAGAACAACCTCTTGCAACGAATGCTAAATAATCTTAATTCCTTGGAAGATACCAATGTTAGATAAAGCTTTGTTATTCTCTTAACACAGAGTTATATATGTATAATATAGTGTGATGATATTATGAGAAAACTTGAAGAAAAGTAGGAACTTGATTTCGTAAATTTAATTAATTTAATTTCCTGGTCGTAAGACACGAGAATGCTTCCCAAACACTCTTTCACCAATTTAATTTGAACATAAATACCAAATAATTACGTTTTACAAGTGTTAATTAGAGAGAAGGAAAACTAATTTCAAATTGTGACGTTTAGCATGAAACTCTATGGTCGCACGTTACGTTACGTTGCACACAATCCCGCGTATTTTTAAATTATCAAACTTGACGTTCACTTCGTATTTAAAATAGAATTTAAGAACAATAAGTTGAATTCACCAGACACTTGCCCAAATAAATGATTACACAATAGTATATTGAACTAAACTGAGAAATTGATCTCTTTAATTTTAGACATTACAGGCAATCCTTGAACATTGACTTTTACTATCGAACGTGAACTTCTTAAAGAACAATATTTAATTTCCGGTATTATGACCAAGATACATCTAAACTTATTCTTTAAATTTTTGTAGGAAGATATTACATTAATAATAAACTTTTCTGATGTGAAGGAAAGGAGAGAAGACAAGTTATTTACCCTTTCACCAAGATCATCGTTGAAGGGAGATAAGTTTCTCTTACAAAACGCTCGCGACAAGGAGAGGTGAACCCGGTGCTATAAAAGCAAGCGGAGACACCTAGGAAGAGGTTAGAGAGGCTTTGAACGCGTGGACATAGATACTCGGAACTCAGTCGGTTGAACACATCTATATATGGCGCTAAAGAGAACTACCTTCGATGTTGTAAATTTGTAACATTAAATTAAATAAATAAAAAAGAGCAATTTAAAGAATTTTGCCTTTCCATAACCATCCTTATTAGAGATGCGAATGAGTCGAGCTAAGCCCACTGCGAGGAAATGAGACGCATGTACGTTTATTTTCAGCTGGATAAATTAAAAAATGCAATAATATGCAGGATGTTCCATTTAAAACAGCCAAGCCCAGCTAGTTAGCTGTCCACATTGCATTTGTAAAATATTAACAGTATTATTGTCCTTCTTTCAGGGTGAAAATAATGAACAATATTAATATTACTTATCGATCACTCTATATTACAATAGGCACAATTTTAAAATTCCAAAAGGTTCGGATACCCTACACATATGGGCGAAGGAAATACGTATGTAACGATATACGAATATTTGGTTTGGTTAAAAAGAAAGACTGGAAAATTACTATGCCGGTATCTTACGTTTTGCTTTTATACAAATACTACAAGTTTGTGCTACCGGGGAAGCCATTCATTTGTTTCTATCATTTCTATTAATTTCTTTTGTTTGACCACTTTATTTTTAAACTCGTAAAACACCATACACGTCCAGTGGTCTGTTTCTTATCTAAAAGAACTTAAATGTTACCTTAAAATGTAAAAACTGCGCACTTGGAAATATTGTAACTTAAAAGTTACTTGAATTGTTTAGGACTTTTTGCTACCCATAGTTTATACGCATATGGTGCTATCCTTCAGGCACTCGATATCAAATATTGCACCGAAGATTAAATCATATGCAATAATGATTAATTAATCGCATTCTGTATACGGGCTGATAATCATATGATTTATACGCGATAATATGTTGTGATCTTGAGATTGAAGAATATAGCGTTTTCTACCTTCCGCATATACTCTACCATATCTTCGACGCGTACAGATTGCCCTTTTCCAATAAGACAACACTCCTCTAAATATTGATCGTTAGCCTTTAAAGTTTATTGAATACAACTTGGTCAAAAGATTAGTAATTTAGCAGTCCCTCCACAAATATTGGCTACCCTAGGACATGCTTAGAATGTAGTGGCATAGGAATAAATTGACAATCTTATCAAAAGTATTGCTAGATGTGTCCAATAATATATTTGTGAGCGTAGTGGTCTCGGTGATCCATTTCCTCAGTTCCTCCTAGAGTTGCACACTTTTAATTATAATCAAAAAATGAACCATACTTTTTAAAATTTGGATTTTTATTAGAATACTGTTCTTTTAACAAAATTATATATTTTCCATTATGAGCAATATATAAACATGTTACAACAATTTCGATTACAATCGAACTATTTAGTCTACATACATTATTTAGTGTATTCAGAAGATTACATCAATCAATTATTTAAAGTGGTTTCAGAAATTCCGGATACTGAACAAATATAATCGTTATGAGGTTTCCTGCAAATAAACGCATATAAACATTCTCATCCTATTGGGTTCATACGCGTCGGTTTTTGTTTTAGTCTCTATTGACGCCGAAATTAATTCGCCCTTAATAAACGGCTGCGTTCGAAAGAACCATGATAAATATTTTACGGCGGAAAATTAAATAAGCGAGTGCTATGCGGCAGTATATTCCGGATACTTTCTACTGAAATTTGTTTAAGGAGCAAACGTAACTTCAATAAATTCCTGGTGTGCTCATCGGCATTAAAGCGAAAATTATTGCGGGTGGATAAGACCCCCTCGAACTGTATTCTGTAGATTAGATTTTAAGTATCTCGGAGATATTTCGCTTAAGTTTTCTGGAGCATTCGTGTCTCGAGTCACAGTAATGGCTGCTCAGGAAATTAGTTTAAAATTAATTCGAAAACTATCAGCGTTGCGCGAATGCTATCATATAGTTCTACGGTAATTTTCGTCGAAAACGACTTTTTGAGATAGGGTACTGTAGCTGGAAAACGTTTGCTATGTATCACACGGCTTACAGTCCGCCGGATTGCTAATAAAACAATATAATATACAGTATTTACTATTAATTACATAGCTTTGAGTTACTTTCAACTTTTTTATCAGTGATTTCATCAATTTAAGAGATATTATGTAATAATAATAATAATAACAGGTCTTTGTTTCCCAAGAAAAACAAAACAAAATATAATACTAAATACACATACAAGCCAAGTGGATAATAAAATAAAACAAAACAAATAAATAAAGTATGGGATATCACAAGGCGGGGTTTTGACGGATAATGTGCATTATTCCCTATTCTTCCACTCATATCTTGAATAACAAAATTATATACTATAACTAAAGTAAATAAAACAAAACAAAATAATTCCATGATGAAAACAAAAGAACGATTGGATTAGACTAGTGTCTGGTATGCACTGCTCTAAAACAAAAAAAAAGATAAAAGGAGTAAGCACAAAACTTGACACCATTGCATTATGAACCTTATAAATAACATAAGGAAAACTCCTGTCGAAAAATGTTGTATGACGCAGTAGTGGCGTAATCAGACCTTTAAACCTAATATTAAAGGGAATGGACATCCCTACGAAACCAAATTTTGTGGTATAAATGCGCCTGTTCCCAATGTCGAGCCAGCCTATTTCCCTAAGCTTATGGCTTATATGCTGAAATTTGCGGATGCCATAGATATATCACAAACAAGGTGCTAGGTAGGCAAAATCAGAGTCTACTAAAGAGTCTACCAAGACTAAAGAGTCGCACAGTAAAGTCTTTGTACTACGCGGTAAATAATGCTGATGAGGATAAAACACTTAAAGTACCATACGCGTTTTGAACATTCTGTTTATCTGAGACCTGTACATGAATTTCGAGCGCATTTTTCCAGATTTTTTGCGCTGCTGACAGCAGGTAAATATTATTGATTTTTAATTTGATCAACTAAACCATTATTAAATCATAATTCACCTGCACAGTAGCATCATCGACGTTTTTGGATTTCAAGGAATAAATCAATTGTGAGTCATCCGCGTATTTATGTACGCCACGGAACTTTAGAGCTCTGAACATATCGCTCCTCACTTAGTCTAACTATTTGAGATCGATTCGACAGGTAGCTATTTACAAAAGAGGCAGCACTTGTACTAAACCCCATATAATGCAAAGTAGATAGTAGAGACTGATGGGTCAATGTATCAAAAGCCTTACTGAAATCGAGTAAAACAACTAAAGACAGCCTGGATTGATCAGTAGCAATCAAGATACGGTCAGTGGCATCCAATAGAGCTGCGACCCGGGAGAAAACTAGACTGATATTAGGATAGAAAAAATTAAATATGGTAAATATAATAAGCTCAATTATTTAGAAAAATATATACAAATTTAAAGAAGGTGTTGTAGATTTTCAAAATAGTCTCGTTGGATTTCTACACTGCCAAGACTAGCAAAAACTCTCCTTGGTTGCTCCAAAATTGCCTGAAAATAAATGGAACTATCGTACATTACGACCTTAAGTATAGAAATCTAAAGGAGTTAAATCAGGGAACCTGGCTAATCATACCCAAGGCTCTAAGTTCCTCTTCCATCGATCACCAAATATTTGCGTTAAGTAACGCGTAATCTTACGCGTGCCATGCGCTGAACCTCCATCTAACCATCTAATATATTTGCATTTGGTCCACATTTAGACCACTAATGAATTCCATTACAATAGTTTGTGGTAAATTTAAATATTTAATGCCGTCTAACTTTTCCTCATTAATTTGCTTATTGTCTTTTTTAGCGCAAAATACCTTAAATCAACATTTTTGTTGGAAATTTTGTGGATTAGTGATGGCTCAAAAATATTTATTTTTAGAATCATACATTCCATTTTGCTTTAGAACAAAAGATTGGATCTTCTTGTATTTTGATTAGAATCCATTCACAGAATTCTCTTCATCTATCAAAATCAATTGTTAACAACTGGGTTCGAAATCCTGCATTTTTCGGTTTCGTAATACTTACCGTATTAATTAATATGAAAGCTCAAAACCGACCTTCGCCCTAGAAGTTGAAGCTGCACGATGTGCAGAAAATTTGCGATATGCTTTGTATAACATTTTTAACATGTATTTGCAGCAATAAAAAGGTATATAGATTGCCAATAAAAATTTCAAAATTAGTTTGCTTGAGCAATACCGAATAGAAGAATTAGTGTTTAAGTTGAACTCTGCGTTCCTCAAATTAAATATCCCTCCAATATTTAAAATTGTTAAGCGCGTGAATGATGTTTTTTTTTTACAGAACGCGTAAATTGCGTAAAATGCAATTTTTAAAAGTAAATGTGGTTGCAATGTCATATACTCATTGAACCCTATACCAAATATTTTGCGTAAAAATTGTGTTAATCAAGTAGCATGCTTTAAACAGCAGGAATAAAAATAGGTACTCAAATTTTAAACGAATTTAAGAAACTTCTACATTAAAAATCAATGTAAAATAAACAATGTATTCCAAATGACGGCCTCTTTCAATAAAGGCACAAAAAATATATATACTCTATTAAAAAATGTAGGTTGTGTTTCATGTGGTGTAATGCTAAATAATTAAGATTGTCTGTTGTAGTAGAAATGTGACCCCCACCGTGCATAATAAATCTACCTGCTCAGAATTTGCAGTATTTGTTTTCTTTCTTTGTTGATTGCCTGTATCACTTTAGAAGGTTCCTATACATCATATACAGGATGTATAGGAAAACTTGAACTTGAACTTTGAAAGATCTGTATAAAGGATCCATAACATATGGTGTACTCCATTTGAAATTGTTGATATCCGTTTCATGTTTAAGGAAAAGTGCCATGAAGTTGAAAATACTTTTAGGAAATACATCATTATGATAGATACTTTAATTATTTATTATTATTAATTAATTATTAAGCTGTTTATGAACGGCCTGTTTAAGATTCAGTAATGATAACAATAAGGTGTAATACACATTACCTTCCATTGCATTTCATAAAAATAAATTCTTTCAAGATCTACATGACATTCTCAAATATTTAACTTTATAACAAGAGTAGTGCAAATGCTAAAATTTCAACATGCTCGTAAATAACTCGAAAAGAATTGACTTTAGAGGTAAGGAGCCGAAGTACAAATTATTTACATGCGATGTGTAGAACCGATTAAGCTGGCATTGTATTTAAAATAAGCTTAGTAACCACTTCCGGTTCATTGGGAAGTATTTCGTTGACTAAGATATTTTAAAATAACGATGCTATAGCTACCTATTCCAAAATGTCAGAGTTCCATTCATAAGATCATTAAAACTCCTAACTAATGTGTTTCGTGAAATATCCTGTATACAAAAATATCGCAAAAGATCGAAGTAAAATACATATTTTCTGAAATTACCTGTATTATTGAAACCACAATATGCAAATTAGTGAATTTTAACAATAAAGTTGTATTTAAGTTGCAATTTTTATGTTTCAGGAATGATTTTGGAAATTTAGGAACGTTCTGCTAGTGGAAGTATTACTGTATCCTTCTTCCCATATATTTCTATGCGAGAACAGCCAATGTTGAAAGATAATGCAAGTAACTGAATTATAAAGTTCAGTCTAAAACGCAGAATGGATGTATATTAAAACAGATATGCGTCTATATATGAGACCGTGTAATGAATAGATTTTCATGGCCTCGAAAGACAAACATCAAAGGTACAATGAAATAAAGCACCATCGATTTTAAAATGCTTTTTGATACACATAAAGGGAATAGTTAAATAACAAAAATTGCGGAAATAATTTATCCCTTGTGCTTTTAAAGGACATTAACTATTGCGATTACAAATTTCCTTAGGTAATACTCTATAAACGTTGATTATTAGTTTAATATTTTAAATTCTACTTCCGTGTGCTATTCCGATAAAGATTTCCCATTTATTATATGGTTAGACCTACCCGTTACCGTAGCCGAATACATAGGTAATGAAGTGTAAATTTATATATTTCATTTGCATCCACGAACAGGTGGGAATCCATTGCCTACGTAAACATAGCGATTTCTTAAGTTATAGTAGCGTATTGTTATAATTATATTGTTTAATATCAACATCGACATTGCAAGTATTGTAATGAATTCTTTAGGTTTTATTTCATTTGTACCAAACATTTATTTCATTAGGTAACTTCCGAAAACGCTTGAACCGGAACATATAAACTTTACTAACCAATCAAACCGCAATTTGCGTAAGCGAATGTCATGAAATTCTTTTCGTGGTACAAGGCCGTATCACATCAGAAAGCAAAAGGCGTAAACGTCATGCAAAATCGGCTATATAAATCGCTTAAATTTTCATTTCAACAGACTCTCAGTCGGCACATATGTTACTTCACAAGGACGACTCACGCTGAACAAAATCTCAGGAAGGTATCCGCCGCCGGTCTTCTCAGTCCGACGTGGGATGTTTTCCAAATCCAGGTAATATACTACCGTCGGTCTGCCTTCACGGTCCAACAGAATATTCCTAACTGTAATCCCGCTAACAGCATTCAGTTATTTGAATCAGAACTATGATATATGTTTAAGTCCGCATTTGAACACCCCTAACGCCACTTACCGAGTGCATACACAAAAATACATTCCACGCGCCGTCTGAGTTTCTTGCAAATGAACTTGCAAAAATAAAATTGTAACCTTGATTCCTCATGTTGTAACTGTTACGCCGCATTAGATTTTCCATGTTGTTTTCGAAAGTTATTTCCATTTATTTGTTCAGCTTATTATGTACTATAATATAATTCTGATCTCGTGAATAAAGGTTTTCTTTATGCTGCTAAATTCGTTTGTGTGCACTCACCTGATTTATTTGACGAACTCTGGACAATTCAGATACGTTGATGGACGTAACGTTCGACACCGTAACAGATCAGTAATTTCACTAAGTCAGTGGCATCATAATTAATTCAAACGCTAACGAGTTGGTTACCTATTTCATAGGTTTTAATTCCTAGACAACATCTATGAGCAGTATTTGAAACTAACCTCGCTTGCATGGCTAAGCTGTTAATCCATATTTCCCGCTAGCTTTTGCTAAGAGAATATTTTAAAAATAAAATAAGAAAACGGTTAATAAGTAGTTCATTTTTACCTTTCATACAAATACATAGTGGGCTTGAAACATTGGAGGAAAATACGTAAAAATTTTTTTCGCATTTCGCGAGTATTTCCGATAGTTCCGAAAGCGCAAAATTGAAAGGGAACCTAAAGCAGACCCTTGAGGAACATCATTCAGCAGCATTGCCTCGTGCGCCTGTTTTCTCCAAAACTGTAAATTATCATTAAGTATTTTATGTTTCTTACGAAACGAATTCAATCTATCCAGCATCCAATATTCAACAATTTTGCAAACAGAGATGTTAAGGAAATGGGCAGAAAATGTGATATGTCTGTGGATTTTTCTTGAAAAGTGGCGCAACTGTGGATGTTTTAAAATCGCTGAGAAGGGTTTCGTAAACAAAAGAAAAATTACGGAAATAAGTTTAACATGCAGGTAATAAATAAAAAGAATCAATAATAATTTTTGCGGATGTATCATCTGGGCCAGAAGTGCGTTTTTGCATTGCACTCAGTTCAAGTTTAGTAAAAGGGAACAACGTGTTTTTGTTGGGGTTAATGACAGTGTTTATTGTAACAGCGGAGTTCAACTAATTGTTGGAAGTGCAAGTGAGAGAGAGAGAGAGCAAATGAGACTGAAGGTTCTTGATCTTTTTATAATCTTGGATAATTTCAAAGTTATTATGGGATACCCTGCCAGATGTCAGTTCGTTTACCATTCTGCACATCTCTTTACATTTACTCCAGGAATTGTTTACGCAATAACTATAATACTGTTTTTTCGTTTGATTAACCAGAACTTTATACTTAAAATTTAATTTCTTCTTTCTATGAAAAATATGCGGTCTTCGTTAAACCCACTTTGTATATTTGCACATGAGTAAGTGGTATATGAGAAATGAGATTCTTATTCCTTTTAGACCGAATATACGCTTACATTTCTACAATATAAACGGTATTATCCTGCGATACTCTGTTATAATACTGTCAATACATTTTTATTCAATAATCATATGTGCACATGTGGCAATTCGTACGAGACACATAGTTGTTTACTTTTATTAGTATGTGAAATCTATCTTTGTGTTTACTTTCGTCTTTTCTTCAAATATCCGATACGTTTTATAAAGAAAACACGACGTAGAGCTCTCCGAGTAACCTTTAACAATATAAATTCTGAAACGGGTTCTTTGTAAAAATATTTATAGACATAACGCCGCTCCAGGGACGTCCACAACAAACTACAAAAATAAGACCTTTAAAATATTAAGCCGCAGATTTATCAAGAGAATGAAACTTTTTTTCTGCAAATGTATCCAATCTAATCCATATTTATGTTTTGATTGGTAGGTATTTAAATGCTTTCACAAAAAAAAAGAATAGCAAAGAAAGAATTATATTTATAAGAGTAAAAATGTAAGTATTCGTAGCTCAAGCATCGATGCTGTGATCTTTATAACTGCTGGTATTACATCACAATAGTGCCTGCAACTACCGTCAAATTAACATTTCCCTTTATAATATAGAACACCGTCTTGGTATATATTTGCAGAAACATATTCTGAAGTACATAAAATAAAACGTGCTAAATTTTCAAAGAGTGTGGCTTTCCTAGATGTTTTAGTATAAAAATGTAATAGTTGCATATGAAAACAGCTACTACATTCATCTTTTATTTGATGCATTGTCAATCGCTGACTAGGTATACAAGAGTGTATCAAAAATATTTTTTTTGTTGTAACCTTATTTTACAAAATTTTCATGAATATTTTTTTTACATAATCTCCCGTCCTAGAAACGCAACTTTCCCAACGCCCTCATCTAAAAACTCCTCAAGCGTTCTTGTAGCCATTGGAGCACAAACGCTTCCATTGCTTGGTCGTCTTCGTAGCGTTTGCTGAACGAAGCGGGGCGTTGAATTTTTGATCGATTAAGTTTTTCTCTTTCTTCGAAACGACAATTTTGCGGGATCCAGAAACTCGCAATAATATTGTACATTTACTGAGCGTCGATCGTGGGGAAAATCACCTTCTCCGACCCCAACGTCCTCTCACACTCCATACTCGGCTGTTTTGACCTGGCAGTGTAATAGTGAACTCAAGTTTCGTCGTAGGCTATGACTTGATTTAAAAATGAATCACCCCATTGTTGGAAGGGATTCTAGGGATGTTCCAATCTGTCGCTGCTAGGATCGGTTGACTACTTCCGTAACTAATGTTGAGTTGCTCGGCGATGTCCACATCTATCGTTCTCCATGAAATTCCGGACTGCTTCGATGTTGGTCACGCTCGTCCTTGACCGACGATCATGCCTCTGGTTCTCGTCCTCCAAAAAATTCTTTATGCCATGTAAAGAGACAGGTTCTTGACAGTTGCCATTATTTGTGTTCTAAGAAAACAATATTTGTTCTCAATCTGAAAATACGTTTCTCTGCGTATAAACAGCACGTCAGTAACATGTTCAGTAAGGTTATAGCTAATGATCATACTAATCGCTATCTAGATGTGCAGTAACCCGACGCGCTTTGGGTATTTAACTAAGATAATGTTCTGATAAAATTTAGCGTGTTTCACTAATTATAAGAATAGGGATCGGCAATTTTTTGGAAACTATAACAGCTACAATAACGTCAAGCAATTTGTCATAGCTAAAGTAGCAAAGGAAAATTTCAAGAAAATATTTCTAATTCCAAACATGACCGCCAAGGCAGTTGCTAGGGTCAACAGTAAATTTTAAATTAGCTGATAATAGTTCCAGGATTAATTGTACTTTTAAATGCTTCATTAAAAAGCTTAGTTAATTACCTACCATTTTGGTTAAAAACGTTTTGTCATATTGTGAATAATAGGCGTAGTAGACGCTACCGAATCATGTAAATCTAAACCCGCTATAACTTCTGTATTCTGCTATAGCTTCTTTGAACCACCCGTTAATGTTCAAAAAGTGCATCAGATGGCGTTGTCACCAACTATACAAGTTTTTGTCAATTATCTCTAACAATTCAAATGTAACAATGTTTTTCTTATGTTGTGTTTGGAGAATTTTGACAGACTAAAGTAGTAGTGATACATATTTATTTTCTTTTTTCAAATAATAATGAAGGCTGTCCATTATTAATAATAATTTCCCCTCCAGTTACAAATACTTACTTAATAATATCGAAATCCATTTTAATTAGCTTAAATAAGATGTTTTACTATTCAAACAATAACGTCTGACCAAATCACAAAATAAGCAAAGAAATGACAACAATGCCTAAGCGAAAGCACCAATAAACCACAAAAAATAAACAATAAGTGATTAAAATTTATTTTAAATGTTCAAACTCTTTGCCGTCATTATTTATACACGAAAAAACTGCTGTTTCTATTCATATCTAGCTAACCATGCAAAAATAGATCCTCTTCCGATCCACCGTTATGAAAACGTAGTCACGGACGGCTTGTAAACAATAAGCTGGACAGCCAACATGCTGAGGCTACGGTGTTTTTCAAGTTTCCAACTAACCATCTAACCATCTTCTAAAAGTACTGGTAATTCGTATGCTTCGCTGTTTAAGTTGCCTTGAAAAATAAATGGTTCCATAATCTTATCGCCCAAAATGCCACAGCAAACATTTATATTCCATTTATAATGGTGATGAGGATTTTTTCTGGACCAATCATGCATTTTATGTAAATTTACCTGCCCAACATTAGCAAAAGTAGCTTCCTTAAACATTAACGAGTGACACAGTTGCGGTGTTTAAAGTAGCACTGAATGCCTTATCAAATAAATGACAAAACGTCTTTAACTAAATGGTGCGTAATTAACTAAGCATTTAAAATTATAGTTAATCCTGGAACATTTACTAGCTAATTTAAAATTTACTTAACCCTAGCATTATCAAATACTTTTATTAAATTTATCTTTGCTATTTTAGTTATGAAAAAAGTTTTCTTATCACTATAGGTATTGTAGCTTCCGAAATATTGCCATTCCCCACGTTCTTTATGTCTTTAGTCTTTATTGTTCCTTATAATCTTATAGGGTACGTGTCCTTATATCCATTATTGTGGTGCATATAAGGACACGCCTTCACAAGAAATTATTTATCATAACTTATTGTGAGGCATAACATTATGTTTGTGTAGCTCCAGTACAAATTGTTATCATGAAGAAAGCGTTAGATGTCATATCTTTCAGATGAGATCCTCGAAAATGCGTACTTCACAAGATCACCATTACAAAGACTATCTAGATTTAAGGTAATGGTGGATTTTTACCCAAATATGAGTTAAGAATGGTCCTATGTAAGAAATCATTGCTCAAAAAAAGAAGATGTACTTACTTTAACTGTAGTTTGGGTACTACCATTATAAGTAACAGTAAATGAAAACTTATAAAATGATGTGTAACTTGCAAGTGTGCTGTATCCTTATTCGTGGCAAGAGAAATAAAGTAATCTCCTCACGCTATTGAAATGCTAATTTTTTAATTCTCAAAATATATATTTTCCTTAAATGTAATCTTAATCAGTAGTATTGCTCAAATTATGGATTTTGAATCCAAAAATTACTATTTATCAAATATTAAGTAATACTAAAACTAACTTGTATCTTAAAGCACGCCCTTCTTAAAAAATACAAAATAAATTCGTATTTATCTTGCTCTTCTGGTTCCGAAATGAAAATAATCCGTTTCCTCTCAGGATGCTATCTATCGTCGAGCTGAGAGGCGGTTGCCGCGCACCATTGTCGAGGTCAATTTCAGATGTACAGACGACACCCGAGAATTCAATACCCCGTTGTCATTACAAATCCGGGTCACCTGGGGGAAATTGTAAAATTTGCATATACTTCTTGTCTACACGAATGTCTATCAAGTTCGTTTGATTCAATTAACGTGAAGTGGGTGTGACTCTTCGCACTACTCACCCTTAATATTTGCTATAAATTGGTATATTTACATAGATAGGAATAAATTTGATTGAACTTTTGTATGACCTATATGACAATATAGTGCCTGTATGACAAGAACGTAACAGTTTGTACAGCCATTTAATTATCAGCACTTTTTTCGTGAAAAACAGTATCTATAGTCCACTGTAGTATCTGACCAATCATAAGTAGAAATCCAAAAGTCAGTATTTCGCTGATACATTAAATCGTCTCATACAGCAACTCCCAATCCAAGTGCGTCACCATTAATGTCGCCAAATTTGCTGATTTTCCAGAAGATCTCCTGATCATGGGGTGATCGAAAGAAAAACAATCCTTTCGCCGAGAATCTGATATTAGTTTGCTTTAGGAAATTATTGACAAAATGTAAAGCATCTTCGCTATGGTCCCAATATTCAATAAACGAGAACACTTCAAATTCGTCACAATATTAAACTAAACATGTATAAAAAGTTAGGGGCATTTCTCAAGCGAAACTCTATCAAGAAAAAAAAGGAAAAAGCCTCCAATCCCGAACAAATAAATAATTTAATTAAAAATACTGATGACCAGAAATATCTTGCCACAGAAGTAGGTAGAAATTAAATTATGCGTAAGGTTACTGATAGCTCATTTTCTTTTTTTAAAGTGACACTAATGGATATTGCAAAAGCCTGTATGTATATTGCATTAAAAGAGATGATTATTGAAAATCTTCCAGAATAACGATATTAGTAAACGTGTCTAATATAAAAACTAAAATAGCCCGCAGCTTTATAATAACTGAGAATTTCAATGAAGTTATAAGAAAATACATCTCTCTGCGTCCACCGGCCTGCCCCAATTAGAGAATTTGTATCAATAAGTTTTTAGCGAAGGGTCACCCTCTTAAGTCTTCTTAATCTAGAACTGTACACGGATTTTCGGAGATCTTCAGCAACCTTCCTGATGGATGCAGGAGGTGGCATCACAGCCTCTAAAAGGTGCGAGATGTGGAAGTCGATTGCAGTGGCAGAAGGCCATATAGATAATTTTATGAAGAATGACCGGTGCAAATTCAACCACTAGAACTGCCAATCAGAATTGAGCAATTGACGCAATCCATATTAAAATATTACTGGCTCCATAAATTTTAATGTACAGTATCATCCTAGTAGTTCACTTCATGAAAAATAAAATTTGGTTAAAAAAATTATTTAATAGTTGTTCGATTCTTTTCTTTATTTTTTTAACGAATCTTCATCTCTTTCAAATCTTCCTCTATTGCCTCACTCCACCTTTACCTTGATCTACCGCATTTCCTCTTTCCTTCAGGTTTCTTCCAAGCTACATCTACATCTTCTACATTTGTATTAATCTCCGTTCCTGCGAGGTATCCCAACGATTGTAATCTCCTTACTTTTGGTAACCTAACTCCTTTTCCATATATTCTTCCATCGTGTTTTTTAGTAATGGTACAGTCCATTTTGTCCCCTTTTTTATAAATTGGCAAGATAGTTGCTCTCCTCCAGTTCATTGGCATAAGTTCTGCTTTCCATATTTCTTTTGTTAGTCCTGTTACCTGTTTCAGGTTTCCTGCTATTATTTTGTTTTTCTCTGGGCCTTTGTAGTTTTTCATATTTTTTATTATTCCATTTAATATCTATATTTACTATTTTCAAATAAGTATTTCCAGACATTTGCAAGGAAACCACACCGTAAATTTTAACACCGATAAGGAAAAATTATTTTCAATAAAAGGTACGTTTTCAGAAATCGTTACTGTCATACCGAATGTCCTAGAATTTTAATAACAGGCAATATCTGCTATTCGAAAACGTAAAAGGGAACTCAAAGACACTTTTGTATGGCAGCTCTTGAGAATGTACCCACATTCCTTTCTTTTATATTAAACTCGATACTTTCCCCGAGAAATAAACCATATCTTATTGGCAAATTATGTTGTACCTTCTGAGAAGTAATAGCAATAAGTAGTAAATTATTATTGATAGTTGTATGAAATTTTTTCATGGATTCGCAAAACATCAACAACAATATGAACATCCTTGAATAAACGTAATGGTATATTAAACACTGAAACCGACATGAACACCTTACTTCTGATAATTTTAAGCATAAATAAAAGAAATTAAAATACGAAATCTGGTTACAATAAAAAAGTTTTTCCCATTGCGGCACTCTATTCTCAAATAGGTAGAATTTTTAAATATTTGACTACACCATATTATAAAATTTTTCCGACAAACCCATTTATGTTAAGTATCTGCTGCATGTTTTCGTGTATTTCGCATTTTTATTTGCAAATAATAACATTACTGACAGTATGAGTGTTTTTGCAGGTAAAAATAATGAAACAAGAAAAGACTGGGATACTGGGTGAGCCTCCTTAATCCTTGATAAATCCCGCCAACGCGTCACTACGCCTAACCTAGACCACTGTCTAGGTTAGCAGCCTGACCAGATATTGTTTTAACCTTCATAAATTCAATTGTACCCCAGACATTTTTTTAGGGTACATTCTAAAATAGTAGTAATACTACTAAAAAAGCGCTTTTTTTAGCATATGCAAGTTTATGGATTATATAGTGCCTATAATATATAATTTATTTGTGTTTTAGAAATAAGTTTCAGTAAAACAAGTGGAATATTAATACAAGACAGAAAATGTCTATAACACAGAAGTTTGATCTAAATCGCTTATGATATCAATATATCTTACTAATATATTCTAATACACCTTATACGCCACTCACCACTCGTTTCTGCTTTTTATTACGCATTCTCCTTTTCCTCCTCTTCTGATGACATTTTATCGATGAGTTCATCCCTTTGTGCCAGAGCTGTATCAGACAACAATTCAATAAATTCTTGTCGATTCAGTAAAAGCATCTTAGCTATAAAAATATCGGTTCTGAAGTAATTGTCAATAGAAAAATTCGTCCTTTTGAAGTGCTTTCATACCATTAACAATGGCTGATGTTATTTAAGTAGCACACTATATTGAGGAGTAGGCGCCACAAGAGGATTTTTTTTGATACAAATTTATGCAAAAATATTTTCTTTATAGAATTTTGTGCTTAGTGCGCAACTTACAAGTAGCACATATTGTTTTTGCATAAGCTCACAATAAAAAAGTTTTCCTTTTGCGACGCCTATCCGACTACACTGTGTAATAAGATGTTACAATAAGGTATAAAGTTTACAGATAAATGCGTTTTATTTTCTTCTTTCTTCTTCTTTTTCTTTGAAGTATTAGCAACAGGTAAGGAAGGCAGTTGCAGCTTAAATATTACACATAGAACTTAAGAGCAAGTTAAGCATTTACTAACCTGTCTGTGCATAATGATATTCCAATGGTTTTCTGGAATAGCAATTCTTGTATGTAAAAGAAAATGCGTCAAGATCCACAATTATTTTTCAATCATGTAGTTAAAGTTCAATATGGAACTAAAATCGTCTTCTTAAGGACAAGGATATATACTAGCATCGCGCAAACATTGAGCTTAGTGACTCCAGTGTGTCCACTCGCTGAATGTTAACTGCTGGTTCAGTCAGTTTTGGATGTGGAAATTCTTTTTCTAGCCTTTAGAATGTGGGAGTAAGAGAGATATATTAAGTGCAGCCAACGACGATAGTGGTGAAAAGGAACAATAACTTTTTTCAATCTTCTCATATCTTAAAACATTTAACAACAGATGTAAAGTTATCTTCTGTATTATTTTAAGCATATCTCAATGTAATTTTGTAAATTAATTCTTGTTAGTCAGTAAAATTTAAATTTGTACATGAAATTTAGCATAGAATCTGTGCTTATTATACTGTTAACAAGTGAGTGAGGTGATGCTAAATCTAATTTCTACTTTGGGTCATCGAAGTAACTTGAGCTGGTTGTATTTCCAATTTCAAGGCGTTTATGGAAAGAATTCTATTTGTATTTAAGTTCTGGTCATGTGTGGTGGTCACAGAAAGCATAATTCCAGAAAGTATTACATAAACAGAGTTTATGCGGTGGAATATCTTTGCATCTGGCTGGTTAGTTTCGCTTTAAATGTCTAATGCTCATTCTTCATATTTCGTTTTCCACTTCATTTTAAATTGCTGAAAGAGTATTCTTGAGACACTCCCGATTCCCGTAAATCCTGAATTTATTGAGTTTATTTGGAAACATCTAATTCCTAAATTTTCCCTTCGTATCTAAT
This sequence comes from Oryctes borbonicus, assembly GCA_902654985.2. NCBI lineage: Eukaryota > Metazoa > Arthropoda > Insecta > Coleoptera > Scarabaeidae > Oryctes > Oryctes borbonicus. Next base: position 6,296,604 of record LR736867.1, on the reverse strand, counting down.
ATTACAATACCTATACTCTAGTATTAAAAAAAACAACCAGCAAGATTCCTGTCATTGGCGCCAGAGCGTTCAACCAAGTGTAGTCTGACAACCTATGTCAAAGTGATCCTTTTTCTGGCCCATTTTCAATATTGCGACGGCTTTTTTAGCTGCTGATGTTTTTCTCCTTCTCCTTGACGTTTTATTAGATACAATTTTCTCCAGCCAGCTATAATTCCGGAAACACAATTAAATAACTCATCTTCGCTCTTTCTTCTTCACGTCATAAATATTCGTTTTTAATATAATTTACTTCTGCTAACTCGCAGAGAATAAGTTCTGTTGTGTCTTTATAATGATTTCACGAACTACATGATTGTTAAGTCCGCCACACATTGTGCGGTCGCCGATATTCGCTAATGTTAAACAGTTACATTGTGCACTCGTATTGATCATTACATGTTGTAACATGGTACGTATTTTTAAATAAGTAGTATATTATTTTACAAGGGAAGTAAAGAGGATTTACTTTACCGAGCCAGTCAAAATGGCAAAGTAGAGTAAATCCTTACTTCACGTGTAAAGTATATTATTTTTTTCACTATCGACGCATATCTACATATGCTATTAGGATATTATCGGAAAAAATTATTGAATTTCGAAAAACTTATTATTACTGTAAATAAATCACGGTTTGTGTACTATTACCATATTAACCGTTTGTTGATTGCCAAACTAATTAATGACATCTTGCTATTAAACAATTTTTCAAGTTTACAATATTTGTAATTAAAAATAATGGATGAGGTAACAATTAACAGTCAATTTGACGAAGTAGATGATTTCGATATCAATTTGGCAGCGCAAGTTGCATCTTTGGAGTTATATCCACAAAAATCTAAAGTTCATTATGAAACAAATTTATAAACCATTTAGGCAGTGGTGTATTAAAAAGAAAGTCAGATCTATTGAAGAAAACGTATTCTGTGTTTTGGAACGCTCTCAAAAACTTAAATCCCCTTCAAGTTTGTGGAGTGAGTATTCAATGTTGCGAGCTACAATTTCAATAAATAATAACGAAGACTACACGCATTCTTGAAGCGGAAAAACGGTTATGGTTATGGTTATCAACCAAAAAGTTCAAGTGTATTCACACGTGAAGAGATTAACCGCTTTTTAAGTATTGCTCCAGACGAAATTTATTTATTAACTAAGGTAAGTCAGCAGCTGTCAAACCAACGAAAATTGCTAATGAATGTTCCTACAATTTTAGGTAGTTGTGGTACTAGGTGTTGCGCGAGCATGTCGAACAGACGAATTTGTTAATCTCTTGAACGAGGATATAGAAGAGGAGCACAATTTTGTATTGTCTCATATACGGCAAGCGAAAAACAAAAATTCTTAGAGTTAAAAAAATATGTTGCAGCTAAAAAGAGGAATGCAAATATTGCAAAGCAGTCAAGGTTTTTTATGAGATATGAAAAACGAAAGGTTCAAAATCGACCAAGGTAAGAATACATTCTATAAAATACCATCTATCGTTGCTAAGTTTTTGAACCTTCCGGATTCGTACACTGGCCATGCTTATCGACGCACTTCTGCAACGGAGTAGATATTCTGAATCTAAAGAAAAATAGTATATTACTTTACAAGGGAAGTAAAGAGGATTTACTCTACTAAGCTTAGTTCAAAATGGCAAGGAAGAGTAAATCGTCTTTAAAAGTAAGGATTTTACTCTACCTTGCCATTTTGAACTAAGCTCGGTAGAGTAAATCCTCTACTTCTCTTGTAAAGTAATATACTATTAAATTCAGGAATGTAAAACATTGTCTATATGAAATTATGATGACGCACATAATTGACCGCGATCTTTGACAGATGCCACTGGTAACGACAGGTTTAGATAGTAATTTTAAAATGCAGGAAATATAGGAAATTTCTTAATGTCTATATTTTCGCATACTTGGAATAAATCAAAAAGTTTATTAATTACATACGAAGGGGTAAAAGTAACCACAATTTTTTTTTCATATATCTATTTAATTTGTTTACAAAAATTCTTTGATTTCCTTCGTTTTTGTTTTCACCGCATCCGTGCGGGTCGCAAGAAGTTAAATCAGGTGAATAGGCTGAAAATCAGTGGGGTACGGCTACCTCATAAATTTTAGTGCGTTATTTCGCAATCTAAACACCTCCATATAGCATTCTTAATAGTTTTACCTTACCAGCTTTATTGTTTCAAAAATCTCGAATGAAAAATGAACAAAAGTATCTATATTGTAAGCTACAAGTGAAAAAAAAAAATAATGGAAAACCTAATATACAAATAAAAACAGGACTTCGAATTAAAAAATCAAAATGATTTCGACAACAACTTTTTTCCGCTCTCGTTATTAAATTCTCCGCATTCCAGGAACGCAACGCTAATATTATTACCGTTATTTGCAGTTCGAACAGCGAAAATAAAAATCCGCACAATTTTATTCGACTGCTCGAAATAAACATTGCGCGATTAAAGCTTTAATAACTAACGTGCATGGTCGATTTCAATTTATTTACGGCAAAACATTATTAAAAACGAAATAGCGAAGATAATATAGGACAAAAGGAACAGTTTACCGAATACGTTCGCAAAATATTTTCATAGCACAAATCATGGAACAAGAAAATAGCTTTCATGTAATATCTCCGGTATTTCTGCGTTTTCATAATTAAATTAATAAAACAAAAACGCCACTTGGAAAATGTGACGCGTACAGGTAGCGAGTCAACGTTCATGTAATTACTTCCGTTTAAATGTACATTTTTATCGCGAGTGTATTGTTTCATACGTACATACGCCGTAGTCATAAGCTTTATGTTGGGAAAATGTGGATGATATTTTATTTATTGTTATAGCTAGAATGTATGTTGAAAAATTAGGACAAGCGTATAGCGTGGCATAATCTTTCTAAATCCACTGAAATTTCAAATGTTTTTGCTGTTAGTAAAATAAGTACTAACTTACGATAATAAAGACTTGCCATCTTTCAATTATCCAGTAAACAACTTTCAATTTCTTCACAATAAGAAAATACATTGAAAACGAAGAATATTGATATATGATGAGATAAACTGACATTAAGATCCTACTTCCATCACAAAGATTCAAAAATAAATCTCTCATTTCAAACGTAGGTGAAGACTTTGTTCACATGCAAGAAGATTGTTAAAAATCCATTGAGAATCCCTCATGATGGCCAAAGTCTTCGTCCAGGACTACTTTCATCTTTACGAGTTCCTCCCAAAGATGGCTCAGGATGACGGCTTCGGTAGTCTTCGATAAACTAGAAAGTAGATTGATGGGATGATAGCTTTAGCCTTCTTGCTAGGTTTCTTATCTCTTAGGGAAGTATTAAACGAAGACAACTGTGTCTATAATACACAAACTTGCACTTTTTGTCAAAGCCCGCCTACTTCCAGCGATGTGTTGAGTAGATTTTCGATCTCGGCAGTCTGAAGTTGTTGCGTGCTTTCTTAGATGTTTGGTTGCAATTCATTGTCCTCCCGGTATCTCATCGCCCCATCATGCACCATTTAAATGTATACCCGTCTTCTACTGGCTACCATAGACTGTATGGCAGAAACCCCTGAGAACCTCGTCCATTTTTCTCTGCTATTTATTTCTGAGCGCTCTGCTAACCATTTATAGAGAATTGTCATCAGTTGTTACAGATATTTTGGTACCTTCCGATTGGTTAAGGCGGTAACCTCCCAGCGCCTGGTTAATTTGTTTGCCAGCTCCCTGTCGTACAGATGCGATGCTCTCCTACGAGGGTAGTTTGAAAGGTTTACAGCCTGATAGAGAAGCAAGTACTTTTTGTGAAAGTTTTATTTCCTAGCATAAGTCTATACACTTTTTCCAGCGATGCTCTCATCTTATCAATCCGTCATGCGATGCAGAAGTTGGCATCCTTCAAGTTCAGCAAAATGGGTATTTATGAATGTGATGGTCTCCGCATTCGATGAAAATATCTATCCTCTTAGCGAAACGTCGAAGCTAGAATACAGAAAAAAGTTGTGGTTACTAAATCTGGCAAATAGCGTGAGTGGCCTATCTATTCGAACTCTAATTGTGAATGTTTGTGGTGGTGACCGCTAAAGTATTGCTTTGGTGGAACAAGACTTCTTTTTTCTTCAAATCTGGCATGGCATACCTTTAGCATGTCAAGTAATAATAGATAGTATAACGCGCTTTTTCAAAAGAATCGATTAACACTCCATGACTATCCCAAGAAAAGTAGCTCTCACTTTCCCTGCCGATAAAACAGTGTTCGGACTTTTCGGAGCCGTTTCTCCCTTTGCAACTCACTATTTCAACTGAGTCTTGGCTTTAGAAGAGTAGACAGTTATTAATCGTCACAAAGGCTGATCCAATAGGGCTTTTGACAAATTCATGTGAAAGCGGTTTTGGCCCTACAAGCAAGTGTGGCGCCCCTCCCTGAATCTTCACTCCATGTATGATAAACACGTTCTTTCGAGATGCTCATAGCCTCTGCCATTTCTCTATCCTTAATTCGACGACCGTCTAGTACCATTTGGTGAACTTTTCAGATGTTTTCGATGATAGTAGTTGTAGTTTTTGATTGTCCCGAACCGTGAATCTAGCTGATAGGACCACGTTCAAATTCAGCTGCCCAAAATTTCACTATGGCAAATGATGATGAAAAATCCCGGTATTCTGCGTCAATCTCGGCTTTAGTTTGCGTACTCGTATTATCTTTCAAATGCAAGAATTTAATGACGGCTTCATATTCGATTTTTAGATTTTCAAGAGTGTTAGAGCAAGCATTATTTTCCTGATATTAAATTCCTACTCAAAACATTTTCACCCACCTATCTATTATCAACTCCATCCGTGCATTTACTGTATAAATCGAAGGTAAGGGGCAGTATTCAGTGTACTCCCTCAAGGAAATGAGGATGTGGCTCAAGTAGAGTAAGAATTAAAAGATGTTTAAAAGAGTATGTGATAGATTTAAAGACTCGTTAACGTCGAGTGACACAAACGACTGTTAAACAACAACTAAGTATCCGACGTTGCTATCTTTTAAATCACGCACAATTATAGTACTAGAATATTTTTAACGTACGGTTGAAGCTTGAAGCTTGTCTATCCTCATAGACGCCTTAGCTGTATTCCTATTGCTGCGTATCCGCTCCTCTATTTCATAGATGAGGCATACTTCATGTTTGAGTGTGTTACTCTTGTGGACGGATTGTACGTGCTCACGATGTTATCGGTAAGACTGGGTCATGTACAGGAGTGGGATCTAATAGCTTTCAGCGTCGGCCGATTCAACACCAGGATATTTTAGCTCCGGTCGAATGATTAAATTAACACTGAAACTTCTTTTCTCACCACTTAGGGCCATTGTAATAATGTGATTGAATGTTTGTTTATTAAATCAATCGCGTCAATAATATTTCTTTGTTATATTTTTTTTGTATTCTTGCATTTTGAATAGAAGGACGCATTTACAAATGAGCATACAAGTTAAATTTACTTAGAATTATAGCATTAGCTTTGATATTAAAACTGTTACCTACATATTAAATGTAAACGAGATTTAGAAAATTACGTTGATGAAATCAGTGAAGGGTTACCGGAAGGTCGTCCATTATTAAACTGGTTTGAAGATAGTTATATAGACCGTATGGAATGGACGTGGAAATGGCAGACGCCAACCTTTATTTACACTAGAAATATGATTAAACAAGCAATAGAGATGATCGTACTAATAATTATTCCGAAGCTGCCGATCGCTGATTGCAATTTTAATTAGGAATGAACTATATGGAAGTTTATATAAATACGCTGCGCAAAGCTTAAAACTAACGTGATACCTAGTTGCCGTTGAAAATTAAATTGAAGAATATAGGGACGCAGATGGTGAGTCAGGATTGCACCGCAATACGACAATAGAAACGCAATGGAATATTTACGGAAACTTCCCCATAATCATCAAACGACATAATAAATATGCCTTACCTTTCTTCTTTTCAGAATGCAAAAACAGAAAAAAGCAAAAAAAAAGAAATAAAAAGAATACTACTGACACAAGCAAACCTTTAGTCACACCATCGCACAATGAATTTATTGTGCCGGTGTCAGCCCTAAGTTTGGAAAAGTGATAAGGAAAGTTGATTGTTAATTAAATAATTCTGCGCTGAAACTCCCGATACTGAAATATCCTGGTGCTAAATCAACCGGTGCTGAAATATCTTGGCGAAGAAACTCTGACAGAACTGCCATCCTTAGATATATGATTATTGTTGGATGACAGTTTATCGATACCCTTGACCAACAGAAATCCTGGGAAATTTCTCGCAGTAACAATATCTAAGATATTCAATTTTGCGTCGATTATGCTCGTTTTATTGGCTAGAGTTTAATAGGTAATACATGATCATCATACATACAAACTAAACATGAAAGAAGAATATAAAAGCCGCAAGTGGCTCTTGGTAACTGACATTACGGATAAAAGTTGGGGTATAAATAAATACTATAATGAACTTACGTAAAACTTCTGAATAATTGACTCACGTCTGATATTGTTTGTTGATATTAAATGACAACAGACTGAGAACTACATCATGAAAAACTGATGAATCGCCTTATATACTAAAATTGATCGTAGTACGAAAATCTAATAGGATTCTTTTTACGAATATGGAAAATATTGCAATGTTTTTAGGAATGTATGATTAACTGTAATTAATACCTACCTTGAAAAACTAAAGTAATTTGTTCAAACCCAACAAGCTTCATTTTACAGGAATATCCATAAGTTTTCAAAACACGAAGTGTCACATCCAGACGACTGATAAGTTTTCAACATAAGATACTTGGGAATTATTCTTCTACTGATTAACGATTGCACTAATTGCGGCAACCTTTGGCAGTACAAATATGACCTAATTTCGCTAATAATCTCATCACCATGTCAGGCGAATCCATAAATTCTCGCGATTTTGAGTACCACTCCAAATCATCCAAAGAAATTTTTGAGGAGAAATTGTTAATCTTAAAAGATTCTGGGCCTTGGCGTACGATGATCAAAAAATGGATCCGCCTATTCCAACAACGGTGATAGAGCTGTGAGGATGATCCCCGTCCAATGCGTCCCCTTGCGGCGATCACACATCGCAAAAATCGAAAAGCAATCCTGGCCAAAGGATTAAATAGTGACAGATAACAAAAGAATCGAACATTAGTATAGAACTGGTTGGAAAAATTTTGTACGAACGTTTAAACATGAAAAAAATAGCGCGAGCTGGGTACCGAAAATGCTAATACCGTTCAACAAATAGGGACGACTGGAGAACTGTAAATACTTTTTGGAATTAACCGGAGACAATCGCGGACGAAATTTGGATCCGAATCGTAGCCGTAGATGAAACTTGGATTCGCCAATATGATCCGAAGTCGAAGCAGGAGGATTAAAATAAGCTTCGACGCTTATGGTAACTGTCTCTTAAAACAGCAAAGAAATCTTGTTGACCAATTATCTGGCAAATTGAACTACAATGAATGATCAATATCACGTAAACTTATTGGCTCAGATTCGTTAGACTTACCGAAGGGAGGTAGGAAACTCAGCGGCGGAGCGGTGTTTTTGCAGGACGACGCGCTACTTCATACAGTGCAAGTTTCGAGCAGCTCTTAAAGGTACAAGTTTTACGCAAATCGACTACCTGCAGTCCAGGGCAGGCTTCGAGCTACTATTCTCCAAACTGAGAAAGGGAGTTACCAGGCCGAAGATTTGAAGATGAGAACGAAATGAAAGCGTCCGTACAAACCAATTTTGAAAGCAATAAAAAAGCATATTTTTTGCCCGATGTGGAAAATATATTTTTATTACTTGCAACTTTGCTTTTATTTAACGCCTTAGGCCGTGAACTTACAAGCCACTCCTCGGATATCTTGGCACCATCTAGTAGCAAGAGATATACACCTACCGTCTAAGAAGCAGCAACAAAAACCGACTACTTTGCCAGGCATTTTTGGATGTTTTTTTTAATACATTAATTATTAATTAATGAATGTAATGAAAATGGCGGTTTTGATTGCCAAATAAACTTTTTTGTTAAGAGCCCTGCTGAAATTAGCAAAATAAGGTAGAGAATTGCAGCAGCTCCTGAATCGAATATTTGGTTTAACTAAAGATTTTGTTAACATAACAGTTTGCTTAATATTAATAAAGCAGGTTTTGCTGAATAAACCTACCTGATACCTTGTTTGGGTTTTTCAAAGGACAAGGAATCTTTAATTTCAATTTTAATTTCGACGGGTCTACAAATACAGAAGATTGCCTTTAAAATAGACAAGTTGTATTGTGGTATTGAATTCCGGCGTAATTACGCTAATTGACCCTATAGGCGTTAGTAAACAACCAATTTTTTTCTTCGTATTGTTTCAATTGTTGTTGCCAGAGGGAAACCTGTAAACATACACAATATAATAAATCCCCATCTTATTTAATAACGTACCTAATTATTAAGAAACACGATTCACCGAGCGGATGTAAACGAGAAAGCACTGCAGTACATAATGACGGTTAACAAACAATGCCTATAAAGTGGAAAATTCTTGAAATGTATTCGGGAACATGAAATGTACGCTGCGAGAGCAATATGAATTCCCGAAAGCAATTATGAGATATTTACTGTCTGTCATGCTTAAGTATTTATTCTAGAATGTCCAAATAGACGACTTAATCTTAGTCGTTGTCAAAATACAAATAGTTCCAAACTACTACAGCGTGTAAATGCAGACGAAGAAAGTTAAATATTGCTCGTAGAACTTCTAACTTCGAAACCATCTTTAAGCGAAAACCAACTTTAATTGTAAAATAAGTCCAACCGCGTACTCGTTATTATGAATATATGTACATATATAATGTACAGTTTATTACATGTCCTCTAATTTTACATAGATGTTAGTTTCTCTTCAAACTTCGGTAGTAAATACTCGTTTCCGATGGATGAACATAATGACGAAAAGTAGGCACTTGTGCCTCTTAACTTTTCCGTTAAAGATAAAATCAAAAAAAAAAGAGAGACCCTTCAAACAACTTCAGTTACATATATGTATGTACATGATGCCTTATCTCCAATAGCTTTTATAGAATATTCCGTCAAGCATAAAGTCTCATAAATGTGTACTCGGCTCGCTTTTTACTAGGGTTTGGATCAATGCTATTTATGATCATTCGTATCGCGTCTTTCGAAATTTGAATAACTATTAGCTCCTCTATCATAAAAATCTTAAGCAGTACTTTGACAATTAGTCGAGATAGGGTACCTGAATGCGCCACTCATGGTCGTTTCATTAAAACCGGAATTGCAGTCGATCAAATGACAGTATTGGAATCAACCACGTGAAGAACTTGACGTTTGTTACGTTTATGCTGATATTCTTTCATTCAAAGCAATATACTTTACCTGAACGAAATGGCAATAGATGACTACTTACCTTTTAATGGTGCTTATTAATTATATAATAAATATTAATTAAGTTTATTGCAGGCAGGCATTGAAAAACAATAAATTACATTTGAGAACAATGAGTTTAAAACAACCATGTGAAATTAATGTTTGATGTGCAAAATGAGACCCCAAAAAAATAAATAGAAATAAATATTAATTATGTCGAAAAGGCAAAATTTATAGCGACAAAAAATATATTATTTAAACAATTCGAAACAACAGATTAACAAAGAAAATATATCAATACAAAGTGAAAATGTCGTCTTCTTGGGTGGAAGAGAATAACCCCGCCTACGGCTCCCAGATGAAGGTAATCAGCTTCTTTTACGCACTGTAACCATTGTTACAGCTCGTGGGGCAGCTAGCCACTTATACGCGTTGTAACTATGGCACGTAATTTGCTTTAACACTTATTTTCGTGATTTTCTTGACCACCATTATCCTGTACATTCACTATACAGCATAAAGGGGATGGTTACCCTTTACTTGTCTTTCTCGGCAGTTGGGTTTCTTATAGCCAACCGCCGTTTTCTTTGGACTCTGGTCACACGTCCGTTCGTTTTCGTCGCCTAGCCGCTAATCATCCAATATAGATGCTGGGATTGACGATATCATTATCAGTTCACGCCTTTTCCCTCGAATATCGTCGCTTTCGTCATATCCAATCACGAATCGCGCAACAAATCACACGAGTGAAAAAAATCAATACAGGATCGAAGGTACTTGGAGCGCCTGTCTTGACGAAGTTACTATAAAAGCGATAATATCTATGTGTCCTTGTCATTCTTATTCATCAGGTGATATTTGCACATTGCATCCCCCCCCCCCCCGGACGCCCATTCGAGTGACTTTGTTTGCGAACTTTCAATTTATAGATTGAAATCTTCCACTTTGTTGGCCAAGGCTTATATAATACTTATGTAGGTTCATACTTAGGATACTCTTTATATATCAATGAGTTCTTGTTTACTTTCGCAACTGATGCAAAAACATCTAGCAAGGGAAATTTGGCACATTTGTAGGACCCACCGAGTGTTGTAAAACGCGGTTTTCCGTTTCTGCGGAACCTCACGTTTAGAGGATGAGCTACCCTTGAAATTTTAACGATTTCAATTTTTGCAATTTACTCTGTTATTACAAATAAAAAAAAATATTATCTGTAAACACATACTTTCCATGAGTATATCAAACTAACCCGGATGAGATTTTTTTGCTACCCCTTACGAAATGGGGGTTCAACTGGAAAGGGTAAAATATACGTACACATGGTCCCTTTGAAATACGCCTATATGCATACTTGCTACCCCCCCCCCCCCCCCCCTTACCCCGAATAAGAATAAAGATGATACCATACCTGTAATTTTATTTAATTTTTTTATAAATTCAATTGGAGATATATAAACGTCGCATTTTATAAACGATTAATCTTCAATAGTAACTTTTTACAATTTTACAAGTGATGATCTAATAGTAGGTTGAGGGACGTAAGTAAAATAAAAGCTCACAATCAGTATTTTCATACTTTATTGGTGTTTGAATTCGTACTATTTTGTAGAGCACATTCGACGAACAAGTACCGCTTTGCGCATAATAATTACCAAAGCCCAATAGTAACGATGTAGCTTTCTTTAATATATTTTGTTTACATATTTTAAGTAAAAATAAAAATAAGTAGGGTAAAAATCACAAAAATTGAATACAACGGTAGAGAACTGTAGGATTTATGCATATTATAAATTGTCGCCAGTATACATACTTAGGGATTAAACGGACTAATAGTATCACACTCCATTTAATCGGTGTACGAATTGTGCATACTTAGCATATTTGCGTCTAGTAACATTATTTACTACGTCGACATTTAAATTCCTTCCACTAATTATGCAAGCAACAAAAAAATAAGGCAACGGATGTTTGAAATTCATCTCCCCTACAAACCATCTCCATTTCTTTATATATGTACCTTTCCGGATGTGGGAGGAACACGAATTGCCATCCCTTGTCAACATAATAATTAGGTTTGTATCTTGCTTGCTTCGTCGTACGTGATAGACCTTCATTAGCCCTGGTGCAGAATGGGGACGAAAAAAATCAACAGTGCTAGAAAAACCAACGGAAAGAATATATTAGAAAGGACTCTGACAAATCTTTAAAAAATGTTAAATACTGAATAGGATAAAACTTCAAAAAATGTTGTAAAAAATGTCTACATTTTTACCTCCTTATACTTACGGACTGCTTTCATTCTGAGATATGCCTGGATTCCAATGTATACTTGTTTAAAATAGTGTACCCTATAATATTATGCATTCTTTTGGCAGACCAACGACAAGTTCAACGACATAAAATACCACAGTAGGATGTACCACCTTGTTCAATTATTTTCTATAAAATTTGACAGCGTAGGGTTTAACTTAAACGATAGTACCTTCAATTCGATAGCACCACTGCAAAACAGTTTTGAGATCTTTATTGGTAACATCAATAAACACTCTGTGTGACATTTTTTATATGTATTTATACCAATAAAGATCTCAAACGTGGTTAACATAGTTAATATCAAAACGTTACTGATGTTTCAGTTGGTATGCGTTTGTCAAATTTTTTGGAGAAAATGTAATATCTCACACACAGTATATCATACATCTATGATACTCTGTATATTGTTGAACTTGTTTTTGACGGTTTATCTCGCGAGTCCATAATATACAGGCTATACTATTTGAAATAGGAAAGTCGATATCCGTTTGCGGTTCAGTCAAGAGTGCTATAAATTTGAAAGTGTTTTTAAGAAATACGCCATTATCCCTAATATCGCCCACCAAAATTCCAAAAAGATACTTTAATTATCTCCGGAAGTGCTCCTAATAGGGTATCTGGTGAATAGCCCCATGTGCAGTAGGATAACAGTCTACGTATGAGAACAGTCTGTGTATTTTTAGTTTTATTTGATTACACAAATTTGTTATACAGCACCGTTTTCCACGTAAAAGCGACTTAGGACAAAAAAAGAAAAGAAATCATAATAACTATTGGATCTTCCTCGAGACTGTACTGTGTGTACAGTATAATATAGTATTATTATATTTAATATCTGTTATAGTTTTCAAGATATTTACAAAAATTTTTAAATCATAAAAATGTTTGGAGGGGGCTATATCTCGAAGTCAATCGATTCGATCGCCAAAAAGAATTATGTTGTTCTCATAACAAGGTACTCTCGATCTCTACACTTTCATCGAAATTTGAATTTTCGGGTATTACCCGATTCCCTTGTCAGCATACTCAACAAAGTAAACTTTACATCCGGACTCAGTATAGTCCACAAAGTGAAACTTTATATACGAAGTCCAAACTTCTCGTGCACTGAAAACTGTATATCAGGCGTACGTTGCGAATATCTTTCGGTGTATAGCGCAGAGAATCACTGAACTATGTATATGACGTTTAGTACGCGGCCATTTTAAAAGTAACATGGAAGAGCGATATGGTGTCCATATACAGACGCCACAACTAATGGAGGTGGTCATTTGTTGAACGCCGCAAGTAATAGAAGTGGTCAATTGGTGGACGCCGCAAATAATGTAAATAGTCAATTGTTAGACGCCGCAAGTATGTGGGATATTTATATATATTTGTTATATATTATTTATATATATATATGTACAGCGAAGGAAAGTAACGGAAAAATTCATTATCTTTGTTAATATTTATTTTTTTGAAAAATCTCGAAAAGCTATAGCGATTTCAATTATTTTACGTTATACTACATCGTTGTCATCTTGTTACGTCATTTGTTTTTAAAGTTATGACGTTATCAAATGTTTTTTTTTAAATGACAACTTATATTTTTTATTATTAACTTCAGTATTTTTATTCCGTTTTCAACGGTATAAAATTATCAATATGTTACACTTGTAAAAAATTGAGAAAAACAGTGCAAAGTTCGAATATCAAAAATTAATTAAACGCAGTTAACGTATAGTTAACAAATAAGAATCCATAGTTACACCTGTCAAAAGTAAGCAATGAAATTTTGTCATTTGCTTGTTCTAAAGTAGGTTTTACCTTTAGTAAGCCCCTTTATCAATAAAAGTGGCACAATTAAGCGAGAAACAAAGAATTGTAGTGTTAATGTTGATAGGTTACGGCGACAGAGTCAGATCACATCAAAAAGTGTGTCAGATTTTTAGAGATAAGTATCCAAATGAACCCATAAGTCAATCTACCGTTAGTAGAATCGAAAACAAATTTAGAGAACACGGCAATGTAAAGAATCTTCCAAAAAGTGGACGTCCGGTAGCATTAAATGAAGATGCACAACTTGACGTGCTTTTAGAAATTGAAAATGATCTACATTCAACTAGCAGAAACATTGCTTTGGATTACAATGTAAGCCACACTTCGGTTTTAACATTTTTGAAAGTTTGAAAATTTCACCCATATAAGTTACAATTGATTCATGAGTTGGCAGAAGATGACTTCGATCATAGACAAAAATTCTGCGAACAAATGATGGAAAATTTTAATCGTGCTCCAATGGTTTCCCGGGGTGTTTTATTTTCGGATGAAGCAACATTTTGTCTAAACAAAATGGCCAATAGACAAAATTGTAGATATTGGGGAAAATCCTCATTCGATACGGGAAATTCATACTCAGTATCCTCAGAAAGTTGATGTATGGGCAGGAATTATTGGCGACCAAATTATAGACCCATTCTTTTTTGCAGATAATTTAAGTGGAGAAAGATGCCTGCAATTTTTACAATTGGAATTGATGCCTACATTAGCTGCATTATTTCCCAATGCAAATGGTCCTGAACTATCAAACAATAACATGATGGTGCTCCGCCTCATTATGCAAATAATGTTCGATGGCATTTGGACCAAGTACTTCCAGGAAGATGGATTGAAAAAAGAAGTCCAATGAAATAGCCGGTTAGGTCTCCCGATTTGACGGCTTTAGAGTTTTCTCTATGGGGCTACTTAAAAAATAAAGTGTATAAAAATCGACCACATAATTTAATAGATGTTGAGCAAAAAATTCCACATGAAATTATATTATCACCTCAAACTTTTCAAAATGTAAGAAATGAATTTTATAATCGACTTGGGTATTGTCAAATGGTACAGGGTCGTTATTTTGAACATCTAGTATAGTGAAATAAAAGTTGTTATTTCTGAGCTTATTTTTGTAATTAATTATATTGTTAAAGTTTTTTTCTGGTCAACGAATTTAGTTTCTTTTTATTCTAATATTCGAACTTTGACACTGTTTTTCTCAATTTTTTACAAGCGTAACATATTGATAATTTTATACCGTTGAAAACGGAATAAAAAGTAATACTAAAATTAATAATAAGAAATATAAGTTGTCATTTAAAATGCATTTGATGACGTCATAACTTTAAAACCAAATGATGTAACAAGAGGATAACGATATAGTATAAAGTAAAATAATTGAAATCGCTATACCCCTTTGCAATTTTTTCAAAAAAATAAACATTAACAAAGATCCATTACCTTCCACACTGTATATGTGTGTGTGTATGTGTAAATATCAGCTCTCCAGCTCAGTTCGTCCACGGTTTCGGAACATATCTCTCTCCATCTCTTCCTGTTTCCAACTGTACATTTCTAGTCCTTAAATTTAAAGCAATTTGTCTTTCGATGAAATCTTTTTGAATGACAACTCTCGACTTATTTTTTAATTTTGATAGATCATTTAATCGTATAAATTACATTGCCCATAGTACCACTTAGGCAATTAAGTAATCTATCAAAATAAAAAATAAATCAGGAGTGTCAATTTATTTCTGTCTTTTTTACCGTTTTTATGGTTATTTTATCAAATCCGAGTGTTATTTCTGGTTTAACATAATTTTACATGTTCTTCTGTAATTTGATTTTATGCCAGTACAGAAATGGAAACATCGCTTATCCGCGATACTCAATTTTCTACAAGGACGTTGTTTATTTAAATGGTAGGAAGCTATTTAAAAGTAAATATATCTATTAGGAATTATGAAGGTGAATTCTTGATTTTAACGTACACTATCTCTAGCAAAGCAAACTAAAAAGTCCGTACTATTTTTCTAAATAGATTCCATAAGTGCTTTCTGTTATATACAAAATAAATAGAAATTGCACCACTTTACACTTTCATCGATATGCTATTAGATTACACAACGACATATGCGATTGCATATTTCTAATTAAAGAGAATAAAGTTTAACTTAGTTTCACGTAACTGCATTTTCATTACATTTTAAAATTGTCTAAGTAACTAAGGCAGTTGAGACGTAAGAACTTTAACCAGTTCTGTATTAAGCGTCCGTAAGTACCCCGGCGCTTGAATTATCGCATCAAATTTCCGGTTTTCTGCACAGGTTGTCTATCTTCTTGACTTACGTCGAGAAAACCACTTTATGGTCATTCTACTGCGGTTTTATATATTATGTATAAGTATCTTCTTCTTTTTAAGGATCTCATATTTTGTTGCTCTTTCGCTGTAAGAAAGTTTTTAATTATGCTGTCGGTAAAACGCGTATAGACCTGGTTTTAAGATAATCACTACTACAATGTATTAAAACGACAAAGTAGTGGAGAATAGGTAAAATATTTCGTTCTTCTGTAACAAGTGTGCGTGAGCTTTGTTGCGAGTATCAGATATGGCGTCCTGGTTTAAATAAGAAATATAGGGGTAGCATTGCTTATGTACATACGTTCAATATAAATGCAGTGCACCCATTTGAAAAGGAAGTACCTTTGTAAAACTTCCATTTTACACTAAAATTAAAACAATTTTTTTTAATACATAGTAGATCAAGATACTTCCACACAAAATTTCAGAAGTTCATCTAAATTTTTAAGGCCTGCTTACTATGATCGTATTTCGATCGAATTCGAAAATCACGAAATTTTCTTAGTGATTGTTTTATTAAAAATCCGGCTACACTATTGAATTCGCGAGGTCGTAAAAGGTGGTCCCATCTAAAATTTAATATAAATATGTTATATAATATATTAATTTTGATCTATATATGAATTTTATTTGTACAATTACAATAATATTAAGTATTTATTTAATTTTATATAGGTACTTATTTTACAATATAAGCCTTCCTAATCCCAAAAACAAATGTATTTTATAAATATTTATTTCTATTCCTAACCAACTTTATTGCTTGGTAACCACAAATTATGAAGAGTGAACCGTATCCTGTGACAACTTCATGTTCTAAACTTTATTCTTTTAGATTAATACAAAGTTAGTATAATAAAGTCTATTAGACGCTTTGGGCTACATGACATTTTTATTCCTTTCCAATCTAAAAGACGACTCAAGAAAACACCGAATAGAAATTTCAGCACTTCAAATATTCCAAAAATTCATTCGAGTTCAGATATACTGTTGATGAGGATTTCCTTTTTTCCTATGTAAATGTCGGTTCTTATGCAACGCACAGTGGAACAGAACGATGTTTTTCTAACTAAAAATAACTTATAGTTATATATATAGCTTTTGTAACCATGAAGCATAATTATTTCAATGTAATTTTTCTTTTCGAAAATGTTTAAAATATAAAGACCTGTATATTATGAGAAAATTGAAATTCAGATAGACTTTTCTGTATTAGCTATATTTGTCGTCAGGTTGAATTTTGGTTCATCGATATCATGCAATTTAATGCACAAGTTACCTGTAAAAATCTCGTGCCTGCACTTGCTCCCTATAGAAAAGTTTTTTAATAAACATCACGTTATCGGTAGGTATAATGATAAATATAAGGCATACCAAATTTGTTATATTAGATAAAATAATATCCTGTTTACCTCCAAAATATTGTTATTATAAATTATTATTATTGTTGCTATAATTGATCAAAATAAATTAACTTATCATAACCACATTCTAATGCAAACAGAATTGCCTATTCATAGGGTAAAGAATCATATCGCCATGTATTTTGCTGATTATACATATTTTAAAATGTTTTCATATTATTTTAAAACCATTAAAAACTTTTATCAAAACGATAACATTTGCACATCTTAATACATCCGACTACTGTTTATAGTTTTTTGGAGAAAAAGAAGTATAAGAGTGGTCTTTATTGACCATGATAAACATATACCTAGAGCTCAAGATCCGAGCTTACCGAGTACGATCGTGATTTACGTGCAACAACAATTACTTCCCAATTTCGAACAGAGATAGCCTAACGCTCACAGGGTGAAAGTCCGATTCCTAAGCGAAAGTGCTGAATGGTTAAATGGGTTAATGAGTAAATCACATGCTGCTGTAGAAATAAGGCACACTACAAAAAGTCCTCCATGTAAATCACAGAAAGATTCAGGTGAAAGAAAAAGACCACAGAAGTCCACCCACTTATTCCAAACTGTAGGTTTACAAATTCGGCAGGCATTTTTACAAGATTTGCGACTAGTGAATGAAAACAGAAAAGTGAATATGATTCAAGCTTTAACGAATTCGTCAACACGACAAACGGCGTATCTTGTTTGAAAACCAAGGTATAGAACAATCTTTGAGCAACCAGGAAGCATTGACTTTAATGGAAAATTAGGATTTGTCAAAAAGGCAATGTAGTGAAATGCGCTCTTCGACAAAATTAAAAAATTATAAACTATTTCAATTGCAATTATCAGTCTGCAAAAATGATGTTATCCCAATGTATCAGCAACACCTGTAAGCACGTCTATAAAATTGCAAAGTCTTTTAGGTCACACGACGAGCAGAATTTTTCAAACAAAGTCTAAAGACAGGTGTTATTTTAATAAATAAATGGGGTTGCGATGGTTCATCTGGCCAATGCCAATACAAGCAAATTCTTCAAGGCGAAAATACAGAAATAACCGACACGAATTTGTATTGTTGGAGCTATATAAGTTAATAATAATATTCCTATGTTGTGTTGAATTTTAATATTATGGAAACACTATAAAGTTCAATCAAAATTGTGTACTTCGTGGTTCTTGCAGCCGTGAATAAAAAGAAAGAAAATAGGCGTGTTTAACAAACAACGAAAATTTGAAAGAAGGGTATTATGAAGAATCGAAGAACTATTGAATTTTTTTTTAATATTTTATTTCCATTGTGAATATAGTGTAAAATTGAAATAATTAATTTTAAGTTATTCAAAAGAAAAAATTAAACATTTTTAATAACTTAAAATTCATTATTTCAATGTTAAACTAAATTAATAATGATATATGAAATGAAATATTATTATATTACTATATCATAAATTAAACTTGTGTGGTGCGGAGGGTGCCGATACTTATGTGTTGTTTACCATACTACGCCACAGTCCTTGCTATCATTATTTATCATTATTAAATTAATAATGTAAAAATTTAAACCAAAATTTTTACAATTCCTCGAATTTTCAGAATACTCCTTAACAGCTTTCTTTTAATGAATTTCGCAAGACAATATGTATCTTATCGAAACGTTAAATATGCCTGTTTTCTTCCTTTTTATTTACAGCTGCAAAAAAAAAAAAAACAGAAAGCGCGCATTTTTAATAATACTTGGACACAGGAGCGAAGAAATTACCTAACTGGCTATAAACTTATTTTTTAAGAATTTCTCCCAATGGCATAGGATGATACAGAGAATAAAGTGCTTATGTATAAGGTGCATTTTTGTAAATTTTTACATTTTTAATCGCTTAAATTTCCAGGAATTTTATATTTGCTAAGGTAATATCCCCATATTTTTTTGTTTGTTAGAGAACAGCTTTAAAAATTAATTCATCTTAAAATGTACGCACTTTTTTTCGTAAAATGGCAATAATTTATATTATATCGCATTACTATCATAATTTATATTTCAAACTTTTATTTATATTAATATTTTCTATAAAACTATAAGGAATTCTAAAAATGTACATTTTTGTTAAATTTTCAGGCAGAACTAGTCAGGTAGCTGCAGGCTATGAATACTGGGTACGTGCTTCCTTTTTTCACATACGCGGCTGGGCACCACAGTATCTGTTTCTATTTCTTTAAATCCTTGTATAGAATTCATCTAATATCTTTAACAAATAAGTAGGTGACAATTAAGTACAATTAAGTAGGTGACGATTAAAGTTAAAAAGACGAAAAACATAACAGTACTAAGGCATTGATTAAAAATTATTAAGAATAAACTCCACATTACGTATCGCAAGTATGTTATTTCGTGCAACTTCGGTTGTATGAACCATCGAAGAATTACCTAGCCTCGATTCGCGTTTCACTTGAAAAAGATGGTACATATGCATATTGTATCTGTCACATTCCGTGAGGTATCTGTACTGTCTGCGTGAATTCAAAGAACAGATTGTACATATTTATTTTCCCATTTGAAACACCCGCGCGCATTATCTCAGCGACTATTAATTCTCTTCCTTTGTTGCAAATGTTTTTTGGTGGGCGTCCCCATAGTAACGACTTCCTGTTGCCTGGAAACCGTAGTGCTGGTTCAGTTGGTTACCATCGCTGTCGCTCATCTTGCGCATCTCTCGCATCGTGTCATCATCATCTACTACTCACTACTTGACTAAAAGAGGTGGTCGACAGGCGAGCTGTCTGCCTGCGACTACAATGTTTGCTTTCGCAAATACACACATCCTAAACCTCCATAATGCATCGTCAAAGAAAAGAATGGAGTAGTAGAAATGGTCCAGGTAATGGCGATTGCGATTGTGTGTATTGTTCACGATTGCCGTAGAGGGAAAAATATGTAGGTCTTTGGTTCGATTGCGGGCATTGTGCGGTGTCTCATCGAGAAATATTTCGTTCTTCCGTAACAAGTGTGCGTGAGCTTTGTTGCGAGTGTCAGATATGGCGTCCTGGTTTAATTAAGAAATATAGGGGTAGCTTTGCTTATATACGTTCAATATAAATGCAGTGCGCCCATTCGAAAAGGAAGTACCTTTGTAGAACTTGCATTTTACATTAAAATTAAACCATTTTTTACATAGTAGATCAAGATACTTCTACACGAAATTTCAGAAGTTCATCTAAATTTTTAAGGCATACTTACTATGGTCGTATTTCGATCGAATTCGAAAATAGCGAAACTTTCTTAGTGATTGTTTTATTAACTATTGAACACTATTGAATTCGCGAGGTCGGAAAAGGTGGTCCCATCTAAAATTTAATATAAATATGTTATATAATATATTAATTTTGATCTATATATGAATTTTATTTGTACAATTAAGTATTTATTTATATTTTATACTCGATTTCAACTAATATATTTATTATATTTTTTTTAAATTTGACAACGCGTACTTTTTTTGTAATAGGTTAATTAGCAAATAATGTTGCACTATTTTTATTCATGAAAAACTTGGGAGATCATTATTTCATAAATTTGCTTCTGACATCTACTGACCAAAGTAAATCAATTATTTAAAAAAAAACAGCTAAAAATTAACTAAACCTCTTATTAAATACCACCAAATTGTAAGTAGCCTTTTTTTAACTCTTAACTGAATTTAAAAGAATGAATATATCAATACATCTTTCAAATTCCAAATTTTAAAGAAATAAGTGGTACCGACTACATCGATTTTTTAAAATCTCGTTTAACATTTATTAACTCCATTCTTGTATTGCATTATCTTAAAAAGATGTTTTAGTTAGTCCGCATTAGTAATTTATTACTGTGACATTAACAGTCATTGGATAATTGTTCGTTAACTTCCGCAATAGCTGAATGATTACAAAGTAGGTTTGATAACTGCTGAAGTAAATCTAAATAAGGAATTACATTTATTTACTTGCAAAAAGGAAAGTTGATGATCGCTATTTAATTGTAATTACTAGAAAATATTGAAACGTCTTTCTAGAAACCATTACTGGAGCAGCAGAAAAGTAACTAGAATGTTTAATAGTAGACATCCGAATTATCGTCACTAAATACATTTTAAGAAACGATGTGCCAAGGATATATGGATAGGACTGGACTGCGTTAAATTACTTTACAAATAATCCAAATGGTAACCTAAGAGTGACTAACGTAGATCTAAATATGCCGGGGGAATACATTCGGCAATGTCTTAGAAAGAAGAAAAATAAATCTTTTAATCCAAAATTTCTACATACTCTAGAACAACGTGACAGAAACAGACACCAGGAATTTTGTTTATGGATCTACCTCAATGAATCTTTAAAATATATTTTATTTAGTGATTAAGCTACTTTCGCAACAGATCGGGTAGTATCGTCTCAAAATATTGTATTCGGCCACTGAAAAGTGGGTGATTAACTGCAAAAGGCAGTATTCAGAAAAAGTGTATATTTGGTACGAGATATGGAACAAAAGAATAATAAGGTCCCCTTTTTGACAGGAATATTAATGCGAATTTTTTAAAAAATTACTTAGGCGCAAAAGATGAAGTCCCTATTGGGTAAAAAAGAATTTTAAATTTTCAATTAAGTGATTGCTCCGTTCATAACGCTAGAATTGTAAAACGATGGCTAAATAAAAAAAATTCAAATCGTTGGACAGGTCAAGGCAGCGAATTAATTGAGTGGCCACCTAGATCGCCTATTAACATTTTTGTATGGGGTCTCTTAGTTTAAAAAGTTTATAAAGTACGTACAAGGTACTGCTACATAATATGTCTTGAAGATTTAAATGAACTTCTAAAACGTTGTGTGAAAGTAGTCCTAAGCTACTTATATACTGAAAAGAAAAAGTTTCATTTAGTATCTATTTTAAATGTATCACACTATACCATACTATAAGCATTAGTACATACAGAGTGAGTCAACAAATATACTTGCATGCTACTTGGTCAAGCAACAGTTGCATGTTTGTTATATTTCCTTGTAATAGTTAGCAATTAGTCAACTACTAAAAGAGTGAGTAACCAGAAATTTTGGCAACATTTAGTAGTAGGAAGTAATGGTACCTTGAATCTATACAAAATTGTAATTGTTATAAGATTATAATACTCTGTATAATAATAGACTGTTCCTGTATAGTGGTAGGATATCCCATGCCCCCATATTAAATATCTGCCACAGGATTCAGCCCCTTGATCAACGCTGCTCTCAAATATAAGTGCACCTTCGAAATGAAAGTATTCCAAAAACTTGCATGTACCTGCAAAACTATTAGACTAAGGCACAATATACATGGAGTAAAACATATTCAGAATGTAGTCCAGAATCCAAAAAATATACAGTATACAGGATGTTCCGACCAGAAAAACTTGTGCAACACTGCAGATAAAGCGGTAGATATTTTTAAGTTATGCATCAATAATTGCTATGTACATTCAAGCAAATTTTAATTATATCTTTGTTTGGAGAAAAAATTTACAAACTGTTGAATCACCCTGTGTACATAAGCACTTATACTATTTGTTAACAAATGATTGTGATAATTTAAGATACCATTGTAATAAATATTTTGTGGTTATGAAATGCATGACAATACAAAGGTATGATTCAATCGACAACTATCAATTGCTGGAGGAGTGGACAACGAGTTTCACTTTACGTGAAAACACATAAATAAATTATTTGTACGCCCCAGCCGAGGGGCTGCTATAGAGTTTAATGTACCTGAACGTCCACCTTTCCATCATGGGGGTAGTCGCACTCTTTAATCGTATCTCCAACGCTTTAAACACAATTAAATAATCGAAGGCATCTTGAAGATGCAGTAACATTAGCAATATATGGTAACAATCCTTCCACGAGGTATGTACGTACCTCAAAATCAATCCCTACACGCCAGAATTCTTACATACTATTGAAAAAGGAAATTTACATAGAAGAATTAAGTATTGCCTGTGGTGTCAAGATAATTTTTTAAACGGCAGAGAATTTCTGAAAAAAAGAATATGTTTACTGTTGAAGCTACGTTCACCACTAATAGTGTAGTTTCATCAGAGAACTGCAGGTACTGGACAACAGAGAACCCATGCTTTGTAATAAACTGAAAAAGGCAATATTCGCAAATAGTTAATGTGTGGTATAGAATGTTAAATACAAGAATCATTGACTCCTTTTCCCTTTTTCATACGTTAAACACGCAAAGATTTTTAAATTTTTCAAATACCGAATAAATGGTGGATGATTAACTCACTGTTAGTCGAAAACTATATTTTCATAACGGAAGAATAATACGGGCATGCTTAGACAACATTAAACCAATGATCACTGAGATCGCCTAACATTACACCACTGGACTTCCTTCCTTGGGCAACTATTAAAAAAATACATATGCATATAAACGTGTTATGACGCGTTGTACTGAATAATAGAAGACGGCTTACTTAAAAAATTCCACAATTAACAATAATAATCAATTGGGCGTTGCACATTTAATATTTGAGATAAGTCTTTTTCAATGAACTTACACAAAAATGTAGAAAAGTCACAAAATTAAAATTTTTCAACGAAACTTATTTGGAGTATTTTAGTAAGTAGCAGCAACTATTCTAAATATTTCTTTGATCTACCCTCATCACTACTATGACCTTAGTTGAAACAATACCTTTATTTTAATCATAGTTGGCTAGATTTATACCCCAAGAAAGGTTCATTCCTGGCCTGCCTCTATCACTAGTAAAAGTTTGATACTAATTGCCTCATTAACAAGCGATGATACATTGTATATACTGATGAAATTTGAAAATCTGAAGATTAGCCGGATTTGTAAAGAAGACAACGTACCAATGAATGCTTTTTGCGAAGATGGCTTCGATCTGTCAAGGTAGATTCTCAAAAAAAAATTGCTCCTTTTAGTTTTAAATCAGAAAAAATACTAATGTATAAAATCGATACTTTGCCTAAAACATTTTAAATGAATCTTCATTTATAATATTTATCTCCATATTATTTGGAGATGGAAATAATAGTTTAGTTTTGCATCATTTGAAACGTTTTCCCTACGCTCTACGAAAAATACACCAAAAAACTTGCTTGAAACTAAGGAAAATAGCAAATTTTAAATAACAGTAGCATCTTTGTAAATTCAAGAAAAAAAATTAAAACAAATAATGAAGTGTTAGCCCCGTCCTGGTGACAACGGAAACTAGAAGATGCTGAGCATATTGCTGTTGAATCTAACTTATCCATAATTGTTTTTGCCATATGCATCTGCGTTGGAGAAAGACTTTGCTTAATATACAATATCTTCAACTTAAACATTTAATTGTTTCTCTTTGTTCTTTTAAGAAGCAATAATCTAATCAGATCCACACAAAATCTGATTTTCGTTGGTCGGTAGGTTAACCCCATTTTCATTTACACCTTTTACATCTTAATCAGCAAATCTTGTTTTGTGAAACTGTCATGTGAAACAATGAATGCAATATTTTAATTAACAATCTGTTTGCTGTTAAGAACAACTACGCTTGCAGTGATAGAACGTCGGCGTAGTCGCTGGCGTTTTTATTCCTGGAGAAATACACGTTTTGTAATTATTTTTACCCGTCAGACGGTCGTTCTTAATGCCACGAAATAAGATGAAATGAATAAATGACGCGTAGAAAAGCGAAATGAGCTGTAAAATTTTTCTTGTTATGTACGTTTCTTCTTACCCTTTTTTCCTCTCTAAACGATGGCTTTGAGTTTGCGAAAGCAAATGGAATTTGTGAAACGATGTTTTCGTTTTTGTTCAAACTTAGCCAATTTAATAATAATTGGAAACGAATGCTGCAGCGGTACGGGATGCGCTACAGTACAACTCGATAATAGCGCAGTTGTTGGTGCGTTATATTCTAGACAACTGAAGTTGAGGACAAAGCACTAAAATTGTTATTAAAATTATTTTATACAACGCATGTTCAGCCTTTCGCTAATCAGGATTTGTAGTGCATTTAGGTATTATACGGCGACAGCTACTAGTGAATGAATTTGAGAACAGTTTTTGGTATAACATCCTAGGACATCTTCTTGTATAGAAAATACTCGAGGTACCTGATTGAATATTCTGTCCTATTGTTATTCATTTCTGTACCTGAACCATTCCACCAAGTTTTCTTCTCATTATTTAGTTGTAATGCTGCAGATTTTATGCCAAACCCCGTAGCAATCTTTCTAATTGATATGTTTTTCTTAATTACTTCTTGTAAATCACGTCTCATAATTAATTACTACAGGTTCAAGAGTTCTTTTCTTTTATTTTATAACCGGTGCGTCTAAACAAATTACAAACTTTAAAAACTATTAATTTTACTTTGATGCAACCGCTTGTGGAGCAGATTGATACGTGTTTCAATGTACCCAATTTGAACTGTATCAAAGTACGTTGCATAATATTCTAGAATCTTATGCCCCGGATTTACTACATAAAGTTATGTTAGGTTTTATAGTGTATCGAACGTGACTGTCATTAGTGCCGTGCACAAATGCGTTCTACATCCAGCCGTTCAAAGCCAAAGTTCCACTTACCTCTTTCTCGAATTCCATTTTGCAGCCTTGGACTTTCCTCTCCCTACCGCAGGACTGTTAGTAGGCAAACTTATCTCTCTACAACGATAATTATGATAGAACGGTTAAATAATTTGTCCCCTCTCCATTCCCTTCATATCCTAAGTCTTCAATTATAATGGAATAAACTGGTGCAGAATAGATTCAGTTTCATCTCAGTCGTAATATCGCAAATTAGATATTAGTGGTTAAGTTGCTGTCATGTCCGTTGGGAAAAGTCAGTGTTGAAGGGTTGTAATATCAAATGTCTAAAATCGTAGAGTCAGACTTTCAGTTGCGTCCTCGCATGGCAGATTGTCCATTGCAAGTGGTCTATTTTTAGAAATTTTCATTGAAATTTAATGGCAATATTGTAATTCGAAAGGTCGCTGTCGCGGACAATTGCCTAAGTGTTCTCTTCTGTGTTTAATACTTTATAGGGCGCAGTTTCCTGCAAAACAATTAAATCTAAATATGTATGAATGTGCCCCGTATATGAATCTGTCCGACCACCCCTGTACATATTTTCTATATTCAGAGTACAGGAAATTCATATCTCTAACATTTTTTGTATAATGATGCATATGTCTAATTTTCAAAGTAAAAGAATTATTTTATAACTAAAAACGAGTCACCCACTTGCAACTAAAAATGCATACCCCTAAATTATTGGGGCATTTCGTTAAAATTTTGTAATTGTATTTCTGAAGGTCAACTTAAACGATTGTCATTGGGATGCCAGGCTAACAAACTACAGACTAATGAATGGCCAACCTCCTATAATTAAGTCACATGGTGCAAACTATCAGAAACTGTTAAAGAAACTCAAGGAGGGGCCAATAACTAGCATTCCCAGTGACGCCATTAGTCCCAAATATAGCTTCGACATGTGCTAAAAAACGCTAATACCAGATAGAGAAAAGTGGAAGAAAGGCTCGCCTATAAAGGCTAAATCCATCAGCGGGTTCAGAGACAAGAATGAAATAGAAGTTGGGAATTGTGGAAGTAAACTTAAAACATCTAAAGCACTTCCAAGTCAAAGCAGGCCAAACAATTTGTGATTGGACACAGACCTACATTTACAGCGGACCTACTAGGCAGAGACAGGTAGTCTGTTAGAACAATAGTGGGCCTGCTAAGAGGACATGCCCAAGAAGCACATGAATAATCTGGACCTAAAAGAAGAAACAGCATGTAGATTCTGCCAGCTGGAAGAGCCGTCCATGTGCTGTACGAATGTATAACACTGACAGGAGTACGGCTCTCAGAAATGGGCTCGGAATACCCAGAAGGCGAAACCTATGTAGAGGAGTCACTTACTAAACTGCTAAATCTAGCAAAGAAAGCAAAGCTAATGTAATTGATCTAATGCGAGAGAAACCACAATAGATCTGAAAAGGTCGCAGTGGGATAGGTCAAGAACTACCTCGGGTAATAATCTAATCTAATCTAACCCTGCGTAGTGTTTTTTTTTTTCTGTGTGGGAACTGTAATCAAGCGTTAACTTGTACCTAAGTTGCGTTGTACAAATTCTCGTCACACGGTTATTTTCTTCACCCTTTAGAGTTGTTTTGATGGCTTTGAATGCCACGTTGCGATAACGTTGAGGATTCCGTGCATTTCCGGCGTAGTTGAGGCTGAGTTAACTCTCCGCTAGAGTACCTAGCCTCTGAAGTTAACGAAGTCGACCTAGAGGCTACTCAGCGGATCAGATAAATAGTTCCTTTCTTTCCTTTCTGGTTACTAAATTTTTACCTTTATCGGACTGAATTAACTTGTATCGGGGAGAGCTGTTGAACTTAAGGGTTTGAAGATACAAGATACGTTATTTTCTTTATATTGGGAACCACTGCATTTTCCTCTTTAACTTTGTAGTTACTATCATATTTAATTGCTAAAATTTCACCTCTCGCATCTGTCAAGCTTTTTTTAATGATTTGAATAAGTTTCGAACAACATCGTCACTAAAAAGTTTATACTTGTTTTTTTTTTTTACTTTTGTGAGAGAAACAATGCGCGATACAGGATCTGATATTGTATATTTTAAAAATCTACAGTTTAATACCTAGTTCATATTGATATTTTCCTTTGATAAGCAGCTTTTCATAAGTTTATGTGAATCAAAAGATGCTGTAGGGCAGCTGTGCGTATGCCTACGCACAGTTATTAAACTATACCCTTTTTACCCTTTTTTTACCCTTTTTATTGTTTGACCTATATACTCCTTAGTCGCCTGCTTCGTTACAACTGTGGTTTATTTTTATTTTTTATATATATTTTAATTTATTTACTCAAACCAGAGAACGTAAGTAACCCTAGTAAGGTTAGCGTAATTAGCTTGTTTTAATTTTATTAAAATAGGATTCCTCTAGATTTGTTAGGTTATCGATATCAATCCAGCTTTTTGCTCTATTTTTGCCTTTTTGTTTTTTTTTTTCCTTTCCTCTATGAATAAACGTCAGTTTAATTTTAATTATTTTTGCGTATCTCTCCACCTATGCTGGCTACGGTTCTGAACCTAACTGAGTCGAATTACTTGATCTGAGCTTTTACCTAACCCTGTTATATTATGTATCCTTTCATACGGAAGGGCATTCGTGAGTCTTAGTGGGTACCTTCCAATCTAGGTGGCTCCTGTCGCGGGAGCTGATGTTACATTTTGGCCTGAACGATCGTCTCCGACTGGGCACAACGGACACGATTGTCTCCCCTTTGAACGACGACTTCCGGCTAGGCGCATAGGCATAACTTTAAGCTGAGAATACGGTAGGTAGGTACGGCTGTGGTTTCTCGCCAGTATACATAGATATATCACAGCCAATTATTTCTTTTATAAATTTTTACTATAAAAGATTAGTCTTGTTTGCTTATAACATTCTTCATAAAAAAAAAAACATTAAACAAAAGAAAATTCAACACCCTTGAACTTAATAAGCTAAGGTGTTTCATTATGATGTTATCTATTTACCGGCTCTTACTAAGAATATTACGAGTACAACGTACCACAAGAAGTATGGTGTACGGCGGAAAGGAAGAAAACAAGGACCATGTTACATCGTAGAGGACATAAAAAAGAACTTACCACGTAAAAACTTGGAAATCATTTTGTGACGACTCATCACCTATAATGTATTTTCCAGGAAAGCCTTGAGATAATAAATTGCCTCCTCCGTTGAATGCCGAAGGGATGGATGAATACTTTCCGTTTTTTCCCCGTCTTCCTGTTTTAGCTGTCCTGCCAATTTTTTCTTCTTCCGTCTGTGAATCCTTGACGCTCACTTTAATTTTCAAAGGAAAATTGGAATAATAATTTACCGAAGTGTAAAAATAACGATGTATTTCGTAAAGAATAATGCGACGTAGGGAATGGAACTATTGATTCGAGCGTAAACAATGGGATTTTCGGTGTAATATTTTGAATCGACAGATTGTTTCCGTATAAGAAGCTCAATAATTTAAAGTGAAACTTGAGGAATTTGAACTCATCGTAGATTTATAATTACAATTCTCAGAGGACTGTTTTCAATGTTTAATACTAAACATTTCCAGAAATTTTGTCATATTTTCATATCCATTCTGCAATGTGAGTAGAGGATTTGTTATTGCTCTTGTAAAGTTCTCAATTTTTCCATAATAAAACCAGTAAACCTTCATATGAGGAGGGAGTTGTTTTGGAATAGTTATTAGACAAAATTTTTACTTCCCATCATTTCTTGGGCAAATTTCGTTCAAAAATCAGCGAAAAGATTTTTCCCGCTATGAATAGCGGAATCAGGAGACTAGATGGTGAGATTAGCCAATTGCGAAATCAAGAGAGTAGATGGTGAGATTAGCTAAATGCGAAATCAAGTATGCATTGCAAACAGAATTGAATACTGTAAAACAGTACTCAAGGAAATATAATGTGTATATATGACACTGAAGAAGATACATCTAAAAATGCTAACGACGTTATTGCCATGTACGACATTGGTTGTTCGCATCGGCTACGTGATAAAATAAATGGAATTAGAGCGGTCATGGTTCGACTTACAAAAAGTTTGTTATATCGAAATTAAACTAAACTTAAACGAAGCAAGATTCAACTCCACAAGCAGCAAATTGGCAACAAAAAGCTTCGACTAAACGTCGGTCTGAATGAGGGATTGTTATATCTCTGTGAAGGTTGATGGTATAGTTTCAAAAGTTTCTTGGACGGCGGAACTTAACAGCATTAATTCGAAGAGCGAAGCAAATCGGTTATGTGGATGGGGCGAAACTCTCCAAGTTTCAAAACAGTATTTTTCGTATTGTTTTTTTTTTTTGTGTTGAGCAGGGTTGTAGTTTATCGTAATATTTTTAATGTTACATTTTGGGATCGGGTTCGTAATAGTTTCTTAGAACTTCTGATTGAATATTTCCACATAATCTAATGGAACCCTATATGCTAAGAACTGTTGGCAAAATAAGTGTGGCACTGTTTCCAATATTTCGTTCGCGTATCGACATGGGCTTGGGACTAGGAGTGAAATATTTCTTCTCGTATTAAAAATTTTCGTTCTATCGTCATTTGGTCCAAATTCGTACAACAAAAGGGATTCTCCATTTTTTTTGTTCATATGTATTCTTCAGCTTCCACCTTCCTATTAATGTTTCTTATAGTTCTCTTCGTACTGGAATTTTCTAGTAAACATGCTGTAGTAGTCTAGCTATGTCCAATAGGTGTCAGTAGGCATGATACGGTGAGACGCGTCTTGAGTATCTAACGTATTTTCACGTAACGTTTTTAAGAAGCTTTCACAGGAAACTAATTTGTTATGTGGTACTTTCAGCATATTCTTAGAAAAGATGTCAAAAGATACTCAGACAAAGTTCGTGTTATGC
The DNA here is from genome assembly GCA_902654985.2 of Oryctes borbonicus. Taxonomy (NCBI): domain Eukaryota; kingdom Metazoa; phylum Arthropoda; class Insecta; order Coleoptera; family Scarabaeidae; genus Oryctes; species Oryctes borbonicus. Next base: position 6,265,779 of record LR736867.1, on the reverse strand, counting down.
AAGAACTCAAGCTAATTGACGATGTAGTGAAAGTGCAGCACCAATTGGTTTGAAAATGATAATATTCCTGACAAATCCTTCTTGCCAGACGAAGCTTAGCTCCTCCTCAATGGCGTTAATAACAAACAACCCATGCGCGTATCGACCAATGAACGTCGTGATACAGAAACCATTGCACTTTGAAAATGTTGGTGCTTCGATAATAGCTTCACGGAAAAGAATTATTAATCCATTACATCTTTATGAAAGGGTTAACGCAGAAAAACATTATAATAACTTACTACAACCTTTTCTAAACCAGTTGCATGTTGACAAACTAAGGGGTGGATACTTTCAGCAAGCTTATAGCACCACAAACAATGAATCTCTATTTCCACCACTCCCTCCTGATCTAACTGTTTTAGAATATTTTATTTTTCCACGTCTAAAAAATACAGCATATATAATAAAAGAAATGAAGTAATTGAAAATGTTTGTAACACGACAACGCTTTAACACATCTAACAACACGAAACGACAAATAAGATTTGTATTGAAACCCAAGGAGATCACTTGGAGCATTTGTAATTCTTTTGGTAAATTCTTCGTTCGCTATGGTGAACAACTTGTCATGTCATTATTCATTATACTAAAGGTTCTGTTAGATGTAAACTACTTTTTAGCCTCTCTTTCAGTGGTGGTTAAATCTACTTGGTGTTAAAATTCTCATAAACTCGGGATTATTATTACTTTGATCCATTTAATTTCATCTAATTATTTGAAAATACAGGTACGTCTGCTATAGATGAAAATTCATCAATTAAGGAAAGCCGTGAACGTTTAAATGAATTATTTATTAACTCACCTCCTTCCTTAAATAGAAATTTATTTCGTTAAAGGTATCCACTCAAGTAAAACGGCTCACTGTAATAAATACCATCAAGGAGGCGCTTTTTAACAGTTTTTGTCTCAGCATCGCACTTCAAAACGCGAATCCGGAGTTATCTCTGCGCTTCAAGCTATCGTTGCGTATATGGATCTCCCTTTCTTGACAACCCTTTTCGCCCCGTTGCTACCAATAACACGGAGATAAAAGGAACAACGAACGCTTTAATCTCACGCTTGAACCAATTACATCATGCCGTCGTGAAGGCGTCAAAATAGACGTTTATCTTAATACAACAACGCGCAGGGAGTTTGACTAGATGGAACTAGATAAAGAAAGAGGTAAACATTCGGAAATATGTCAATTTCTGGCATCCTATCGAATTGGATGCCGTTTTATACAGCTTTTGCTACGTTTTTCGCTTTAGCCGGTGTTGGCACACTTTCATTTTGCAGATATTATTGACATATCTTAAGACTTTCCATTAAGCAAATTATGTCATCTGTCTTTAAAGTTTGGTTTATTTAGGTATACTTGTAAGAAAATTATATTGATAAGTATACAATCTTATTTTTAATCAATTCAAGCGACATATTATACCCCGATATATGTTAAGAATTATTTGTACATGCGTAGACATCGCTTAGGTTTTATACGAGGTGCGCACGTGCTGAGATTAGTGTACAACAGGCATTCATAGCATGACTTGAACTTTTTCTCGTTATAATATACAAAGAAAAGTAAACACAAACACGTTTAGTTTTATAACTAACATAAATTATTGGTTCTTCGAGTCGGAAAAAATAGTTCATCACAAACAGTGCAAAAAAAAAACAGTGTTTTATTGGTTTATTGAATCGATCTTCGAGGAAATCGGCCACCATTCGATAAAAACGACAAAAACGAACAAGGACAACGTCAGTTAGTCAAAATAGGAACAAAAACATTCAATTCATCCCACAACGAAACCTGAGTACCCTTTTCTTTCATTCTCTTTTATTTCTCAATTTGTTTGAGTACATTGTGCATAAAATAATGACTGAAACAGAACAAGAGTTAATTATAAAACATGTGCCTTAAAGGCGAAAAACGCAAACAATAGACGGCACGAAGTGCATAGAATTGGAAGTTAGACTTCGCAGAATTTAGAATGCATTACATATACATTACATATTATTAAGATAAATTTTATTTTAACCGCAAGATGGAAACAAATAATAAGCAATAGTGGAAGGTGTCAAAATAATTTAAATTCAATTAGTGAAGCATATAAAAAAACGTCAAATTATTAAAGTAATAGGTTAACAACGTAAAAATCCCCCAGATTCATTTACCGAAGTTCAGCGGAAAATATGAAAGCTGGTTGGAATTTAGGGATACATATCAGTCGTTAATTTAATTTAGATGCTGAGTAGAAGTTTACTTGAAAACTGCATTAGAACAAAGTGCACCACAAGTAATTCATTCTGTATTTCTCCGTACAAAATTATTCATGGTATGTTTCGTATGAGAGATATCGTTCGCAGATATTCGTAATTTGATAGATGTAGAATTAAAATATTTACGTTCGTTGAACAATTTAGGACAGCCTACTAATCAATGGGACACATTAGTAATTTACATGATAACAGAAAAATTAGATAGACTAACAGCACGTGAGTGGGAGGAGAGAAATACAGCAGATTCGTTACCCACATTGGATTGAAAGCGTTTTTCAGAATTAGAAGTCAGAAACAGCGAACAATCAATTGTCCAAATTTTCTTGAATCGTCATATATATCAATTGTCTGAATTCAGGACTATTATTAAAGAGTGCAAGTCTAGAAAATGCTCCGAGAGCAATGCTAAACATAACACTTTGCTACATATTCCAAAGGAGACAAATACAAGGGAAGCCAATAATCGGAATAGGGCATTACCAAGTCAAGTAAATGGTCAAACACTTCAAGTACTTCTATTAACACCTGTAATACAAATTTTAGATGAAAATGGTTACCCGCACATACGCAAAGTCATTTTAGATTCAGGATCACAATTCAATTTTATGTCCAAGCAACTTTATACAAAGTTAACAATATCGCAGCTTCCCATTCAGTCATCTATCATTTGGATAAATAGTCTTTCAAACATTTCAAATACATGTAATGTCAAGATGCAATTATTACATAACATTATTTAATTGCTTAATATTAGATTCAATCACTGGTAATTTGCCAAATTATCCTTTTGATGTCAGATCGTTGAAGATACCTCACTACATAAGGTTAGCAGATCCACATTTTGCAAGGCCAGATAGAATAGATTTACTTAATGGAGCTGGTTTAAGACAGTAGGATTGCATTGGTCGTGTACTCATGATACACTTCAATTTATCATAGACAACAAGCTAAATCAAACAGCTACAAAAACAACAGTTTTGTCTACCATTGCACGAATTTATGATCTACTTGGTGCACTTAGCCCATACATCATTATTACAGAAATATTATTACAAAATTTATGTCACATGGAGGGAAGCAGTTCCTCAAGATATTTACACGAGGAGGAGTTATCTTGAGGTTAATTAACAGCTTTAAACACGCTTAACATACCACTGATGTTGACAATATCTCAGTTAAACTGTTTTAGTTCAAATCAAGTCGACGCATAACTCAGCAGATATTTTATCCAGAGGGCTATATCCTCATGAATTAGTAAGCAAATGACACATGGTGGCATAGACCATCATGGTTGAGTTTTTCAGAAAATGAGCGGTTAACGTCAATTATTGAGTTGCATGGTACGCCACTGGAAACTAAGAAAGCAGTTCAAGTTTCCACAGCGCAAGAAGACAAACTAAAGATATTCGAATCTTGATCGTATGAAGAAAATCATTGCTTATTGTTTACGATGTGTTAGAAATTGCAGAAGTAGTCCGGAAAATCCAATTATTGGGATTCTTCCAAAGCAACGTGTCGTTTGTACTCTTCTATTCGCTCATACATACATACCATTTCTAATTAAGGAGAAACAGGGAAGGGAAGCCAGAGCGTCAAAATGTTTCGCTATAAGGGTTTTTTCATTTCATTTAGAATCGGTAACTGATTTGTCCGAATGCATTTCTAGCCCCGTTTAGACGCCTTACATCAAGAAGAGAACTTCCGGAACACATATTTTCTGATAACGGAAGGAATTTTACAGCAGCAAATAGAGAATTGAATAAATTATCAAAATGTTTAAATACTAACGAAAATAGCATAATGTCTTCTCCAGATATAAGTTGCCACTTTATACCAACCTATCCACCGCAGTTTGGTGAGCTAGGGGAAACTGGTGTCAAATCAACTTAAATTTCATTTAAAACGAATTGTTTAAAATAAAAAAATTAACCTTTGAACAATTTTACACAGTACTCACATGGATAGAAGTCATCCTAAACTCAAAGCCTCTCACACAACTTTCCTCGGATCCTAGTGACCTCCAAGAGCTCACACTTCCACATTTTTAAAAGGTGAAACCATGGTGTCAATTCCAATCCCTGAATTGGTAAATGTACCATCGACTCGACTGACAATATGGGAACATCTTCAACAGCTATGTGAATGTTTCAGAATTCCAACAAAGACAAACATGGAACAACAATCAAAGTTGAAAATAGATAATTAAAAAGGACAACTCACTTCCATTGATATGGCAGTTGGGTCGCATCGTGGAATATATTTTTTGGACCTGATGGATTCTCCAGAGTTGCAGACATCATAATTGAAACCAAAATAATCAGGCGAGCATTTCCCAAGATCTCCCCATTACCAGTGGAATCATAGACACCTGCGAATCATATCTATATTTGCATTATATACTTACCTATACTGTCATATACTAACCTACACTGTACCTATGTAATGGTTACTTACCTCTATATCTTCCGCGTGGCAAGGCTAAGTACTTAGGTTCAGCGAATAAAAGCACAAAACCGCGTTTATTGGGAATCCTACAATAATCCAAGCGGACGGCTACAAGTGATAGAAAGTATAGAAACAAAACGTAAAAATGTCACTGTGCATTTATATTTACTTGTACGAGAGTGCGTCCGCGCACAGAGCAAGTTAAAAGACAGTAGTGTACAACAGACATTCATAGCATAAACTCAAATGTTTTCTCGTTATACAAAGGAAAGTAACAGTTACAACATTTTAATCAATAAATTGTCTTCTCTTGTTCTTCACGGCGACCTGTTTCGTTGGGAGAAATAATATTTGTCCGATAGGTTGCAGGTGTTGATGTTGTTGGGTTATTAATCTATTGGACCATTGCTTTTCCACATTTATATAAGCGACATCCATCAAGGTTCTTCTTTTCTAGAGTGTGCTAATGATCTTAAAAGTTTTGAGAAATGTCTTCAATTAACGGTTGTGAGAAATTGCAGTCTGACTTAAGCGAACATTCTCAATACGGTACTATTAATTTTGATAAATGCAAAATTACTAAATTTACTAGAAACAAGAACAAATTTAATTTCCAATATACACTCAATAATAATCCTCTATGTCACGTCAATGTTATAAAAGGTTTGGGTGTTATAATTGATTTTAAAATAACATTTATTGATCATGGCGCGAGTTCAAAATTGTAACATGTATTAAAGCATTATATTTTGCCTATAACTAGCTATGCATCTGTTGTATGGGCCAGAGGTGTGTTACTTATATAAACAGAATTAAAAGTTAAAACTAAACATGTTCCGGGTTCGGACCGTGTGATGGTTAAACGAAACCTCGACGTTTCGCCCACAAACGTCCCTCACCTGAAGAAGCCTCATATGATTGTGGACGAAAAACGCTCCGAACCCGGAACACGATTAGTTTTAACTAACTCTAGCCGTGGAACCCTACGTTAGAATTAAAAGTATTCAGCGGAAATTTGTGTTTGAAATCTATTCTATCTAATTATACCTTTTATAATTGTATAGAATTCTGTAGGCATTTCAACTTATTACCTCTGTACAATAGAAGAACAATGCGTATTATATAAATGAGCAAACAATGCAACTGATTGTTTCGAACTCTACCTCGCCATATCCGTGAACATCTGCTTTTCTATTTGCTGCGTCGTTTTACTTATTTATACTTCAATTCCCCCATGGTACGACTTATGCAATATTACAATGATCAATTAGCAATCTCTGATGATTTGGATATTTTTTTCTTCAGTTTATAAAATTAGGCGAACTATTTGTGACCGATTCAATATTGCTTAAATTTCAGTACTCCTACTCAACCAATTTTCACCCTCTGCTATTATTTGCTACCTACATCGCTTGACCGAGCCATTTGCCATTTGTGCCTTCTCTATGTCTGTATTTATTTGTTTATTGATGTTGTATTTTAGAGAATATCATATTAGATGTGGACCGACCACTTGAGGCACTTGTATTTATAGTGTTTTTGGGTTTATCACGTTATTGCATTATTACTGTATTAAACAATTATTGATCAGTTTACTGATAAACGAACATATAGGAGTGCGTGATGATGTAAACGAGACGGTGCGGACAGCAATTCAATTGCCTTGTGTATTTTCCTTGCACATTATGTATATTGTACTATGCAACATGGATGACGAAATTAAATCGTTGTCTGCATCCTTTCGCTTACGTCTTCCATCCACTACTACGGAACAATATAGCAATGATTCCGATGGCCACCTTGAAGATGGCAGTTAATTATCGATTTATTGCCAAAAACTGCTAGAACTTTTCCAAAGGCGTTTAAGATATCGCTAAAGAAATAGCCGAATTTCACAAAAATTTTATTATCTCCAAAATTGAGGTAGATGGGTATGAGGAGTATTGACATGACTTGAAGAAGAGCATTCAAAAACGTATATTGTAGTCTTATTATAATTCACAACGAGCTTAGCTATCATTAGCGCCACGCGTGGTAAATTCAGTATGTTAATTCTTTCGTTGGCTGCGATGAGCTTGTTTTCAGTAGGTAGAACAAATGTGGTAGCTGTACACATTGCAACAACATAAACATGGTTTATATATCTTGGAATGTCGCAATTTCAGGTTAGTTTTTCGTTTCAAATTACTAATACTTGTTAAATTCATTTGTTTATCTGTTTGAACTTAAATTACCGAAAGAGTGTTCCAGAAACCCTAAATCTAATTAATTAATTTCGAGAAATCGTTTATTTTCAATTTTTTTCCTCGTATCAAAAGATTACGGAGGTGTTCGTTTGTAGCGAAAACGGAACATCCTGTATACTTTGACATAATGTTATATTATCATTATAATAGTAGAAGGTATGCAGAGCGCGTTGGTGCTTCCACGTAACTCGAAAAGTTCTTTATCTTTTAGCACTAGTTCATCAGTAGGGCGAATCACGTTCGTTCCTTCATCCGAGGCTTAAACTTTAAATTAGTTAACACTTCTAGGATCTTCTTGGAATAGCGTCAGAATGAAAAGTAATAAATAAAGGGAAACATTTTCTACAGAAACATATGATATGCAGTAAGTTTAATAATATAAATGATATGCATATTTAATATTTTTATCTTTAAGAATGTAACAATTAGTTTCTGCATTTTTATATATACCTAAATATTTTCAATTTTTTATCCTTTGTTACTACCTATAATATGTGTACAAAGCCATATGCTACACCATGTGGAAATGGATGAGTCGGCGGAATATGTGCAATGTTTACGTGGGATTTCTTATGTGGTTAATCTGTTACTTCCGAATAAACATAAAACATTAGTAATAAAACAGGGGGAGGAAATGTAAATGGTTAAGGTCAAGCAATTTGTTTATGCCCGAAAAAAACTGGCATATACGCCATAAAAATAAATTTCTGTAAAAATAGTGGAGTACATTTAAGACCGTTGTCCTAAAATCTGTTTCATAAGTGGTAGTATTATAGTTTATGTTCTGCTACAGTCGTAATTCCATTTTAAGCATATATATTTTTGTAACGATTTTCTATTATTGTGTGCACCAACGGATAAGTAAATTTCCTATATTTATATATATATTATTTATATATAATTATATGAATGTGTTCAATTTTGAATTGTATATCTTATGACGGGAAAAACTTTTCTTCTCCATAAGTCCAAGCTTATGGAGAAAGATGCCAACGAAATAAAGCCAAATAATAGAATTTGTGATATACTTGTCAGCAAACGATACCTGGTCGACATGGGTCAAATTTAAAAGCTGATATCGTACTTTCTTTAAATTTACAATGTTAAACAAAGTATATGCAGAGCGTTCCAGTTTTCTGGATTTGTATAATTGTAAATGGGACTATCACGACCAAAGCCATGTGAGGAGAGAAAACTAACACACTAACCCGCTAACATGTTTCTGCCTAGCCGACGTCATCAGCGTGATTCCGAGCGTGTTTGTCTCCAACACTGTTATTTGTCCTTATAGTTCGTATCACTTCCCTTCGAAACGACAATTTATAGAGCAGCAACAAAAATCGAGTACTGTTGCTTTTGCCGTGAGTGATTCCATCAGTACTATAAAGAAGCTACATATATTTTTTGGCTAGACACCATATATTTCCATTTCCATATACATGTACATATAAGGTGGTCGATAAATAGCGTACCAAATTCTTAGTTTATTACTTTAAATGTATATTATTACGTTTCTCCATTTAAAAACAAATCAACATAATATGTGTTTTTTGCGTCGATTTAGAGATATTTACGATCTCATTATTCGCATAAATTTATATTAACAAAATCCGAAATACAAACACATTTTATCGTAAATTTTTACATTATTGAAGTAAGGAACAATTAATTAAAATATTGTAGAAATTTTATTGTAATAAAATGTGCTTCGAAAATAGCGAAGATCTACAAAAGGTAGTCTAGTTCATAACACTTGAGTAAAAGAGTACGTTTGAGTACGCTGTTTTGATATTTAATAGAAAGCTCGGGAATAGAACGTTATATATTGTAATGTTTTAACGGGATTAAATTTAAGAAATTTTCGAAATATTACAGAAGTCTTAAATTAACAGAAATTGAGAGTCGTGAATCCGGAAATGTCCCTGGGCTCTCTTTCGGCAAATGAGAAATTAGTAGATGAAAGTTTTAAGACGTAGAAATGAAAATAGCTACTAACTTTAAATTTTCAAAAATTTTCACTACATAAACGCAATGTTTATGTTCTTCTTCGAACACAACTTCTTCAATGTTATACTATTGAACACACTTTTAACATTCTTACTTGTAATATTTAAATAACCACAGTAAACTTGGAGGAACTTGAGATACAAGATGCCTGGACGACAGTTGACGCATTGTTTGATCACGTTGGCAATTGGTTTGTTTCATTGTCACCTGAGATAATTTTGTAACCGTTTAAAATATATTATGATCTAAATAGATGCCGAAACGAACGATTTTTGCTGTAGCATGGTGCACGGACGCAACCGATGCTTGCCCACATGCAACACTACAACGTTAAATTATACTGAGAATTTTGATGAAACGGACCGAAAGACTTTGACAAAGATAACTTTTATACGATTAACGTATAAACGGGAACTTGCTGTAGACATTTCTGACATTAATTAACGAGAAAGAGAATAACAGATAAAAGTAGTTAATATAAGTCTTCCCCACGATTATCGTTGGCTGGACTTAATTAATTTTATTACTTTTACGCCCCTTAGATATTCGGCTAAAAATAGGAATCTTTTTATAGGAATCGGGCTTTCTACCAATAGATGGACCCTTATACACGATAGGTGGACAATGTGAAATGCCAAGAAGAGATATATGAACATAGCGCTGGTGACAGCTAACTTCGTTACTGTTTATTTGTAATATTACAATACATATATTATATACGATGGCATATTTACTGGGCAAATCATTCCCTCCAAAGATTAAGGTTGTTGTAGTACTGCATTGTAAATAAATTATCATTTATCTGTACAAACGATTTCATTATCGAAGCGCATCTAAATACAGAAATTAAACATTTCCTATCGTAGGACTAGACCCAGATAGTATTGCATAACGAAAACTTCATCGTTTTCTAATAAAGGACCTGTTATATAAAATCAAATTATTTTCATCCTTAATAGCAGACTAACGTAATGCCTAGTACGTCAGCTATCGATCACGAAGTTCCGAGTTCAAGCCTCAGACTCAAATCTCTCAGAGTATTGTCTTCCATAGATTCAATTTACTCCTCCAAATTTTGGCGAATGCTTGAACGGTGAACATCTTACACCTGCTCTATAAGCGCAGGTGTAATATTCCCATGGTCGGCCAATGCTCCCATTAAATGGCGATAGCTGTTGGAGATGCGAAAATAATTAATTTTTGTTATTTTGTTTACTTGTTCTTTCAATCATTATTGTATACTAGATGAAAAACCATCCGCCAAGGGTTTGGTCAGGAACAGTTATAGAATTATACATACAAAGGGATACCAGATGCAGTTTACCCAACACAGCACATTTTCTTCTGAAAATCCGGACACTGTGATAGCGCCACCTAATACGCAAATGGTCGAATCTGGTACCTACGTTGAAAAATGTTGATGTCAATTTATTTTTTCTGTTGCCAATACAGCACTTGAGTAGCTCATAAACATCTGCTACATATGTCAGAATAATATTTAATTAACATTTAAGGAATGTTAAACATCATTTGCATTGTCAAAATTGTCAAAAATTTCAATGACGTTCAGCGCAAATGCATTAAAAAATTAGATGTTAGACAATTTCTGCGCTTGATGGATATTATTATTCATTCATTCGTTCGTTCATATAAAGCCACAAACAGTTTATCTACTTTTACGACATGGATGAACACAAATAAATATATAAATAGAGGAAACAAGCTGGGTGTTATGTTTTAATCTTTCGAATCTTTTATATAGTTATAAATAACAATAAAGACAATAACGGAATGAAAAGCGATATGTCCTATTTGAACACTGAATGCTTAACGTTCAGCACACAGGGGCCGAACGCTCAATGTTCTCAACCATAATACTTTCGATAAAATCGAACGTATTAATACTTTCTAAGGTTATCTTTAACCAACCATTCAATTCCAAATTCGGAATAAAAACTCGTCGGATGCGACGATATCCGCGTCGTAGCGTCGCGAAAACGCGATTCCCTCGATGCGAGTACCGCTCTTCGTCGCAGGAAAGCGAAAATTCGCGTTTTCTCTCATCGATGTTTCTCTCTAAAGAAGCTACCGTTTATCGCGTTGTTTTTCCCAACCGTTAACGCTACGCTAGGGTAGAGGATTTAAACGCGGACCCGTATACGCCCGTTTATCCGGCCCACGAAGCGAAATTGTAAAACCGCTTCAGCCTACCGCAAGCTTTAAGAATGTCGCTTATTGTATAAACGCTTTCCTTATCTTTTCTGACAGCCCTACATAGCGGTTACTGTTGCATAAACCCTTCGAAATTGCTTGTTTCCGCCCGCTTCGCATCGCTTTCCCGGTCGCTAACGACCTCTTTTCTAACCGAGGACGTAGCTACACTACGTGTATGTGCCGATCAGCTATTATTAATTTACAGTAAATCATTAGAACATTGCACAAAGTAGTTGTTTTTCCCCTCTGGCACGATTCACATGCTGAGTTACCGTGATCAATTGCTTCCCGATCAGTTAGTTTCGCCTCTGGCGTAGTTTATACGTTGAGTTACCATGCTAACTGTTTCCTACCAACTTTTCCTCTCCTGAAGAAGCCCCATACGATTGTGGGCGAAATGTCGAGTTTTCATTTTAACAAAAAACGACATGACACCCGGAACACGTTTAGTTTCAGCTACACAACTACACAGCACTAAGCACCAGACCTTAATATAGAATGTTTTAATTATTCAAATAATTGTTGCAATTTCCTTTGCAATTTCCTTTGCAATTATTTTAGAGTTTACTTCATCGAATAGTAAGTTGTAAATATTACTTACTAATTGCTATGACTTAGCCGAAGAAATTACTTGACTAATTATGTAGTAACTGTTGAAATTCGTTAGATTAGCATTTCAATAAATACCTGCGTTATATATACTTGCACAATTGCCGAAAAATATGCAGGTTTATTGTAGCAAACTTTGCGTCTCTCTTGTTTCCTACAATATTGTTTCACTAATTGCTACAAACTGTTTGAGTCACGGATCCCTACTATTTATAGTAACATTCCAGACAATTGTAGAAGTAACTCTTAAATTTTTTTCTTAAAGTTATAAGAAATTGTTGGACAAAATGGGGGGCTTCTTATTTCTTTTTTAAGAATCTAGTAGTCGTTACAGATTTGGTAAATTTGCTTAAATGCAAATTTATATATATATAATATTTGAAATTATCTTTGAGAATTTGCTTGACAGGAAAAAAATGTAAGAAACCACTGAAACTGGTTTGCTGAATTTAGTTTTTGTAACCTAACAATTAAGTGAGGTTAATAGCAACAAATGTAACGACTGTGTAGTGTATAACAATGTACAGATGTGTACACAGTGTTCAATCAATTATTGCGAGCAGGGCGGTTTGTGTATTCACTTCGACCGACAGAACTAAATACAACACTATACGCGTTTACTATTGAATCCGAGCAATCGACAGAAAGCCATAATGAATGGGTCGACGTGTCGAACCCCGCCTGTTTGTAGTCAGCGCGTAGAAGGCAATGAATACGTTTTACTAGTTGTGATATATTAAAACCGAATCCGTCCACCCACCACATTTTGTCGTTGCAAACTGGACAATATATTAGTCGCCAAATGGAAGAACAAAGAAAAGTTCGCAGTAAAAAATCGTGCGCCTCAATAAACCAGACGAATTGTGATACTAAACATTCCTTGTTCTATTGAATTGTTGTCCCAAAGTTAATGGTTTGATTCTTTTAAAAGGATCCACCTGAAATATTTCGGAAACTAAAACTAAAATAAAAATTTTCGAAAACACATCTACTTTTATTGTGCTTCGACGCTTTGACGTTTGTACCTACGCTTTTACGAATAACCCCCCAAACATTTTAAACGGAAGTAGCTTAAACGGAAACTTACCTTATTGCTAATAATAATAATTTCGTAAATACATGCATATATCCATCAGAGCATCTAATTAAAAATGTCCTCGTCCCTAATTAAATGTTAGTGTTATTAATTTCGTTGGCTTATTAGCTCTTAGTCGATCGCTTCCGTCCTCGCAGAGTATGTAGCCTGTAATCACTCCTCTCCATCTGTACAGGTTGTATGCAAAAATGTCAATAATTTATGTGATAAGGATATCTTAATTAGATACTCTCATCCATCATATCTTTACAAACTTCGAATATATACGACAACTATCGATACCATCTTCCACAAAAGCACACTGATGAACCACATAACGACGAAATGCGCGTCTGTGCATACTGAATAGTTCAATAACAATAATGGAAGTAGACAACAGTTCAAAAATCGGGAAAGCGGTCTGTGTGGGTGATCAAATAATAAACTTTTCTATTTTAATGCTCAATATTTCGTCTGTATTTCCAGACGTCCTCAGGATACAAAAATTAGAGTTCCATTGAATTATGGTACGTCCTCATAATATTTAACGTAATAAAAGTTACATTATTGATAGAAGAGTCTTCTTCAAATTGAGCTAACATGAATTTTAAAAATAAATGTGCAAAGTAGGATGAAAATGTAGAGACTCCAAGCAAAGTTTCAATGGATCTCTAATTCCACGATTATCCACTAAGTACAATAAATTCTTAAAACATAAGTGGCGCGTAAAGATAGGGGTTAAAAAAGCAATTCTACTGTCACAATACACAAAAATTGTCGGTGAGTTTTTGCCAAAGAAACGTTGGAATTCAATTTTCAATTTAACCATAAGTTTATTGTTGGAAAAATTATTTAATTTAGGATACAATCGAATATGTTTACTGAAAAGCCACAAACAATACGGTACACTACATTTTTTTTATGCGTTTGCGCAAATTTAAAATTATGCAGTATACTTGTATAACACTTTTGAATTGCAATTCATCGTGTGAGAATAGAAGTAGAGCGAGAGACACGTAGCTTTTTGATCAACTTTTTAGTTAACTCCCATTCGCGCTCGGCTACAATTTCAAACGAGATGCCGTTATAAAATCGAGTAAAAACCATCCACTGTATACATATTTCATGTAGACGTTGCGGTATGTTTTCACATATGAACTGAAAATGTTTAAAGTAAAGAGTTGCAACGTTGTGGCGTTGTTCGGAATATGGAAATTTTACGTTTGGAGATCGCACATCCGCGGCAGTATGCTGCAAATGCGAAATTCTTTTGTTTAATAAACAGATTCAGTACATACCTAGTATTCCTCTAGTGCTGCTACCTCGTGGAGGTTAGATTGGATTGTCATAAGAAATAAGAGGGTGATATTAGTAATGTTATATGCTTTTGTAAGCTCCGTATTAACTCGAAGCTTACTATTTAATAAAGAAAATCCAAGTTAAACATTTATTTGTACATAATGTTCGTAATACATATTTGTTAGTATAGAGAGAGATTCTACTAAGGTATAATAACAAGAGATAAGAAAATACGTCCATAATATGTCCAAAAAGGTACAGTTTAAATGGTAATACCAATTGGATCAAAATTGAAATCGATAAACTGAATATTTACTAGTAACTATTTGAGTATTAATGTATTCTTTTTTTTATTTTAGGTTTCAAGTCGTTTTTTTTTTTTTGAAGAAGGGAAACGAAAAAAGTTTTTCGCGCTTCTTCTTCTTTATTTACTTATTTAATTTATTATTAAACTTATTTAATTAAACGCTTTTTTTATTTGCTTTTTCCGTTTTCTTACCTCTTCATCTCTTCAGGGAGGAAAATTAAGAAAATCTAAAAATATATGATTTTCCCAAATTGCTTAGAAGAAAATAGGGATTCGGGAGTCTCTCTAAAACAACCTTTTGGCAAATTACAGTCAAATAGAGAACGAAGTATGCAACCTGATCCAGAAATTTTCCACCAGACTTCGAAATGCGAATACAATTCTTGAAATTAACACCTTCAAATTAGAATTACAACCAGCACAAGTTACCTCGATGACAGATGGACTCAAAGACAGAAATTAAATTTAGCGTTACCTCATTCCTTTATTAATCGCGATAGCGATTGTTTTAGGATCAGAGCAAATTTTGATAATGTTCCTTTCGAAAAATACATGTCGAAACACAAACTATTAATATTTGATGTAGCATTATATAAGCGATGCAGGGACGCAACTGTAGCATAGATTCCACGTTTTTTTATGACATTTTACACCACATAAGACTGCACAACAAGAAATTTTACTGAAAGCTTTGATGAATATAAAACAAGCAAGTAATTAACGAATTTACATTGAGATATGCCTAAAGTTACTCTGAATATTGTTTTAGGAGGAATTTAGAATAATTTGGATATGTTGGGAAATAAAAAAATATTATTGTCCCGTTTCCGCACTATCGTTGTTGGCTGGACTTATAAATATCTCCTTATTCCCACACTCCAAAGATAATTGGCCAGAAAAAGAATTACTGTTCTAGCTCACAGCCAATAATAGGACTGAACTGAAATCACTAGACCTGTTGTATGGGTGGCGCTGACGACGAGAATACTAACATAATAATATTTATGCTATGTGAATTGTAAACTTATATATCCACATAATGTACAGAGCGTTCAAGACGAACCACAGCAAGATTCGATGGACGTAAGCTTCATGTATGCTTATACGCTTCTACACTCCATTTGGACACATGTGCCATGTTGCGTATATTCCATTTCCTATACACCTCCTTTTCTGAATGTTCCATCTCCAAAAGAAGACGTAGGCATTTTTATTGAGTTACTATTGCTAACATGGTGAACTATGTAAGTCCTTCATTTTATTCATGCACATGTATGATTTCACTTAAATGGCTTAATATAATTTTCGAATTATTTAAATTATACACGCAATATAAGCTATTATATTAAACCCCTACATTTTACGCCTAAGGCGTTGATATCTTCCCTATGATTAATAGAAATCTTGTCTTTTCTTATTTAAACATTTTTTTATAATCCTTTTCGGGTAATTAGCTTCTGTTTCCAAAATTTTAACATTATCAAAGTTAAAATACTGACCCTAGCTATGATGGCGTTATCCTGTTAGTCTTTTTTGTTTTAATTCTACACTTGTAAGCGTAAATTCTCTTGTGTAGAAAAATTCAGAGAAGGAGGTAGTTCATGCGTCCACATGTGATAAGCGTATATGAAGCTTACATTTGCGGTGTGTCCATCGAACCGAATTGTTTATCTTGAAGGCTCCGTGCCTTATGCTGATATGTATATTTAAAAGAGTTATCCACATAGCATAAGTTGATAACATATTCAACCAAACGTCGCATGAAAGAATTAAAGAAGTGCAAAACCCTCTTTTCGTTTCCCTCCTTCTAACAAACGACCTGAAGCCCAAAATAAAACCAACACATCAATGCTCAAATAATTATAACGAGTATTTATAATTAAGGAAAATTTGCACGCTTAACACACCACCTTTTGGTACAAGATTTAGAAATGACGAAACACCTTTGCAACTATTTCAAATTTATGATTTAAATAATGATATTGTGTTACGGAGAAAATTAATGTAACTGTGAAAAACATCTCACTTTTTCCAGGAACTGCTAAATTCTGGAGTAGACTTGTGCCTGCTTTGGAAACAAATGTTTAAACAGCACGCACAAGTAAAACAGCATGCGTTAATAACGTGGAGAGCAGACATGGAACGAATAAAGCTCTTGAGCCAATCAATAGATGTCTTTGCACCCAAATCAATAACAACGACTACTGTTACAGTTATTTATTATATCTAACCTGCAAACAAGAATTTAAAATTATATCGAATTTCTGAAGTAAAACCAAGGTTACTATAAATTATGAAGACGCTTACAATAAAATGGCAAATAATGTTGCTCTTTTACTATATTTCAATACAATAAGCACCATGGATGAAGGAAATATCGTTTCCTTAACATTTGTA
Source organism: Oryctes borbonicus (assembly GCA_902654985.2). Classification (NCBI taxonomy): domain Eukaryota; kingdom Metazoa; phylum Arthropoda; class Insecta; order Coleoptera; family Scarabaeidae; genus Oryctes; species Oryctes borbonicus. The sequence goes on along the minus strand of LR736867.1, from coordinate 6,248,876 downwards.
ATGATTCGAAAAGGAATGTTAGCAAAGTATGAACAGGAATGAATATATTTCAAAAATTAAAAGTTCAGGAAGTAATCTGTTTGGTTGAATGGAACAGAGCGTAATGTTGAATTGTCGTATTGTGATTCTAATGTGAATTAGAAATGATGTAGAATATGACAGCAGTGAAGGTTTTGTTTTGGGCAGGAATAATTTTGATTGCTGTGAGGATTGGGTTTTTTGTATGATTTCCATAGTGTTAATGCAAGTAAAAACAATAAAACGATTTTTATTTTTACGCAAATTCTTCTTCATAAAGCAATTAGACACAATATATGTCATAAGTGCCGCACTTACGACATCAACTAAGACTAATGGTAAGTTGTAAGCATGGAAACTTCTCTTTTTCGCTTTTCTTATTTGTCATTTTGATATTGTAGAAATCATTTTCAATTAATTTAGTTACTAAACCTAGGATATAGCACGTCACGCACAGCTCAGGGTGAGTAGTAGACTTAATGTTTTCTCTAGAAGAAATTTACTTATAAGTTATGGAGTTGAAGTTTGTAACTGCAAAGATCAATCTGTCTTTTTCTTGTTACATATGTATGAACAAGTTCACTCTTTCTTCCTTTTGCTCCACACGCATTGAGTTTGCTTAAAATACGCATTGTAATGTTAAAAAATAATCGCAATAATTAGCATGATGACTAGGGTTATTCAGCTACGTACATTCACGTAATGCCAACGCTCTATGGCCGCAACGTAATGCTGCAACAGTCAATATAGGTCAATCCCCTACTTTTGGTCCACTCCACCTATTCCAAAGGTATAATTTGGAAAATATATTATCAGTTGACGATGATCAACTTCCGTCCTTAATTAATTAAAAATAATTCTATTTGGTCTTAACAATAATTTCTCAAATTAAATACCGCTGTTTAATTACTTGTCAAGTTCGCTGCATATTTCATGATTACCTATTTACACAGTGATGAAACTTCACGGTGACGCTAGGCGGTAAATCATAACATAATCCAACAGCATGAGAAGAAATGTATATTTTGAGTTGCATTTACAGAAATTAAATTATGTTTTTAAATAGAAAGCGTATCGTTGGTGGAACACAGAACTTCTATCGACAGATGAACGGAGGGACGCTAAGCCCTTTTGGTGCTGGCTGGAGTAGAAGATAGACGTGTTTAAGAGTGAGCTCTATTCAAATGTAATTTAATTTGCGAATTTAGTGGTTAAGACATACATTAACCACACGGATCGATCCTAATATAGGGATTACCACTTTAAACTTCTGGCATAGTTGCGGCTTATAAGCGTTCTGGTAGGAGGAATCGATGCGTGGGCACAATATAACTTGGATCTTTGCAATGCTAGTTTGGTAAGGGTACATGTACATGTACAAACCATTAGACTTAATTTTATTTCTATATTCATTTCTTCTAATTAAATTATTTCGTTAATCTATCAAGATATTTCTATTGATTTATTTTTATTTTACGTATTTTTCTATTTCTTTATACAAGCTCTGTATGCCTCTTATTAAAGTTTCTGATGTCTTAGTATTTTCCATGTTTCCCCTTTTAATGTTATCAAACGATTTCTCCAGGTCGATGAAACATAGATCCAAATTATATTTCATCTAAGCTTGTTCTTAATCTTCTTACCAATATAATAGCGTATGTTATCGCTTCCGTACTGATTAGTGTTACTATAATTTTTGAATAAAGGTGTAATGGTATCGATTGTCCAAACCTTCTGGTGCGCTGTATGGCATTATATCATTCATCGATTTTTTAAGTTCATCTGTGGCTATATCTCCAAGGGCTTTCGTCATGCCAGCTGTTATTTTATCATGGCCGAGTACTTTTCCTAATTTTAGTTCTCCAATTGCTTCTTTTACTTCATCTTTGCTTATTTTCTCTTTTCGCGTATTTTCTATTTCATGTTCAGGTCTGGGATTTCCACTATATTTATTAGAAATCATGTCTTTACCATCCAATAGTTCTTTAAAATATTCTCTTTACATGATTTTTTCATTCTGTCCTATAACATCTCCTTCTTTATTTTTGATTCTATTGTTTCGATCTTCTTTGGTTTTTCATCTTTCCAAGGAATAGTTTCTGATTGTCTGTAGAGATATTTTTAATTTTTTCACAAAATTTTTGCCATGATTTGCCATGGTTGCCATCCTTTGTTTTTCATATTCGTCACATTCTGTTTGCTCCCTTATTCGTAGATATTTCTTTCATTCTTTGGCAGCTGTTTTTCCTTTTCCCGTCTTCCAACTCGTTTTCTTAGCATTTCCATTTACTATTTTTGTTGAACCATAAGCACCTTCTGCTGCCACCACTATTATATTTTTTAAATCCTGCCATCGTTCGTCTATTCCGCTCATTCTATCATTTTCGTTTAACATATCCTCACATGTTTTCTGGTATTTTTGTTTTATTTCGTTTTGTCTTAGTTTATAACACCTAATTTTATGATGAGATGCTAAGTTTTTCATTTATAAGTACATAATTAAAAAAGAAACTATTGCACAATATAACGACGAGATACAAACAAAGCAAATCAAAGATAACAAAGGAACAAATGACCGAGAAGAGCAAGGAAAATAAAGTAAACAAAAAAAGCTATGTTCTCCTAACTGAGGTTAAATTAATACTGAACCATTTCTAGTGCCCATGTATTTTAGCGGTCCACTATATTACGGAACTTTCTAAGGCGATGTATGTTTTCCAGAGCTAATGTAGATTTCTTCGGGCAATTCATTAATAATTTTCAATGTAATTTGATATTTTAGTGGTAAATATGGAATTAATCTTCGGATAGGATCGTTTCTTGCATAAGTTTACAACAAGCAGTGAAACATTCTCAAGCTCCATGACTTTCTTATTTGTAATTTCGAATGAACTTTGGAATTCTCTAATACTTCAACGTTCCTTCGCACTGGAACACGGTTTATATATGCTGCATATTTTCACTATCCTAATACGATAATATTGTACGATTGACTACTAGAGGTTTAAAGGAACGGAGGTAATTTCATTTCAATGGATAATGCCGTTCAGTGTGTTAAATAAATTTCCCACCAAAAATAAAGGTCCACTTTAATCCACATTAATACAATCGGTATTCTCACCACTTTGTTTCATACCAATCTTTTCCTTTAAGTAATAAACTTAATAAACGGAGTTCTTATTCAGAATCAAATGTAAGAGTAACAAATTAAATATTATTTAATATCTAACACTTACACTTTTCTGTTTATCTCGTGTTCATTTGCTTCAGGATTACGCATTAAATACCTCCTAGATATTGATCATTAAGCTCAGGACCGACAGTAAGTACTTCGCCATTACACGTTCTTCTTTGAATACACCTCCAAAAAAGAAGTAAATCTTTAAGAAGAATCTATATTATTGCTGATTGGCGTCTTAATAAAACTGAATTCCAACAACTTTAATTTGCGCGAATTTGCGACAATTTTAAAAGAAAACAAGACCATCAGTAAATATATAAAATGTTACTGGTTGCAAATTTGGGAGATAGTTATTAGTTAGACACTATTAGACTATTAGACACTAAAATTGTTTTCTTCAAGTAAAAATCTACATTTGTAAATTATGTTCTCCAAAAAAATTGTATTTATTACAATGAACAATAGTGGCTTAGACATTGTAATTATATACTTGAATATGATTATAAAAAAATAAAAGCTTAAATATAAACTGTTTGTACTAAATGTACCAAATATTAGGGGCACTAATCCCTTTATTACCTGAACTCTTTTAGTGGTGAGAACACCTGATGGATTATCGAATGATTCTGTTGATGCACGTAAAGCACAACGTTTAGTGGTGAGATTGGAGCCGCCGATTATAGGGTAAACATACACGCAAACAACGAAATGTCAGGCACAGCACATATTGAAATTACGATTATTATTACTATTACAATTGACAATGTTCAATCTAGGGAGGTTTGCTATAAATATTTTGGTTTTTGTAGATGTACATACTGGTAAGTGTAAACAACTGCTTCTATTACTTTAACTTTGTTACCAATAATGCGTTTCTATAAGGCCTTATACAGCGTTGGGAAAGTACGGAACCAAGTTTAGAATGGAAACGATGGTGTTGATGAAACTTTGCAGGTAAGTGTTGATGAAGCATAGTACATGTGATTTCAAATTTTTTGTGTTACTGTAACTTACTCAATTTTTTTAAAATTTAAATGGGGCTCTCTGCATATTTTTGTACACTATAATAGACCTTATTTTTATGAATTCTTCTATACTGGTTTTGGTATCATTCTATGTAAAAAATAGAAAGTTTATTTAATTCACATCTATCTAATTACTAATTCTATGGCTGAAAATTGTGCATTTAAATAAAAAAGAGTTTAATAATGATCGATTTTTGTGATCGTCTTAGAACTCTGAAGAAGTGTGTAATTTTTTAAATTATTTACACCCTGAAAGAATATAACACGTTCAACTGTTACTAAAACACAAACGTTTTAGTTTAACTAAGACGGTGGAAAATAAGTCATCGCTCTGTAGGGAAAATATTGAAAAGTACACTTAATTTAATATTCAATTGTTAAATGATGATTGTGATCGATCACTAGAGCTTTGCAAAAGAATGACATTTGTAATGTAAACGAACATTTTGCAACTCACGTAGTATTTTCTGATGAGGCAACTTTCTGTTTAAATAGAACAGTTAATCGCCATAATTGATAAATCCGTGAAGCCCATACTCAACATCTGCAAAAGTTGAATGTTTGGATGAGAATTATACAAAACAGACTTGTAGGCCCATTTTTTTATAGACGGAAGCTTGAATGGGGAAAAGTATTTAGATCTATTAAATAACCATTTACACTAAAAAAGTTAATTCAAAAAATTGGAACTTAAATGCATTATTCATGATTACATTTACCTGCAAAGCTTCATCAATATCGTCGTTTCTGTTTTAAAAATATTTGCTTGGTCCCATACTTTACTCCAATATAGGAAAATATTGGCTAGAAAACAAAGGTAATGTAGTATACCCGAGTTTATTTCAAAATGCTTTGAATCACTGTTCGTCTACTTTGAAATTTAAAAAGGCCAATAACTCGATGACTTTCTTATTGTACTCGGTTCCAATATGTCCTGTTGCAGTTTTCGATGGTATGATAAATACCTGTGTTAAGAAAGACAACGAAATTATTTTTGCTTTAGTAAATTTATTTTTCGAGCTCTATACACTTAATTCTCTGTCCTTCCATCACCATAACTTGCCGTAGTTACCTTAATGGGACGACCTAGCCATTCTCCATCAAAGACAGATATTCAACCACTCTTAATTTCATTAAACCAGTATCTGATGGTAGTCATGGTCCTTATTAACTGCATCCAACTTCTCTTTTATTTCTCCAGATACTTTCCCATCCAAAAAAAAATAGGTTTACTGACCAATATTGCTATTTCTCCATCATTCCACAAATACACAAACTTGCTCACTTTCAGTAGCTTTCAGAACATTGAAATTCTGATGAGATTTTAATACAAAGCGTCATCTGTTTCCAAACGCGAATATTTCTCATACCATATTCGTACACATATATGCGAAGCAGATGCATAAGTGCATGAATAGAAAGGTTGTAACTTGCGGGAGGCGCACTAGAATCGTATTTATTGTATGCCCAAAGATGGCCGACTGGACGAAGTCAATATTAACGTCGATCACCGATCGGAGGTGCATAATGGTTATACAGTAGTGCTCACGTCTCTACATATAAATAGCGAAAGGTGAGAATATAAACAGCGTGTGCTCATTCTCCCACCCGTGTTCTGCTTTTCATATATTTCGTATTTTCCATTTCATAAATTTAGGCAGTACGGTGTGCTTACCACGTATATATACTGTTATGAGACATTTCTTAATAAATGAAATATTTTTTTGCAAATTGAAAAACAAATTAAGCAATTTTTTAACAACGTGTTAAAATTTTTATTTTAAATTAAGTTTTAAATTTTCTCTTTACAAATGTTGAATGTTTCTTTTAAAATAATTAAATACACATTTCTAATGTAATCCCTAACCGACAGTTGAATTTTGAATAGAATATTAAATTTTAAATCTAGAAATTGAATTTTACGTTTATTTTTGGCCAAAATATTTAATTTTCGGTACCTGAAATCTGATATTAATATCCTGATCTTGAAAACCTAATCTTGAAAATCTAATCCTGAACCCGAGCCCGATTTATCCAAATGTTTCCCGCAGTGATCCCAAATCCATGGGAACCAAGTTTTTTGTTGGTTAGAAGGTGCGAACGTATTACTAGGTGCTATTACGATGAAAATTCCATAATAATATTTAATGTCAAAGTTGTAATCGAGAAATTTTGCAAAATTGTCATTGTTGAAAGATTTGTTTTTCTCCATTATTTTTCTAATTCTAATTCGAAATGATAGTTACGTGATTCTGATTTACGTCAGTAATTTTGATTTCTCGCAATAAAAATTGCTTAATGGACTCTTTTTTTAACAAAACCTTCTTACTAAGGCAAAGATAAAAACCCAATTTGGGAGAAATTGAAGGAAAGGGGTCATCAACATTGCTTCGCCTCGCAATGCAAGTAAAATTATATTATAACAATATGTCCACGCACAACAACGGATCCAATCCTGTCACGCCGCCAAGAGTCGCAATACTAATGATTGGTGCTAATGATGAAAACCATCCCGTTCTGTACTACTAGTATCGAGAATTACACGTGGTTTCTTTTAATTTTCTTTATTTACAACTTTTTATTCCGTTTATTCCTTTTACTTCACATATTTTGAATATCTTTAGTTCCTGGAACGCAACTTTTTATTTTCCTCATTAATACCCAAAATACATTTCTGAACAAGGTGGTTAATTTCTGATTATACATTATTTTGGCCAGGAACTGGGTATTCGAAAGCATTGAAGACATTGTTATACGTACAATTAGGCAAACCAAACTGTTGTCGGTTAAAAAAATATATACGAAGTATACAGAAAATGCTATAATTCTATATGCTGTCTTTCACAGCTTAGTATCGATAAATCGTTATTATTAGCTTTAGTTGATTAAACATTTAAAAATAGTCTTTGCCAGTGTAGAAAAAATCCGCTAGTTACGCTATTGATTTTTATAAAACGATAACGACTGGATCAAAAACAATCACATTTCAATACATTATTTTTAAATGTACAAATTTCATCAACAAAAAGGAATCAAACCTTCATCGGAAGGATATGTTTAATACGCCATTTGTGTTTTGCTACTATTGTCCAAATAGAGGTGATGCCATATTCAGAATTTAAAGAAAAAAGAAAAACTCTTATTTAACGTTTTCTTGTTGTCAATTTGCCATTGCCACGCGTATGGTTCTTTTTAATCCTTCCATATGGAAATAAAAGCTATGCAATGAAAAATTAGTTTTATGGGATTGGAACTTCGCTTTCGCAAAAAAAAAGAGCTATTTAATTTGAGCAGATGTAACGGAATATAACGCATCAATTTGTAACGACAGGCAACAAACTCTGCCAAGTATAGATAGAAAAAGTTGGAATAGCTTGGCTAGCGATAAATATTTTTTGTTTATTTTATGATGTTGATGCAAAAATGTGATATAATAAAGAAAATTGTTTAATCAATATTCTCCAACATTCTGCTCTTCCTTAATTGACGGAGTTTCTTGACTTGCACTGCAGTTTGATAAACGAAAGCTTTTCGCTCTATTCTATATATGTTATTTCTCGTTTCGGTTGATTCATCTGTAACTACAAATAATTTTCTTTGTAACTGCCAAGCTTTGCACTCAAAGAATATCTTAATGTTTAGCGTTACTGCTAGAGGTCACATTTTTAATTTCTCCGTTTCTCTAGTCTTCCTTGATGTTCTTTTCTTATATGGCTGGTTATGGGGTGAGGAGTTTCTAGAAGTTGATTCAGTCACAATGGTTGTGGTCTTCTGAATCCTGTCTGCACTCCTTTTACAATCTTGGTGATTTTCATTCTATTTCATCAATTACTATGTAAGTCAGTTATCAGTATACTTCAATATTTTAATTTCTTTCAACATTAATAATTGATCACAACGATTCTATATCAGCATTTCTAGTACTATTTGCACACTATGGCAGATGGAAATACTGCAATATTTTTATATTTTCTAAATTAATTTATATTTTATTTGTATTTTCCAGTTGCTTCGCATCCATATCACTTTAAAGCATACATTTGTAGAAATTAATTACGAAAATGTGAAAACATACATTTCTATGACAGCAAGCCACTGCATTTGGTTGTTTAATTTATCTAATTATCTGATGGGACTGAAATAGATATATGAATGTGGTCATTAGTTCCGCAGCTAGAGAGCTGACGCTCTGGACTTTAATAAGCACCCGTTTAACTGAGATAGTGGAGCGTTGTATTGTAAATGGAATTATTTAGGTTCCGGCCTGACCGCTTTAATAGTAGTATACGTTGCATTGCATGCTTAATTACAAAATTGCAAATCCTGAATCAACTTCAAGTTTTAGTAGTAGTAGTTTTCAGTATTTTTCAAAGAAAAGCACTAAAAATATGTTCACATAGTAAAATGTTTTAAATTCTAATGTAAAATGTACTTACAAATAGGTGATAACATAAGCTAGCGAAAACATCATCCAAGAATCGGTGACATAATATTAAAGGATGGGTTATAGAATTAAATACATTCTAAGTATTAAGGTAAAAATACCATAAAAGGTCCAATTTTCTCACAAAATTCTATTTAAAAACCCTCTTGCTACCGATTTCGCACTTAACACCGCATTCTCAGGCAAGCTAAAGACTGTACATAATTCTACTTACAAAGGAACACAGGCAAGTGTGTCTCATCGATTTAAATGAAACTTGGTGAGCTTATAGTGTAATGAAGTGTAAGAACAACGATTACTTTCTTAGCTGCTAAATCCCCCGTTTTCGGGAGGTGGAGCGCCCTATTGGCAACACCACCCTTCGCTATTTGCATTAATATCTCCAAAACTATAAAACGTATAAAAAAAAGTTAAGATACATATCTAACTGTTTTAGTAGTACTAAATGATAGCAGCAATAGTTCTTCTCATAATTATTGTTTACCAGTAACAACCTCCACTCCCTTATTTATTTTAAAATTCAAAAGTTTTATTTACTAAAAAGGTGCAAGAGGTTATGTGTAATTAATCCATATATATTAAACATGCCAAAAAAATAACTGAGTTTATAGAAAAAATAACATAACTCGAATATTGTGTATATACGTATTCGTATTTGATGGACATATCTATAAATAACGGTACTTATTGTTACTTATGTAAGTAATATGCTTATCTCAATATCTTCAATATCATTTAGAGCATTTATGCAATACATGATTCCTATTGTATTTAAATTTTATCCAGATTAAGTATTTAAATATCTTGTACTATGCTAAAAACTCTTGTCCCCTGTTACGTTCTCCTAGTTTGAAGAACAATGCCGCTAGTCGTCTGCTTCGGTGTATCTTTCTTGTGAGGCGAAAGGACCAATTGCTTATATGTAATTCTTATGTGTTTACTCGCTTAATCAGTTGATCTCAAATTAAACGCAGTACGTAGATATACAAAATATATTTATTAAATAATTCCCTTATATATCTATATATATAAATTCAAATACATAAATAGCATACTATATAGATTTCATAATTCGATTCCTTCTTTGTGTACGCATTCAGACGTATCGGAACATTCAATGTCTAACGCTAGGGCCACCACAAAACCCTACCGGAGCATGAGCGTCTGGTTGGGCAACAGCAGCAAACAGCCGATCACTACCGCAAAAAGATGCTATACAACTCACGGCTACCCAGACGCTTGCGTTATTTCGTGTACTTATTTGATACACCACCTCTAGTATCTTGCTCCGAGCTGCTGTCCCCATGTATAAGCGGAAAAGTCAAAAACCAACGATAGTGCGGGTCTGAGCGCTGCGTGACTTACAAGCGAAAGAGAGAAGGCAGGCAGTCATGGTAGTTCGTACGTTCGACTTCCGACGAAGTTTCGATAACTTGTACGTAAGTATACGTTACCGGCGGTAACTGGCGGACATTCCTAGCGCTCGATCTGGTACATGCATTAGCAGGAGCTTCATCAGACAGATATAATAAATGACTATTAAAGATATTTTTAATTAGAACATTGACGAATTTTAAATATTTGCGAACTTTATAAGAAATTAAACGTATTTTTACATTGAATGCGTACAAGTTAAAGTTTAAATTATGCTAAATATGAAATATATAAATTTGTACAAGGCAAAACAAAAGAAACATTCGATTTATCAAAAAATAGACACAAAAAATATTAATTTCAAATAAATAAAAATGGTTACATTTATAAAATAAAATAAAACAAAAAAAATAAAATGTTAAGTCCTTAACATCCCCTTTCCAAATGCATATATACCTATAGAGCAAGAGAGGTTAAGAGTTGCGGTTCAGAGTTTATTGACGACGCCTACGTTTGACGATTTGGTTGTTAGATTGATGGGTTGAAGGGTTGATGTTCTTATATTAATGGCGAACTCAACAATAGTTCGCATCTTATCACCCCACCGAATTAATATAAGAACATCAACCCTTCAACTCATTAGCGCATCTTTAAAATATCAATAATTGTAGACACTCCTAAACATAACATAACATTTAAAATTATTTACATTTACACAGTGTTCCATAATTCCAGGGTAAAACTAACTTATTTCCCCCATATTCCCGATATTATTTCATTATGTTATACTGGTTATTTGAAAATCTGAAAACATGACACACTTAATAACCCGTATCTTCACAAATAACATATACTTAATTATTTTAATACTACCACTTGCTTGTCGCATTTATACAGGGTAAGTCAAAATGGAAATTTACGATTTTCTCATTTTCTCGAATGTATATCATATCAAAAATATAAGCGGTACATTACCTATGCTTAAATTCAATAGTTGAAGAGATATTTCAAATTATAAGTTTATAGAAATTATTTCAATATATCAAGTTATTGATAGAATACGACCAAAAAAGCTGGAAGATTTAAAAACGGTATAGTGAGCAAATTGCTGCAATTCAACCCGAAACGCTGTATAGCGCGGTGTGTATCTTATAGGAAAGGTTGGTGCTTTCATACTACCAAACTGGGATGAGCAGTTGCACTAAAACATGTTGGCTATAAGAAAACCAAATATTCAACGAAAATAATGTTGCCTTTATCTATGTTTTAATTTCACCAAATTTACTAAAACAACAAATCTCGAATCATGATTCGTGCCCGCATAAGAAACAACTATAACGAACGTTGTTAAGGCGTGACGAAAACACCTTTAATAAATGTTAAGATTGCTTGAGAATGGCGAATTTGCAAACAAATCGATTGCGGGAGAGGAAGACGGGCGTGATAAAACTACTTCCTATCCGTTCCTATCTCGTTTCGCCGACTAAAAAAAGAATAAATTTAAAGGATCCGTGTTAAAGGTAGGTCAAACGAAGAATTGCCCGTCTGCTCGGTTTTGTAACGGTAGCGCGTTATAACTCTCCGGTATAAAGAACGGGCAAATTCGCTTCGATCAAAGACGATCAGTTATGGAATCTGACATCTCAGCACTTATTCCGTTTCATCCTTACAGGAAATGAGGCACCGGGCTCGACTTTAACGCGATTATTTCTGTCGGATCCTCGCGTCGTCCGCCTTGGTCTTATAGGCAACGCGATGCCTACAACCGCTTTTGGCAGAGATGTAGTTGACAGTGTAATGTAGCTACACGGTGATAAAATTTCCTTCGTTACCTTTCATCATCTTGTAATTTGAAAGGATTCCTTTTTATTCATAATTTGTAATAATTGATGAATATAGAATAATCTTGATTTTTGTGGAACTTTATTACATTAAAAAATAATCAACAGAAAGAAAAGGAATAAAATGAATGTCCGTAAAATATAGAACAATAGTTATTGAGATCTACCGAGTGAGATTAGGACGATGAATGAAGGGGTGTACATTTCACATTCCGAACCCTATCGGATTTACAAATGACTGAAGACACTACAAGGAAACAACCATCAAACATTTGCGAAATAAGGATGGGTGTTCACATCCTACTGGATCTCAGATCGGATTCGTCATCTGTGTAAGCGTTTTGAGAATTAAGTTGTATAGAGGGACGGAGACCATAACTGGGTAGCTAAGTACCTACGGAATAAATACAGGAAATTATAGAAAAAAACTTCTTTATTGAGGCAGAATCCAGATGTATAATTAGAGTGTTTTAACACAGCTGTCGCATTGGAACTGATCCAAATCCTCATCCAGTAAACCTGTACAACCTTCATGCTCTCAGTTCTCGCTCGAAATACACTTAACCCATCCATCATTTCTTGTGAAATGAAGTAATTTTCTTTATAATAAACACATAATATATTATCTTCAACGCTGTCTGTATTTCCATCTTCCTTCTCGGAACTCGTATCCTCTGCCGACTTTTTGGTTGTCTTTTTATTTTTTTGTAGGTCTTTGCCCTTGTCTTTAGAAACTATCTTTCTCTTCATTCCTTAAGTCTTAACAGATTTATCTTTCTGTAGCATGATAGCCTATAGTCCCTCTTTATATGACGAATCTGTCAAAACTGCTATCTTGCCACGACGTCTTGTTGTAGTAGTGGCTTTTCTATTACTATGAGATGATTTTATCAACGATTTAATTAGAAGATTGGAGAGCATAGTGAGATAACACGGTGTTTCCCAGCAAGATCTCTCAACTCTATGTGTTTCGTATGTGTTCTGTAACCATCCAATTGCCTCATCCTTAGATAGCTTCACGTGTTTGATGAAATTGCGCATCCACTCAAAAACATTGCCTTGCATCCTTCCACTTGCATGACAACTGCAGCCGTTTCGACTGGTGTGCCATCAAGCAATTCATCTTTCATTCGCATTTTTGGAAGGACCAGGTACGGAGGTATATAATAACCAACAACCATACATAAAGCAGCGGTTATTAACTGACCTCTTTCAGGCGAAGTAGGTCCCCACGTATTGTTTTCCCTACAGCAATAATATTCGAATAGTACGAGTAACCACATTTAATCCAGTTTCATCTACATTGAAAATTATGCTTTTTCATCACACTTGTCAATAGGCCGAAAAACTTTCCAACAGATACTTCCTTGAATCCTATTGCTCGCGATGCGGATATAGCCTCTAGGATTCGTAGCGATAAGTTCCGATATCGCTTCAAAAATCCCTTTTTTAACCAGTGGAACCCTGCCATTTTGTCATTTGCTAAAGTTGTGTTGTTGTTCGGGCGAAAATACACATATGTATCGTCCCATTCTTAAAAAAAGTCAATTTAGTGTCCCATTGTACCGCTTTGGACAGCAATAATGGCTTCCATGACGGTTACATTTCCTTTGGTAATTGCGTACCATTTCATAACTAAAAATAGCAGACAGATAAAGTGTACTGTTGATCAATTAATAACTGTGTGGTTGATATTGGCTAATTGAATACGGGACAAAACCGGTTTTGCACCGTGTGTATCATCATATCAACAACAAACTAACCGACGTATCCTTAATTATAACCTATAATGGAAAACCGTGCAAGGCAAATGCAGGGTTTTATGCTATTAGCAAATAACATCTATCAACGGAGTCCCTAGTACGCTGTATAGAGTATACTAAATGTTTAAAATAACATTATGTACCTGCTAAAACACTTGTTGACAAATAAGACAAAGAAGTCACGAATGCTGAGATGCCGACACTATAGAAATGTTCTGTGAACCGGGGAAGCGTGCCGACGTTAACGTTTAGATGACGCCACCCGATGTAGAATTAAATGCGGTAATCGGTTTTACCTCCCGTTCTTCTACTTTTCTACAACAGAGTAATTATTGATGCAGGTAGAGCAATCACTAGTAAAACTAAATACCTAATACAGGTGTCTATAGTAATACCGTGCTCAGGCGACTGCTGCGATACAGCGAGTGCAGGCAGTGTGCTTGCTTCCGACTTATATATGGTATAGTGCATTACCCATAGGCTAATAAAACTTAAATGGCTTAATATGCGTCTTGCAGACAGTCTGCCTTTTCCAGAAGGAGTTTTCCACTATTACGCCGCCGTACCTGATGAGGCGGCTGATTTTCAGAACTCCGGCTCACATTTAAATATCAGTAACAAAAGTTTTGCAAATTAAATATTATTCGAGGATTACCTGTAATGTCTACGTAGTTTATTGTATATTTTATTAAATTAAAATATCGTATCTTATCGATTGGTATATCTTCATTGGCCGTGATTTAACAATCGCTCGCAGGAGCAGGGGAACGCTAGTAAGTTCATTTCAAATTACCGTTGTCCAAGGGTTGATTACAAAAAAATTCATTAATTTAAAAATTTTCAATTTCTCTCCAGTTTATAAGGGATTTAAATGAAGCAATGACACATTTTTTGAAAAGAAAAGACACCATGCTTTTAATACATCCTGTATAAGCGGACGACAACTCCTGTAAGGAGCAGAAAATCAAGCATAGCACGTATGAAAGACTGCGCGTTAAGATCGGAAGTAAGAAATGTACATGTGCTTTTCTTATTTCACTCTGTCGATTTGCCACCTCAACCGAGGTCAGATGGACATTCCTCAAAAGTGAAGAAACCACAAATTGATCGTTTCGTTCGGATATTGCTCTCTATCGTTTGATTTTGATCTCTTAGTTTAGCTGTCGGTTTCATTGAAAGGTAGAACGGCTCTTTAGACTACCGAACGAGCAACGCCTAGTACCTGAGCAGCATGATATTGAATATTAAATTAAAACTACTGCCTTGGTTGCATCCGTTGAAGACATTTTTTTAAGAAAGAAAACTGGAGAAGTTTCACCCTTCAAACTTCAAGTAATAATTACAGCAATCTTTAATTGAATAATTTCGTAAATGTTAAGAATTTTTTAAGGAATTTAACCTAAATATTAAAACAGGTGTAAATTGTTATTTATCTATTCAATTATGCAACATAGTATAAACGTCATTAATGATGTGCTTCAGTGAAAATCTTATAGGTCCTTAAATACTGTTATAAAATGCATACGAAAGAAATAAACGGAAAGTAGTTTTACAATATCCAATGGAAATAAAGCAGCTTTTCATTATTTACGGTTCGCCCGAAATTCCGGAAACATTGGACTAGTTTCTTGCGGTATTCGTGATGTGCAAGACCCAATTGCTTATGTTTTGTCTATGGCCGACAAAACACGTAGTGAAACTTTCTTGATAATAAATAAATACACATTGTCACAACTAAACGTATACGCTTTCATGATGGCGGTTTGGAACTGCGGTAGCATTGGTGAGAATACCGGAGACCGACCAAGGGAATTATGCAAATGTAATCATTGTACTGGACTCGCAAATCCGCCGTGAGTGAATTCGCAAGTTGCGACCCCGATAACAGCGTTACAAATCGATCCTTATACAAGAGAGAAGACCCGAGAGAGAGGATTACGTGAGATGCAATTCTCGCCTGAAAAATTTCAAACGATATTTTCCAGTTTCATATCTCATATCTTCTCTTTTTTCTGATGTGGGGTGAATGTTCACCAATATTTGCGTATGCGAAAATGTAGGTATGTGTTTTAGGCGGTGGAAAAATTCTCCCCTTCTATCTCGATACCTTAAAATCGTTTTCGCTGTTTTGTTCGCTGTGTATCTAGCATCTTTAGTATAAATCTAAATATCAGGTTCGCATTAAGAGCCTTTCGTTTACGTCTCATATTTATATATACTGAGATGTTGCCAATCGAAGTAGAAGTGTGAATCTGAGAAAATAATATGTCGTTTTTATTTTGAAGTATTTACAAATTTTAATAGGTATGTGTGTAATGAAATCCCTTATCATATCCTCTTCGGTCAATGCCCTCCTCGATCCCCTTTCGAATGTTGTATGTCTTGTTCTTTAGTTCAGTATATCGTCTTATTTATTTTCCAAATGTTTTCATACTTGCTTTAAAGTTAATTTCTAAATTATTTTTTTCAAAAGTTGTTTATCAAAACACCTTTTCTGACTGTTTGTTTATCTGTCTTCTTAATCCAAGGATTTCCATATGAGATTTTTGACTTGTGCGCCTTCTTGCAGGTGACGTTATGAATAACTTCGAAGAATTGATTCCAATATGGATGATGCATAGAATATTTTTGTGCATTTTTTGACAAATATTGCTATTACAAGGTAAATTGAAATAATGGTGATAGTGATTCTTTGAAGAATAAAAAAATAATATAAATCCTGGAAATGGCAGAATTCAAATAATAATACCAGGTTATTCAAATTCTGTAAGTAAAATGTCGAAATTTAGTACAAATTGAAAATTGAAATTGTAATTATGTAAAACAATACCATGGGTTCACCTACTTCATCGAATAGTGCGCTATAATACATACGTATAAATATCTCAGTTTAGCAATAATATCTTTAACCCTAAAATTCAACAGACAGCTTTTAAATTACAAAGTGCGCATGTCTCCTTAGCACTTAAAGGATTTATAAATTTAATTTCTAAATCGAAAGTTATAGGAAAGCAAAAACGCTCTAGACTCTAAAGAATTCCGCATATTTATTGTAAGAAAACCTATAGCTATTTAAGTAAAACCAATCCGGCAGATTTATGTAAATATCGAACAAATGCTCCGCCAACGAATACGATCCTGTGTGGAAACTTTTTTTTCACTACATTTTGTAGCTTGATTGTGTAAGGAAAGAAACCAAAGCTCTGTGTAAGAGATAATCTAGTTTCAGGCATTCGAAATTCGACCAATTTACATGTCGAGAGTGAACGGAAAACAAGATATCTTGAAGTACAGCGAATGAATAGTTTATAGTCATTAAAACTTACATGACAAGTCAAAAATACAAATACGTGTATACAAAAGGAAAATAGAGGTAACATTGTAAAAAAAAAACAATATAGGTAAGTTAGACAAAACGAAAATGAAAGTGGCGAAAGAACAGTAATATTTAAAGGTATTTCAACAAATATGTTATATAAATAACTGCATATATAAAATATGTCCACACCGTGCTCGGGTTGTCAACGAATATTTAAATGAGGTCAGTATTGTGCGTATGAAACTAGCCAGCTTGCAGTCACTATCTTTCTCTAATAGAAAATCTCTGGAATACGCTAGCAAGATATTTTGGAGAACGTGTCCTCCGTTCACACAACTTCGGTGTACTTGCTGCACCGCTTCAGGCGGAATGGGAGTAATTGGACGTAATTGATGTTCAAAATTTAATTGAATCCATACCAAGACATATACAAGCTGTCAGAAGAGCCCGAGGTGGAAATACTTACGCATTTCGTATCCCCTTTGCTCTTTCCTGACCGATATCGGGGTGCAATGACACCAGGAAATCTAGTTGCAGTTGAGCGATCGCCAAAGTGTTCAGTAGTGAGATATACTACTTCATTAGGGTTTTCTGATCTAGGTTTGAGAAGAATTCAGAAAGAACTCGGAATACTTCCTTACAAAACTAAAATGGCTCAAGAGTTAAGTGAAAGAAATTGGAAAATTCGTGTAACTTCGTGTCAGGATATCTCTAACAGCTGTTTTGATCTGTGTGTGGCATAATCAAAAACCAAAGGTTCCGTTGTTGGTCTGCAAAGAACTCCAAAGAGATCCACCAACCGCCACTCCACAGCCCTAAGGCAATCGTTTGTTCTGGCATAGGTAATTTTAGTATGTAGCTTTTTGAAGAGGATGCCAGTAACTGTGACTTCTGCGACATTGAAACATGCTTAATCCGGCTAAAAGTTAATAATTTACATGAAGAACACGGACAAGGTAACGCGTAGTTCCAACCTAATAGTCTGAAATGTTTTCTGAGGATTTTGTTTCCTTGCTAGACGACATCGGACGACACTACGTTCACTGGATTTATATGCGTGCGACTTCCTATTATGGAGACATTTTCAACGCAAGGTTTTCCAGCATCATCCCCAAAATATTGAGACCTCGAAGAAACCAATAACTGCCGCCATTCCGCCTGATAAAAATTAAACTTATTGGGTTTTGTTTATATTACCTTATACTAGTTACCACGCACTTCTTGATAATATAACTCATTACATATGGGCAAAGATCTTGTAAGATCAGTGTAAACACTGTTTTTAAATTCACAGAATACGTTGGCCTTATTAGTTTTAGTGTAAATTGCTCTATAGAAACAAAATTATCTAGTCTTGTTCTAAGCGCATCTTACCTTACTGTTATGCATCCTAGAATATCAAATTCTCGCGCAAATTCTCAATATATCAATAATAATAACGCTGCTTCCGTCCATATTTGATTTGTACTTGAGAGTGCATATTAAAGTTAAACAGAATTCAATTTAATAGAAAAGAAATAGGATCACTTTGCGACCATGAGGTTAATAGAAAACAGTTTTGCGAATGGAACGTGCTTTCAAATGGCACTTCCTCCCATTTTATTCGTGCAGGAAGCCTTCTTTTAGGACTCTCGCTAGAGTGGGTGTATCTAATTGAATTCTATACCTTTTCTGCGATTCTAAATTCGCGATCGTATGTACGTGGTTATTTCTAGACGTGTTGTATGTAGTTTTGTTCGTGCACACTTGCATTCAGAACAAGGGATATGTTGCCGTCGCAGCTATTGTCGGAAGCATCACGTTTTCGAAAAGTGGAACTAACAATAAATATACTTCGCGAAACTTTTGTCATAAAAATATTAATGATTCTATTCTACCTGAACATTTTGTATATATAAACAGGCACATTGCAAATCGCAGATTTTGACATCATTTAAAACAGTATCTAGTTATTTGTCTGGTATATTAAAGAAACGTGATAACATACACTACACTACTACCGCCCATCTTACACAACACATTAGCATATGCAAAAATATTTTTTATGTAGGGCACGTGAAGTTAATCTATCATTTGTAGAAAAACAACTTCAAAATTCGGTTTTCCAATCTACCTCCATTGTGTTTCTAATCGACTTCGAGTGTATTTAAATACACTTACCTTTAAATTGACTGCCTGAATAACAAGATTGATTATTTGATAAGAAAGGTGTATAGTAAAATCATTAGTGGAGGAATGGGGCCAAAGTACAAAGAGACTTGGTGACAATATACCATACAATCTGATGGTGTAACACTCCAATAAGCTATATATTGAATAATAACTAACTAACGTTTCTATATCCATTAATTTTAAAATTACGGCAAAAATTGAGCTCTAGAACTCAATTATATAATTAGTAATAAATTCAGTAACAAATAATCTAGATGGCAAAATATAGAACATTTATTACTTCTTTCTATACACACTATCTGTTTAGCTATTGTGTGTGTGTGATTGCTTTAAGTAAACAATTTTAAAAAAGGAGTACTTCCTCCGAACCTGATGCTATTTGCTTTAAAAACTTATCTTTATAAATATCTATCTTTATCAAATATTTTATAATAGAATGTATGTTAATGTAAAACCATACTTGTCAGTTCACCAGCATGGATTTGTATCGGGTCGATCAACCACTTCTCAACATTACTCAACATTACTCAATATATTTCTGCTTCATTGGACAAACATAAACAAATTGATGTCGTTTATACTGATTTTACCAAAGCCTTTGATACTATAGATCATAATCTTCTTCTAACCTAGTCAGAAGCCATTGGATCCTGCCCAGCGCTTCTTAGAATCATGTCTTCCTATCTTACGAATAGAGTAGATTGTATGTTTTATAACGGCTTTACATCAGCTACATTCAATATATCTTCTGGTGTGCCACAAGGTTCAAGTCTCGGGCCATTACTTTTCAATATATTTATAAATGACCTTAACAGACTGCACTGCGAACTTTTGGCGTATTACTGATAATGTCGATTGTATTAACCTACAAACCAACCTTAATATCATTGATGAAATAGAATATCTCTGAAAGTAAACAAATGCTCGGTTGTTTCATACATTAGATCTTCGAACCCCATAAGGCTCGATGCATAGTCACATCGCAACTAATCTCCCGAAAGGACAAGGTGAATGATTTAGGTGCGCTTTTTGAAGCTCGTCTGAATTTTTCTGATGATATTTCCGAGATATGCTTGTCAGTCTCCAGATCGCTTGGGTTTGTCATAAGATCATGTCACAACTTTAATAATTTCCTCGCAATTAAAACTTTGTAGGTCTCTTTAGTTCAAAGCCAACTGGAGTATGCGTCTTTGGTTTGGTATCCATATTATACGTATGTACCAGCAACTTACGATTGAGAAGATACAAAAACGATTTCTAAAATATTGAACATTTAAAATATATATTGCAGTTATCCCGAACGTGATTCTGACTGTCGCAACACAATTTTCTGTCAGTTTCTGATAGATGTAATAGATACAGTGCTGTATTTTTACTAAATTTACTAAATAATAAAATTGATACACCGTGCTTACTTTCGAAATTTAGCTTTAATGTACCTGCACGTAACACTCATTCACGTACTTTCTTAAATGTTCCAAGAGCCAGGACAAACATTTTATTTAGATCGTCGGTACTTTACAAGTCGAAAAATTTCAATGGCTACTGTAGTGACTTTTCGAAATCAATAACCAAAATAATGCTAATATAGCTTGTGACATTGATGGAACCTGTCACCTACCCGGCGTCATTCTTTTTGGCTTGAGTGTTTCCTACCTCACGCCGCTATTTGCCTCTGAGATTCTTTGAATTCTTTTCCTCGTCCTCTACCTTACTGTTTGTTTAGTCCACTATTAATTATGACATTATTCCTTTATTCATAACTAGAATCTTTTCTTCGCCCCACACGAGTCATTGTGCAATCCCATTGTTGTTGAAAAACATCGTTGCAAATATCGGTAATTTCACCCATTTCCCTGTCATCGTTGACATGATGGAATTCAGTATCCTGAACATCTAACAAATCTACGTCGTTACAGCAGAACCTCAGTTTTCATCATTTGTTTTGAGAAGGTCATCTACACTGGGTCACAGTTTCATCTTTTGAATTACATTGGCTGAATAAGGTGAGTACAATTTGGTGGTGGGAACATTGCTTAAATGCTTTTTAAGCAATGCTTTCAGAGGCAAATTCAAATCCCTCAGTTTCCTTTTAACTTCAGGCACGCAAAAGGTCAACGAACCGCTTACGGAAAACATCAACACAATCGCAAGAGTTGGACTTACCATAGGTTTGTTTCCCTTTTCGATAAGTGGCAGTTGGCGTATGAATATCAAAGGTACCAGTACAAGGTATAAATGTAAACCTGTCCTTACTCACTTTTCCACCTGGTCCATATTGTAGACCTGGTATGATAGGATGTTAAATCTATTTCTGCAACTTTCACTAAAAAATTTACTGAAATGTGTTCATCGGCAAATCAATTTTCGACAATTGACATTTTTTGAACGTATCCAGCTCCCTGGAACTTGCTTCAGAATTGATTCCTCCAGATATTTGTTCATGAAATCGCTTAGCTTCTCGTATGTCTCGCCAGATATGGACATCTGCTGCGCCTTTCGTGGTAAAAAAAAAAAAACCTGTAAAAAGTGCGATTTCAATATCCCAGACATATAGAAATTCCAGTTTGCATTGAGCAACAAAATAATGTGCTTGAAAGTTCAAACAAATGAATTTGATCCATTATATATATTAATCTGTGTCCTAAATTCTTTTAAGCGTTTCTACTAATAGGTTGATTTGTATTAAAAATTTCTATCGATAATTAATTTGAAACTTTAAGCAATTTCATATCAGCACACTCCGCACCACACAAGTTTAATTAATTCATCCGGAACAGTTGTTTCGATATCTCGATTCTCATTTTCAACCGGAGACCAAATGATGCACAAAAATAGTCTCTTCTATCTCTACCCTTGAAAAAATATTATAAGCAAATACCAGCTTTCGTCGCCTACACACCCTAAAACTAATTCAGGTGAAAAATGCGGAAAACTATCCTACGTAATGCCTTGCCCTAATAAATCAAATTAGTGTTGCTTTGTATGTAAATAGTTTCGTAAGCCTTTAATGCCTTAATCGATTTCAGGTTTTCTAATTTAATATTATACCCGCTTTTGTTTATGTGTTGTGCTACACTTGACGATTCTATTCCACCATATCTATAAGATCTGATATGCTCCTTGAATCTGGTGCCTGCCGCTCTTTTCGTTTGCTTGTAATTTTATTGATGAATAGACAGGACGGACCACTGTCACTCTCAATTGTCTTTGATTTATTAGGGTAAGTCGTACACATGTTCTATATTTCGTTTTGCGATGACACGAGTCCCTTTTGTCTATTTTTCCGTATTTTTCGCATGTTGGGTGTAGACGACAAAAGTAGGTTTTTATAAATAATATTTTTTGTTAAAAGTAGGGATAGAACTGGCATGTTGGAATTACAATGTTGCTCACATCACTCGGTCTATAGTAAAGCAGATACTCTATATAGATAGATTATCTTTTATCATATTGCTTGATTGTTTACACAGTATAAAAGATATTTTGGTTTCTGGTATAAGATATGTATTACCTGCTCCCATAATTGGGGTAATTTTACAGCTTCAGAATATTGCGAGGTAGTTGTCACCTACTTTTAAAGTAATTCGCCCCATTTTCTTCTTTAGTAAAATTCTTCTACAGTTGCCATTTACCCATATTAGAGGAGATTATGACAAGCTTAATGGATTATGTACCCAGTTGAGCCGCCATTACGCATATAAGAAAATTAATAGTACGTCTTTATTCCCACTAAACTTAAAAATGTTACAAGTTATACTTATATCTTTAAAAGTTAATTGAGTATTAACGGTAAAATAGAATTCCGCAATATCTGTAATCTACAATATCAGCTTTTATTTGATTAAAAATAACAACACAAAAATAGACACAACTTATTCTCGCAAAGATATAATCCTTAGGGAGACAATCTGCTCCTCTGTAATATATCGAACAATTCCTTACGCCGGTCATCCCACACGATAGAATGGACGACGAAAGTTCATTGTATTTCAGTTAGCAAAAGTTTTACCGGAGTTCTACCAATTCTACAGGATTCGCGTGCTTTTCTTCACCAAACGAAACGAGCAAAAAAAAATGAAACGCCGTCACAGCAACAGTGGTAGTAGTCGTATAAAGGCGGTGGTAGTTCAACCAGCTTCATAATAAAAGTTTCCAGTTAAAAAAAGTTCCGTGATCTTGGACTTGTGCTTTACGGAATCGTAAGCGCGAGCATCACATCGGCCAAAGAAAGACTTGACGAGCACATGTGCAACACGGCATTTAAAAACTTTTATGGGGGTGTTTTACTCACTCGCTCAAAGTGCAAACAAACTGATGAGATAAGATTATTCTTTGTTTTAACTCCGTCGTAAATTTAGAAATATCAACTTGATATCCTTTCGATAGTTAAGGCAAGTAAATAATTTTAAATGAATCAAATATGACGAACGATTAATAAATCATCAACCCCTAACCGTTTAGTTTTGTCGTTTCTTCAGCGTGTCACATACAGGAAACTGAATAATCCTCACCCACAGACTACTACAGATGACCAACACAATCTGGTGAGAGAGCAAGATATACATATATACAATTACGCCCATAATGTAAATAACCGACAAATAATAATAGGAAACTAAAATTTTCTAACGACGATATACTTCATAGACTATCTGGCAGAAATGTTTTCATATATACAGGACAATCGATAACTAGCGAACCAAGCGTCTACTTTGCTATTTTAAACTGCACGTTTTGGATTTCTCCATCTATTTCTGCTAAAAATTTTGAATCAACCCTTAAGAACATCAATGTCAGTATGTTTCATTTACCGCTGTCAGGTAACTAAACAATAATAACATCAGAAACCATTTGGATGCAATATCCAAATGCAGAACTTGCGTTTAGGGGTAAAGGTTTTTTTTTTACTTTCAATGCTGGACATAATATCTTGTAATGAAACTTTTTTTTTTATAAATGACTAACAACTCAACGTTTGTTTTTAATAAAATGTGGCTTGATTGTGGGATCTACTTATCTTTTGTAAGTCGAAAATGATTGAAAATATAATAATTTTTAATATTTGCGAGTTACACTTTTACTTCTAAATTTCAAATTATATTTCTTTAAAATTGTTATATTTTCAAAAACAAATACCTAGCGCACAGATATCAGAATATTTTTGAATCAAATTTGAAAAATTGTAATTTATAAGCTGGTATTAAATTGACTATGATTCGCGTTCCCCGAATGGTAATTTCGATGTTATATGATCCAAATAGATTTACTTTTTCTCCGCGTTGAGAATGCCGATGTTTCGATCTCAATTGCATGGAGCCTCTTCTGGGCTGCTGCATGCTCTTACAGCAGCGAGACAACATGCAGCAGCGTATAATTTTTCCTATAAAAATAAAATAGATTGAAATATTCTGACAACTAATACTTATTTCGGTCAAATAAAGGCAGTTGGAACACCTGCATTTTATCATTTTTACTTCATATGCTGCCTACGTGACACGACGATGACGCTAATGCAAACATTCATTTAATGAATCCTGTGTACATAAGTATACAGGATTCATTACATAAGTAAAACACATACCTAGCAATTATGCTATATCAGATACAGCTATTGTAGATTGAGGTTATGCATTAGTTCACTTGATTCACATTATTGATTTCCCCTTCTCCTTCTGCTACTACTTTTCCCTCCCCTTCTCTTTTCCTCTCTCCCTCGCCTTCTCCTCTTCTTCTTCTCCCTCCCCCCTCTCTCCCTTTCCCCGAATCTCTCCTCCTCTCCCTCCCCTTTCCCCCTTATCTCCTCCTCCTTCCCTTCATTCTTCCTTCCCTCTTTCTCCTCCTCTTCCCCACCACCGCTCCCTCCTTTCCCTTCTCGTCCTCCAGTTCCCCCCTCCTCCTCTTCCTCCTAACTAAAATAATTAAGTTTTAAAAGTAGTACAAATTTTAATATAACGCTCTGGCTTTGCCACTGATCGCATTAGCCATGATAATAAGCTTGTTGTTATTTTTCTGAAGAAGAGAAAATTTGATATGTTATTAGTTCGAAGTTACCATATAAAGCAACCGACACCTGTACAATTGGACGGATAATTAGCTACTATGCACACTTCATACTATATGAATTAGCAGACGTAGTACACCATACGCTAGAATTACTGGCTTTAAGGTATGTACCAATCATTTGCATTTCAATAACCGCAACGCATGTACATATGTACATTTGTTATTCGATCACCCGTGTTCACCTTTCGACCGCGGTGTAGAAAGCCTGCATTTGTATCCCGAAATTCAATGTATTAGGTAAACTGTAGTGCAACATACAGGTCAACAATGTTGATGTTGGATGAAACATAATACTTGCCATGTAATATTAATTTCCGTAAACTGCAATATTGTATTATGCACGAAGAACAATATTGCGTAGCTAAACATATGGAAGAATGATCTGTCACCAAGACCATTTATATTTAGGTGCATTAGATATGAATGAGGTGTTAATTATGTTTCCAGTTTGAATATGCGGCCAGCTATCAATACATTCTATTAATGCTTTGACGTTTTAAGTTCCGATGTATAATCACTAACGCAAAATATCCATGCGTTAGTTTAAATAATTAACCCGTCTAGCCTTACTCAATAATAATGATTTTACTGAATTTTGTTAGCCCCGGATCAAAAGTAAACTCAATTGCAGGCGCAAACGGATGACAGGAATTGTATGTGCCTACGCTCGATACAATAAAGCCATTTATTGTAATTAATCAGCATTGAATACCTCCAATCTATGCGAAACATTTGACCCATATAGGCCGTTGTTTATGTTTCTATATACATTCAACGCCAGCAACGGAGATTTATCGACGCCAGAACAAAACGATAACGGACGGATGTCACGAGGTATAGATATGCGCGTGTATGCGTTGCGTGAATGGAAAACCCATGGAATTAATCTTCGACACCCGAAGGGCTGGGGTCGGGACGGAAAGGGCGGAAAGAAGTGGAATAAAAAGAGAAACTCCAGTTTCAGTAAAATGGGCGGGATGAATGAGAAACGAGAATTGGAGAAGAGATAAATATAGACGCCTTTCTCTCTAAATAAATTTGTTTTTGTATCGGTTTTGTGTCGAAATGCAGGGTTGTACGCGAAATCAGGTTGCTGGCATTTTTCATTTCGAGAATAGATTCGTATGATGGGCGGGCAAAGAAAATTGTGACAAAACAATCTGTCGGCGACGATTTCCGAATTCGATCTGCGTCAATATTGTTAGGGCGACTATAAGAAGTTAGAATAACAACAAGTCGCAAATAATCATATGTACGCCGCTGCGTTGTATTCCTTTCTCCGCAGCAGTATTAAGTAACATTATAGTTTTAGAAGAGTAAGAAATACTACAAGAAGTTTCAGATACAAAACTATTACTGGATACGATATATACAGTGACCGTAAAAATTATGGAATCAAATTAATAATTTCTGTAAGAGGCTGATTTGAGAAAAATGCTCGGACAGATCAATTTTATTGCTTTTAACATAAATTCTAGCGCCAGAAGAATTGAAAGAATTTGCAACCACCAACATCAACCATGTTTCCGCTACACACAATATATCGTATTCATTATACAATAACAAGTCACGGAAAGTAAATCAGTCAAGAGCTACCTAACATTCAAATGAGCAAGTTTCATTACCGTGTGATAAGGAAAAAATAAATAAGAAAAAAAAAAAAATAATCTACTCAATATGTGTATAAATAAATAAATAATTGTAACGCAATAGTTTATATGTAAACAATAATAAGAAAATTTTGTGACTATAATGCAAGTACTCCGCGCTAGAAAACACAAAAAAAAACACAATCGTCTAAAAAAAAAAAAAATAGTAATAATAATAATTTTTGTGAACCTTTATATATATAATAGACACAAAAGCAACATGTTAATTAATTCCGGAGACTTCATCTTTAGTTTGTACTTTGTATATATTAGCTCCAACTTTAACCATTTACAGTTCAGGTTCTGTTTTTACCAAATTTCTCTTAAGTAGCCTTGTATAAACATATCGAGTTCTTGTTAAATCTTCAGTGACAAATAATTTTGTTCTTTTCAGTTTTTTCTTAGATTTTAAAATAGTCTCCTTCTGGCAATAACTAGCTAGTTTGACTATTACTGGACGTGGTGATGAGTTAGCTGAATTTCTTTTTCCTAGCTTCTACCTTGACACCCACTTATGTTATTTCGGCAACTGTATTGTTCGAGCGCATCAATTTTTTATGGAGGATAGGATTCCCCTTTTCTAGTTCGCCGCATCTATCCGAAAACATTTTCATTTCTTTTGCATTTACAGTTTTAGTAATATTCTCTGTTAAACGTTGTACGAAGATATCACTTAACATAAATTCTTGGATACTTTCTTTAACAATCGTTTTGATTTCGGATATATATTCTCTCGTTAGTGGCATTTTTGCAGAGTTGCACTTTGTCTGTAGTTTAACGACTGTCTGGTCCCGAAATACCGCTCAAATCAGAATTTAAACGCGGAGCACCAAAATACGCTATTTCTCAAACATAGTACACATTATATTCACAAATGTGTGTACGTACAATGATACAAAAGTAAACTTGGACGACTTGCAAGCGATAAGCTAGTATTGGCACATTGCAACCGATGTTTCACCTTATGCCCGTTCATCAGTTTCCTTACTATAAAAACAGGGAGGAAGAATAAAAGTGGTATGTTCATTCGTGAGCGACTTTCGTAAAAGGAACTTTACGTTTAAGTCAATCACAAGTTTTATGTTCGAATAATCACTCTATTAGCTACACTTTTGGTGCATGTCTTTTCTTTGTTAACAAAACGAGGCTTGTCTCCGCCTAGTGTGTGAATGTGACATTTTATTTATGTAATGCAGTGATTCTCAAACTGGTGGGTCGCGAACTAATTGTCCAAGAGTCGTAAAAGGCTTTCGAAAGACCTATTTATTATGTCTTTTTCTTATTTTTATTCATTTCAGCTAATATGTATCGTATCCAAATTAGAAATACATACAAGCAATTTTTTTTTCAATATTCGATTACATTTTTTTAAAGGATGATGAAGTAGTAACAACAAAGGGGTAGAGCTTGAGAAGCACTGGTGTAATACATATACAACCCGGCGTGGAATTTGTATAAGACTACTTATTTATTACATTGACATATTTTAACGTGTTGTAAGTTAAAGATGTCATGGTTTTAAGGTTCTTCAACATGGCTTGGCACGGTGCTGTATAATGTTATATGAAAGAGCGTGAAACTTTTATGCAGCAAAACATTTTGCTCTAATACTAGTGTTAAAATGTTCCAAAAAACTGCTCAATTTATGACAAAAAGATTAAATTGCTAGTACTTTAAGGTGAAGAATAAAATACTTCTATTTTACTTGTATATTTAAAATTTGTACTGATTTACAACACAGCATCAAATAGACGGAACAGTAACATATGTAGATAGTTTTAAATACCAATCAAAATATGTCGCAATTTTCGTTCTGGAGTACTAGCAAGATATCACATATTTAATTATATTGCAAAATATTGAAAAAAATATAGAGTATTTCATAAACAATATCGAAAACATACTGCCCAGTTTTTGTTTTTGTCAATGCAATCAGTATCACAAACACGTTAGTAATAAAGTTAGATGTTAGAAACATAGATAATACATCATATTTATGTAAATGCATTTAATTTAACGTTGTTTCTTTAGGCATCTTTACTATCCATATTAAGTGCATCATCGTCATCATCAAATCATTACGAGAAGAAACTCTTAATGCCATCTCTGTCTCCTTTAAAAAAATGTAAGCTGATTTAATAGCAAAGAACGTAATAGATAAGTATATAATTAAGCACATATTTGTATTCACCAAAAATAAATTGAAGAAATTAGAAGAGTTTCTGAAAAGCAAAGGAGAGAGAAGAATTCTTTGAAACAATAAGCACCACCTGAAAGAAAAATTGCGATTCAAACTAACACAATTTGTGGTAGACTTTCTACTAGATAAATACGAAAACAAAAAGTAATGTATAGCTTAGTTATCCTGAAGAAGCTGCCAGAATGACTAACAAAATGTGAAACAGAAATTCTGACACAGCGCATTATGGAAGAAATCATCAGTAATAAGCGAACGGCCTTGAAAGTCTACATAGTGTTTATTAAATTGACATAAGGCGTATCAAAAGGAAATAAAAACCTTTGTTAAATTGACATATAAAGCGCATTTAAACTAAATAACAGTTATTGTTAAATTGACACATATTGCGTATTTAAAATAAATAAATGTTGTTGTAAAATTGGTCTCTTATTTGATTTAATTGAATACAAAATTTTAACACATTTATATTAAATCTAAATAAATTTCGTTCTTGTACCATATTCAAATACGAAATATATTTGAGCTCAATATATTTATATTTAGTTTCACCAAAAATGTTTCTTAGTGTGTAAGAATTATTATTTCCAAACAATAACCACGTATCTGAAAAATCAATTCGGCCACCTCGAACGATTTTCAAAGTGATTGCGGGTTCTCTGTATTTGACAATCGTAGCAGCTTCTTTCTAAATACAATCACGACCGTTCTGCTTCATCTGCGCTGTATTATATATCTTTCTCTAGCAAACTGGACAGTAAAATAAATTTTGTATGTGACGTTCGCGCCAGTAAGAATATAAAGTGACTATTAGTGATGACGGAAAACTATACACGTTGGAGACACATGGACTTTTTCTGACGTTACTATACGAGTTCGGAATAAATTTTTTAGAAGTTTCTTCGCTTACTTCTTAGGTGGTAAGCATATCTATTGAACCAAGCACGATAAAACTAAATCTTCTGAGATGATATAAAACCATCAATTACCTAGATATATTCGTATTCTTGATAAATTATCTGGAGGGATTTTTCAGTAACTAGGTATCGTAGTCAGCAGTAAACATGTTAAGAACTGACAATTATCACGTATCGACACACTACTCTAGAAAAACAAGATACCATGGCGGAGTCATGATTTTAACAAATGAAAATGTGAGTAGAAGTAGAAATAATCGATATTACCAAACACTCTGTAGCAGTGAGCTCTTTCTGTAATATACATATTTAGGTATGGATAATATTGTTATTATAGTGATATAGACCACCTTCAAATGATAATTAAAGTTTTAACAATGTATTACATAATGCGACAACATTTGATTGCCTTAATGTCTTCTATTCTTAAGAAGTTGTATTCTTTTTGAAGCGAGATTTCGGAAGATCAAGAAACCGCACGTGACGTTGGACAGATTTGTTTTAATTCTTAATGACGAATTCTTTGAAACAAAATAAAGAATTCGCAACAACTTTGGACTGTCTTGATAGATTCTTAAGAAGTTGGATTCGTTTTAAAGAGAGATTTGGGAAGATTAAGAAACGTTATTGGAACATGTATTTTTCTAATCAAATGTTAACGGGCGCTGTTTGAAGGTAATTACATTTTTTTTTAGATCTTTTCAAATTTTTAAATGGAAAGGTATATTAATTGTAAGTTATTGTTGATAAAGACTCAAAGTAGAAGAGAATGTCGAAAACCGGATGTTCTATTGTGCTTTAGAAATGATAACTTCATGAATATTGGTACTATGGTTATGACTACATAGTATTTTTGAAATCGCCATATTCTAATAATAAAACTTAGGAGATTGCTTTCTTTCCTTCTGTATGAAATTTGGTTACGAAGTCATCAAAAAGAATGGGTTATTTTGCGCATACCCGACTAATTAGATCGATGTTACCGAACGCTCAAAGCATCGTCCAAATTCATAGAATTTTTGTAAAACATAAGCGGCAATCTTTTAAACATATAGAGCAAAATATAAGATTCACGAACATTAAACATCGAAAGAAATTCGGTGAACGGCTTTTAGTTCTAACACAAGAAGATGATGCATTTTTGAATAATATTATTTGGAGCGATGAAACCAAATTTTGCAAAAAACGGAATGTATAACCGTAAAAATGTTCATTTTTGGGCATCAGAAAACTCGCATAATTCTTGGAGTTTTAATATATTCTTTAAAGTTTACTTTAAAGTACAATAGAATTCTATCTGTCTACTTTTATGAAAACAGTTAATCTCCAACCAGAAGAAGAAGCGCACAAGACGGGGTTCTCCTAGATAAAACACGTGGCGTATTGACCATTCTTACTGAAATGTTTGACGATCCATGGATCGCTAAAAACGATTCATTTAGGTACCCACCACGACATCCGGATTTAACTCCACTAGATTTTTTCTTGTGGGGTTATTAAAACGCTGTATACAGAAAACCGGTTGGTACAAAAAATGACATGACTGAGTAAGAAAAACCTTCAATAAACTGGCTGTAAGATCTATTCCACGTGCCACTCATCGAGGATGAATGCAAAGAGTAGCGGCATGCATGGACCAATATTGTGGTGTTTTCAAGCATTTATTATAATAATGAAATACATATTCAATTTTACTTTGTCATTTGTACATTTGTTTATTTCATAATTTTTTCCTTTGTTCTATTTTTCAAATAATTGTACTGTAGCATATTAGTACTGAAGACCACTACGGTTTCCATTGCTGTTGACAGCTAACTTCAATTATTTAACCATGGCAAACTGAAACTAACTGAAATAACACGATATTTAAGATTAAGGAGATTTCTACAAAATATCTCCCTAAACTATTAACTTTAGCGATAACACTTGTACATTTTTGCTTTATTTTCTAATCCAGAATCTAATACCACTAAATTGAGGTTTCTCAATTTAAATATCTCTCACATTGTCCCTTCTCTACTGGCACATCCTGTATAATTTAGCAAATTTATCTGTTACTATGGACACATCGTTTCATGAACATTACCAGCAAGCAGAATAATTTTTTTTTTGTGTAAGTTATTGGAAAGCTTGTAATGCACCATATCTGTCAAACCTTTTCACAAAAGCTCTATCTAATCCTATCCTATAGGATATATCGTATAAGCTAAATTTAACACAGAATCGAAATCTGGCATAAAAATGATACAGTTCCATTTAAAATAGAGAAGTTAACAGCTATTTCCGGTATAAAAGAGAGATGGATATCGGCAGTTGAAACTATTCTAGCTGTGCCAGCTTTTAAGAATATAAATTTCTCAGACATATCCTGTATATAAGTCTACAAAATAAAACGAGTTTCCAACACAAATTAAATCATAAAAGATAAAAATTAAAATGTTAAGAATCCTTAACGAACATTGTTACAAACTAGAGTGAAAACCGGAATTAAGCAAACAATGTAAACTAGCATCTAACTAAAGCAAAATTAACTTGTTTTGATGTCTTGTATGTATATAAATAGCATTACCTTTGTATTGTCGTATAAGCAGAATCTGCTTGACGAATGTGCTTAGCAGGCATGAAAATCTTTACGGAGTCAAATCCACGATAAAGGCAAATCAAAGTGCGTGTAATAACCTTTTCCTTTTGAAGTGATCGTATAGGAATATGTCAATAATCGAACTAATCACCTGCTGCACAGCTACAAACACCTAAAACCCTTAATTGAAACGTCGCTAGCATGCTAGGATAAATAACCCCATCGGTGTAGGTAGTTTAGTTAGCTGGGCGCAGCGTGTGACGAACCTACTGACTGTGTATGCCGCCGTACCGATAAAATGATTATTTGACGTGTCTTGTGATTGACAACGTAATCAATTAGCTTACGCCCAGTAGCCTTACTTATTAACATTTGAATTTGGCGAACTGTGAATTTGTGTCCGATATTGCTTTGTACGACAAAAGGACTCTTTGTATTTCATTTGATTCCCTTTAGTTTCACAAATTAACCACCTAACGGTATATTCCAAAAATCTTTACCTAAAACACATTGCTATATATTAACTTCTGTAAATTGCGATATAGTTTATTATAGGAGAAGGTAATAATAATGATAATAACTTTAATACCCAACAGAGATATAGAGAAAATGATTACAATGCAGTGCGGTATAAACTAAAACTTAAATTTAAGTAAATTAAGTTGAAAATAATAAATCAAGTTAAATTCTAGTTACTGTAATATTTCCAGAAACAAGCAAATTACAATCATGGGTATACTAAAAATGTCACTGCACGTGCTTGCAAAGTTCTAAATTATGGCTATAATGGTATAAATGGTCGACTTCTGATGATCACCTGCAACCCAGATAACTTTCAGAAGGTTCATTTTTAGCATACCTGCAAAATCAGAAATAGGTAATCAGAATTAATTATTAATTACTGCTTTCTGCATAATCAAAAACCTATGTATATAGGCTATTTCACGAAACTCGTTAGTTGAAGTTTCAATAATATTATTACGGTAAACAACACATAAGTATCGGCACCCTCCGCACCACACAAGTTTAATTTATTATATAGTAATATAATAATTAGTCTGGGATGGCCGTTTCGAGGACACGAATGGTCCTCATCATCAACCGGTGACCGAATGATGTGAGAAAAAACTTTTTCTAAAACTAAACATGCATGTACTATCCCTACTTCTTAGAACAGATATCCTTTACAAGTGCCTATTTTTACCCCCTGCACGCCTTGAAGCTACGACGTGCGAAAAATAACATGCATGAACTATCCCTTTTTCCGAGAAGAAATATTGTATTTTACAAGTGTCTAATTCTACCCTCTACGCGTCTTAAACTACGACATGCGAAAAACACGGCCAGATGGACGGGAAGATCTCTTTTATAACCCAAAATATAAACAAGTGCCAGCCTACTGCAAAAGGTCAAAAAGGACAGAGTACGACAACGGTCCGTTTTCTCGGTTCATCAGATTTTTATTACTTTTTATGTAAAATGTCTCGTACGCATCTAATTCTCGCGGCGACGTTACGTTTTTAATCAATTTTAAGTCTTCTAATTTAATACTACGCCCGGTTTCATTTATATGTTGTGCCACACTCGACGCGTCCAATCTGCCGTAGCGATAATTTCGTAGATGTTCTTTGAATCTAGTTTCTATTGCTCTTTTTGTTTGACCAATATAGGCTTTATTACAGTGACTACATTCAATGTTATAAATACCCGACCTTTCTCCCATTTTCGGTTTATCTTTGGGATTACCGAGAAGATTTTTAAGTGTGTTGCGCGAACCGAAGCATACGTTCATATCTTGACTCTTCAAAACCTTACCCACGCCTTTCGATATGCCGTGAAAGGGGAGTTTCGCGAATTTCTTACTATTAGTTTCTACCGGGGTTAAGGTGGTGGAATTTCTTACGTAAAGCCTATGTTGGACTTTCTTAAGCATGCGATCGACTTCTATAAAAGAGTAACCGTTATAAATAGCTACGTTTTTTATGAATTTAAGTTCTTTGTTAAATCTACTTCTACTTAGAGGGAATTTAACTAATCTATTAATTAAGAAGCTAATCGCGGCCATTTTGTGTTGTCCACAGTGATTAGAATCGCTCATAATGTACCTATTCGTGTTGGTTTCCTTTCTATAGATATCAATTTCCAGTTTCTTATTATTTTTAATCACTAAACTATCTAGGAACGGAAGTTGATTGTTCACTTCTTCTTCTACTGTGAATTTAATGGTTTCAAATTTTGAGTTGAGGGTCGCGAGAAAATCCGGAATATTACTTTTCTTAGTATCAAAAACCGCGAAAATATCATCTACGTACCTATGCCAAATTCTAGGAAAATATGCGGCATCCGCTCTCATACGGTGTTAATAGGTAGTTATAGCGTCAGATCTATTAATCAAAAATATTTTCGCCTACGAAATTCCGGCTGAATGGGAAGTGGTTACCAACTTTCTTATTTTAAATACAATGGTAGCTCTATCAGCTTAATCGACTGCACACTTCGCATGAAAATAATTTGTATTAGAGCACCTCAGCCTTACAGCTAACCATTTTCAAGAGATCATACGTACCACACCTTATCGTTATCGTTACTAAATTTTATACAGGTATCCATAAATTGTTTCCAAATATAGATATTTCTAAAAAAAAAAACATTTTTTTTCAAATGGACCGTGGTATATTCAGCTACACTACTGGAAAGAAATAGGGTTTGATGCAACTATTTTTAATAGGTTTCAAGATATTAAAGATTCCTTCTTTAAATTGCATATAATAAGTTAATATTTTACGATTGTGTGCGACATTAAATTATCTGAATAGCAAGCATCAATAACAACGCGATCCTTCAAGTAAAGAATGAATGCTAAACCACTCATTGCATGGCACGCCATTGTAAAACATTAACCCATTATAAGCAAATCGTTAATATCTTGAAAACTATTAAAAATGTGTATATATCAATCTATCTGCAATTTCTTTCCGATCCATTAATGTAGTTAACGATACCATGGTCCATTTGAAAAAAAGGAGTTTTTTCAATTTGAAAATATCTATATTTGGAAATAGTTTAGGAACTCCGGTATAAAGTTTAGTAACGATAACGTTAAGGTGCGATGAGCATCTCCCTCCATTTCATTGCATAGAAGTAAATACATTAATCTTCATTACATTCTCAAATATTTAATTTCAACAAAAGTGCTGCAAAATAATAATTAAATTAATAGGTTCGATGCTATAACTACCTAGTCCAAAATTTCGAAGTTCAATTCATAATAACGCCATTAAAGCTTCTAACTAACAAATTTCGTGAATTACCCTGAAATACAGTTGCATCCAAAATATTCACACACACCATAAGAAATGTTGAACAAAATAATGCGAATAAAACAATACCCGCACGAAGAAAAATGTTGTAAAATAAGTTTAAGTAGTGTGACAAGAATGTCTTGTAAAGCAAGTTAAAGTATAATGTTGTTAATACAGCAAGTCGTTTATTAAATGTTACAAATGTACAATTCGCAACCGTTCTGGTGGCGTCACAGGATGCAATAGATCATGGTCCCATTATCTGAACAACTGAAAATCGTGTCGAAATGTTTTTTGAAAATTCTACTGATTCTATCCGTTACTTTGTGGATATAGAGAAGATAAGCAGTAGCTAGATTGTTCGTAGTATTATCGTTCGTCAATTTACGGATTGGATGAAGATGTTTGTTGATAATTCTGTGAGTATCCTTATTATGAAAACCATTGTTGAGGAGAACCTTCCGTACATGATTTAGCTCGGTGGGAAGATTGTTGGGTTCAGAAACTGTCACAGCCCAGTGAACCAAAGAGTTGATAACTGAAAACTATTATGAGGTGATGATATGAGGAGGCAATGAGATACCTATCCATGTCTGTGGATTTTCGATAAACGGAGGGACTTAACACTCCGGGGGGTGTGTTATATTTTTATTTATAATATATTATTATTTATAATTAATTTCATAAATCTTAGAAAAAGTAGATAAAATGCTAATTGGCCGATAATTTTCAACACTACAGTTTGGTGTGATGGGAAAATGCCTTTGTTAAAAATAAATTAATTAAGTCAGAGTTGCACCAAGGGCTTGGAACAACTCTCAATAACGCAAGAAGGGACATCATCATCACTAACATTACGGAATGAATTTAGTTTAGTAATAGTATCAGATACATCTGACTCAGTAACGGGTGAACTGAAGAGCAAATGGTACATTGTTAATAAAGCAAAGAAACAAATGAAGTATTACCATAACTTGAGATAACGGGATTTCGTGCTATGTTGGTAAAATGATCATTAAAGGCATAGCCTAATGCTAAAACATTGCAGTATCTAATTGGTAATTTATGATCTGCAGAGTAATTCAATTTATTTTTATTAATTGTTGATCAAATAGGCATTATTATTTTTTGCTTAGAGAATATAATTATCGTTATTTTGGATTGGTTTTAAAGCAATAATTTCTTTCTAGTATTTTTCATACCTTATACAACCACTTCTTTATGCTGGATATTTATTAATGATGTTCTTTAAAACATACAAATTATTTGTTAATTCAGTAGCATCAGCTGAAATTCAAGAGCAGTTGTTGTTGTTACTAATGCTATATTTGAATTAGGTTTTATTATCAAGATAGTTCTTAATTCGGTGTAGACTACTTATATTATATTTCCTTTTATAACAGTAATTACGAGTTTTAGACTTAAGAATAGAAGCGAATTGCAGTATTTGTGAAAAGTTGTCATGTTATTACCCCAGCAAAAAAGAAATATACTTATCTCTCGGAATATTAAAAAGTTACCAAGTGCTGTAAGTAGACAAGTGCTGGATATTTTGTCTAAGCATGTAGGAGTTTCAATTGCAATCTAGCAGATTACTAAGTATAGTAGAAGGTGAACTAAAATCCACATTATTTTGTTTTTAGTTGAAACTTTGTCCAAAAGAATAGACATAACATCGCAAAAACATTGAAAATCGGAGTTGGGCGGAAAACAAAGAGTGAAAATAACAACATTTATATTCGAAGAAAAATCAGTACTACATAGTTCAATTTTATTACACAATAAGACCACACTAAGATGTGATTACTTAGTGAAAGTTCCTTAAGCTGTATATCACTCTGTCAGTGTTCAGCAATAAGCAAAACATCACCATTTTGTGTGTTTAAAATAATATTAATGTCAGAAACCTTATTATATATTGATACATAACTTTCACCCGTTTTAAGCCCATCGTTTTTTCATCGCCAAATAGGGCAGAAAACGATTTAAGCAGACATCTTTAGGCCATATTTCAGGTTAACTAACTCTTTTTCAGGAACAGATATTTTGAAAGAAGAATAAACATCCAGGTATTTGCTACTGAGCTGCTCTCAAGCTACATTAGGGATTGATTTTACGTATCTAATCAGTTGATAACAAATGGTATCCGGATTCCTTTTATTTTTGAATTTTTACCACTCCCAGTAATGACTTCGAAGTTAGAAGGGTTACGACGCTTTTCCTTCTTCGTCTAATCCTTCGATATACTTAGTGAGTTGGGCGTAACGTTAAATGTTTGGATTTTATCCTGTTGTGATATATCTTGTTTCTAAATTTTAAATCGTCGATAATGTCCTGTTGGGGATTCCGCCTTTTTACTGCATCAGCAAAAGTCGTCGCATTGCCTATACTTTTTCCACCGCTGGAATAAATATTAGTCGAAGATCGCAACAGATTTCAAAGTTTCATCAAAGTTATGATTAACATTTTCTTTGTTTACTTGAATTTGTTGGACTCCTAGCGCCATCCGACGATTTAATAGAAACCATCTCTTCGATTGTAGAACGAAATTTGCAAATTTTTGTTGTTAATGTTTTATTTCCAAATGAATTAATGATATTAGTAACTTTGCTAGTAATTGTGGATATTATTGTTTTGTTATCGTCTACAATTGAATATATAGGCGGTTCACCACTTACTGAAGCTAGCCTATTTCCCGAGGTTATATTATCACCATACCGGCCGCAGTTCAAAACTTCTAATTCGCCACTATCTCTTTGTTTGCAAAAGTCACTTTCTATTAAGTTTATACAATATAAATGATAACTACACCTCACACTGTTTCCTATAACATAAATAATCAATGTCTCTGGAAACCAAGAAGTCATTACAAACGTTTTACAACATACTCAAGAGGAAGAATACGTACATAGCAACCAAGGCGAGCGAACTGATGTTAAATATGAAGTGCCAAAAATAATCAAAAAACATCATAACATTATAGAAAAAAGAAATACTTCACAATAATTTATTTTGAAGAACTTTTACATCACTAAGAAAAGTCGCTGTGTACTTTATATTTGAACAATATTTCTAACAACATATTTGTTTTAACTTACCCCATTTGTTCTTTTGTTTTAGAATTAGAATTAGCTTAGGCATTAAAGAAATTAAATACTTTGTCATGCTATATAACATTTCGGTTAAAGCTATCAACCTTTATTTCTACATACAAAAATGGCTAAAGATGCCAATAACAATTTATACACCACTATAGCATAACTAATCACGTACATAACCAATAATTTTAGCGTATCAATAACAAATAATGTTCGCTCTCTAGCAAATGGCATCTATAAATTTGTAGGGAATATCCGCGCGCAACGTTCTGCATATAAATTTCATAATTTCGACTATAATTTTGTCGAATTATTGTTCAGTTTCCCGGTGCTTATTTCACAAAACGTCAAAGTTAACCTATTCCATCGATTTGGTTCGAATTTCAATAAAAGCTGTTGTGTTGGCGATTAAAATTATTACCATCCAGGCAGAAAGAGCAATATAATGGCGTATCTAATTTTTTTTTTAAATTACGTTAAAAATTAATGACAGCCGCTGAAATTGAAGCAAGCACCATCTAGACGAGGTACAATAGGCAGCTAAAATAATTATCGGCAGCCTTTTTGGCGGTCAGTGGATTTGATTATAAATTCAAAGGGTTAGGTACATGTGCAAATAGCACGTAGTAAATGGAAGCGGTGCGCTGATGATAATCCACTTTAAATTCTAATTGAATAGAATTAGCCAGTGCAATTATTAACACAACTAATTTTACTTTAATAATAATTAAAATAATAATTGCAAGTACTACTGCTTACAGTTTAGGCAATAATGCGAGATTTTTCGATAGCACATCTACTATTAATTGATGAAAAATAAATTGAAAAAACTTCCTATAGGTACCAAACACTTTGGCATAAATTAATAACACAACCTAAAATTATTTCAGCATATGCAGGGTGTTACGTATCAAAATTGTTTTCCTTTAAAGAGAATACCGGTATATTAGTAGGGTCGGAGAGTTTAGTGGAGAATTTAGGTCACTTTACATAGTTATGAAACATAGTTTTTGCAGTGCCCTCAAAAAATTTCGATTTATTGTCCCAACTCGCAGTAATTATAGATAAAAAATTTCAATTTCCCTACGCTCAGATACAAAAATTCGATCCATTACTTGTCTTATCTTTATTTGTATTTCTAAAACTCTAGACTTCCGATATGATGTAGATAGATTTAGAATAACATTGGTCTGCTAACTTTTTGTTTTGTATTTTGGCAACAAACGAGGAGTGATATTTGTAGTAACAAATTTGTGGTTGATAATCGAAAGAGCACTCAAGTGGGGCTTGTGCTTATTTTTGGAGCTAGAAATTTTAACAGTTAAAAAGCGTCATGTTGCCATTTAAAAGGGTTTGAAGTGAGAAACGTCTCCAGTTTTATTTCTAAAGAATGTTTTTATCTCCAACGGATACAACCGGGTAGTAGCTTTAGCTCAAGATAGACGTAGCCAATATTATACTGCGTTACCAGTTGAACAGTCCAAAGAGCCGTTCTGCGTTTTTATGAAATCAGTGGCTATACCAAGAAAACAACGATCAGGCCGTAAAAGAACAACATATGCAACACAGGCATCTGACTTCGCTTCGGGGTGGCAAATCGATTAACCGAAGGAGAAAATGTGGATGTAAACAAATAGACAGTTCGTCGACGACTAGCTGGAGCTAATTTAATACCTGGAGGGCCAACCCAATGACCACACCTACCTGTGGAACATCGTAGAGCTCGACTAGCTTTTGCACAAGATCCCAAAAACTGTAATCACACCAATTGGAGCAACGTATTTATTTTCCAATGAATCCAGATCACCAGATGGCCAGAGAAAAAAAATGGAGAAGACGCGGACACCAATCTGCTCAATGAAATATTGTGGAAGAAATTAACTGCCGAGGAGGCTCCGGGCTAACATAAGCAGCGGAAGCCTCTACAGAGTTGGTGGTGGTTGATATGGAGACCCTATGAGGGCTGCAAGGTGCATGAACGCCGTTTTAGAAAGGTATATGATTCCTTTTGCTCCAATCACAAGGCATAATTTCGTTTTTACGAATGATAACGCACGTCCGCACCGTGCTAGGATGGTTAGATGAGTCGGGTTTGTGCATATGAACTGGTCAGCTTGCGGATTTTATTTCAGTAGCACATCTCTAGGAAGACAGATTCGAGCACGTGTGCCCTGTGGATGAATTTGCTGCAGCGCTTGAGGTGGATTGGGAGCAATTGTACCAAAATGATGTTCGAAATTTAATTAATTCCATGCAGGGACGTATGTAAACAGGTACTCTAAAATGTTATTATTATTGTTTTATTTTATTAATAAAACTGTTTTAATTGTCTAAAATAGTCTAATATGATTCTATAAATTAATTTGTTTTTTCTTGGAAATGTGCTGTTTATTGAATTTTATCTATTCCTCTTAAATTTATCATCAAACTTAAGATTATCTCTCAAAAAATTTTTTTCTTCGCGAAGAAAACTCGTTTTTTTTGCAATTTTCTTCAAACATATAGTGTTGAGTAGGGTTTCTAATTTTTAATATTCCTTTAATTATACTACCCTGCGAGAAACAATTTTCAACAGATATGTACTAGTATACGGATATTCTATTTAAGACAACGTAACTTTGATATATACCTTTTATTATATGTGAAAATACTTTTAGATTGTTCGACTAATGTGTATCTGTTTTTTGTATGGAAAGTTTCTATTAGTACTAATAGTAAATGAGTTATTGAAGAATCTCGGTGAATATTTTTACATTTATGCGATTATTCCAAATATAATCTGATATTTATTCAAAGGTTATTATTATTTATTTAGTAGCGTTTGGAAGCATGTTTTTTTTGACATTCTAGTTACTTTTAAGTACTTTTGTTGCAGTGTTGGTGACCTCTTCCCTCCAGTTTTTCCCAGATCCATTATCTACCTTCTCATGTAAATATTGTGATCAAGTATATATTGGGTAAACGAAGAGATCAGACTTACGCACAAAGAGCATCTGAAAAAAAAAATAATGCTGATAATATAAAGTTAATCAGCAATGTACTAATTTTGAGAGTGTACAAATAGGTTTATTTTTGTCTAATTTGTTAGTTCAGCTTGATTGCTGGAAAGGATAGTTTATTGGTACGTGCATCCAGTGAAGGGTTGATACTGAAGTGTTTCACTATAGAAAATTTCTACAATTCTCTATTTTTTTTTTGCTTGTGATATTAACTTCTTCTCTCCTTCCGAAAAGTATTATCACTTTACACACAATTGTACATTTTCCTATGTCGGTACGTATTGAAATATACGCACGTCGCGAAATATAGTCGTTAAACGATGTAACGCCAAAGTTTGTGACGGCCATCACACTTCAGTGACGTATAAATCATTGCATCGTCGTGGAAATAGACAAATTCTTTTGTGAGAATTGACGTTCCGTACCTTGCCACTCAATGTCAAACCAGTGGTATAAATATATTCGTATATAAACGTTGGACTGATGCCAGCGAAACGCCTTATTGCCTGTGATGTCATTGTCGCGCATCGACCATTTTTACCTATATTATTTGCCGGCTACTACGCGATGAATAAAAATAATTGCCGTTACGAAAATACACAATATTCGAATCGGTTGCCAAATACCTTTGCCAAATGTTGCTTCCTGCATATTATATGAATAATTCAAGTCATTATATGCAACTTCATAGGAAGCTTTGTGGAGAAAAAATAGCATGTGCTAGTTAAAATATAGCACATATAGTAAAAATAAGTATAATTTGAATAAATAGATACTCTCAAGTGCATACTGATCCTCGATTATAGCACGGCAAAATATGTCGGTATACATTTTTCCTTTTGATAACATTTTGCAGAACGGAAGAAGTATTGTTCTGCAGTTATTTTAAATATGAAAGTTTACCTTATATTCTACATTCTATACCCTTTAAATTTCAGTATAGGAGAAAGTTCCCAGTTATCAAATCCTTAATAGAGACGTTATGGAAGGACAATTAACAATAACTTTGCTATTGAGAATAATATTACTCTTAAAAGGTGTAACATCTAGATCAGTAAAATTAATGAAAACTCTCTTAAATAAAACAGAAGTGTAGGAAATAGTGTAATGTTATTAAAAACGACGAGGTTAGCTGTCACCAGCGCCGTAGTCACTTCTTCTTTGCTAAGTTCACATTGTACA
Organism: Oryctes borbonicus; assembly: GCA_902654985.2. Lineage (NCBI taxonomy): Eukaryota > Metazoa > Arthropoda > Insecta > Coleoptera > Scarabaeidae > Oryctes > Oryctes borbonicus. Next base: position 6,205,748 of record LR736867.1, on the reverse strand, counting down.
CCTATCCGGTATGAGGGTCCATCTGTTGGTAGGAAGCCCGATCCCGAGGGAAAGAATCCTGTTTTGAGCCGAATATATTTGGGGCGTAAAAAGTGAATATTAAAATTAATAGAAGTCCAGCCAACGACAAGCGTGGGGAAGACGTATATTAACTACTTATATATATCATTCTCTTTTTCGAAAGTTAACATTAGAAATTTCTACAGCAAGTTCTAGGGCATACGTTAGTGGTACAAAGGTTATAAATGTCAATTAAATGTCTTTCGGTTCGTATCATCTAAATTCTCAGTACAATTTAACGTTGTAGTGTTGCACGTGTTCAAATATGTCTTCTTAGAACACAAAATCCCAGCAGCAGTTGCGTCCTTATGTCACACTACAGCGAAATCGTTCGTTTCGGAATCCAATTCAATAATCGTATATTTTAAATTGTTAAGAATTATCATAGGTGTCTATGAAAACAAGACCGTTGGCAAGGAAACTAACAACAATGAATTATTATTTGTAACTTTATGTCGATATAGCATTCAAACATAATATATTGAGAAGTTGCTCCAATTTTTCCTAGTTTCGATCCACTATTTAAAAGTTATTCAAAAGTGCATTTGAAGAATATTGTGTTTATGTAGAAGAAGACTACAACATTTAAGGTTAGTGGTCATTTCATTTCTCGTTTTCCGTTTTGAAACTATTCTCAAACAAAACTTTCATTTGCCGAAAGAGTGTCTAGGGGCATTCCCGGATTCACGACCCCCAATTTTAGTAAATTTCTGACATTTGTAAAAATTTCAAAAATTTCTTTAAATTAATCTATGAAAAACATTACAATAGATAATGCAGAACACCACTTATCCTAAGCATAAAACAAACCTGTACTTCCCATAAAGTTATCAGGGTAATACCACAAGACAACCTAATGAAAGAGACTCCCGATTTAATATAAAATACTATAAATAATCATTGACATATTGAATTAATTTCAAGTCTATTTGTAGATTTGTAAAAACCATTTGATGGTCTAAATTAATTCCTTGTCTTATTTGTTGTTGGATGATAAAATATGGTCAGTTGAGCCTGTAGTTTGTTTTTTTTGTTTATTGAGATAACGCATATTTTCTATGTAGATTCGAAAAGATAGAGGTTAAGGTTAAAGGTAAAACGGAGGACGAAAAAGCCATTTACTAGCGTAAAAGATTTGTGTAATGCCAAATGCAGGGTAGAAGCAGGACCATACGCATAAAATTTTGTTTTTGCCTCCTTAAAGCCGTAGAGACCTGAAATACCTATTGGACATGATATAATACTTCTTACAGTGCTCAATGAGGGCGTTCCTACTTCTTTCTACAGATTTGCTTTCACTCTTCTTTTATTTTGTCTATGGGTAATACTTAAACAAAATATTCACTATAATGTATCACTCATATATTGATGATAGGAAATGAAACATGGTCACAATGGACTGCCGTGTAATGACTGGTTTTGGCTGCTAAATATTTTCATTTTAATTTAAAAATTGATTTGGATACTTAACAATTTAGATAGAGTGATTGTTTTGGAAAGAATAAATAGTCATACCTAATGTTTTCATTGACTTTCTTGGCGATTTCTTCGGTTGTGGTGTATTTTAGTCTTCCACAACGCTCAGCATCTTCAGTAGTTATACGACCACGTTTAAATTTAGCAGTTCATGTTTCTACGATCGTAAATGAAGGATCAGACTTCCCCAATGTAGCCTCCACCTTAACCTCTGTAGGAGGTAAACCTTTGACCATAGTTATTTATGTCAGGGGGCTTAGAATCCTCGACGATAAAAAAATGGCCTCAACACTCAGCGGGTTGTGAAGTACTTCCATTTTGTAATGACCAAGGTGCGGTACACCTTATTATACTTAGATTTAAAAAACCCGGGGTCAACATCAATACTGCACGGAATGTGACACCTTAGAGTATTTCTTCTGTGTTATAATGCTGGTCCTCACGTAGCCCAAACAGTTCAAGAATTACATATGCGTATTCGTTGGAAAATGTTAAAACATTCATCTTACAATCTCGATCTCTCCACATTTGAGTAACATCACTAAACACGTGACGGTTCAGTTTGAACACCGAAGTAGAATTTGCTGATAGCAGGGAATCTGTAGGTTACCAATTCTACTAAATTTGTTGAATAAAAATTATTTCACCGTTGTCAAGCATATTTCTGTTAAACAACTCCGTAATATTACCTTAAAATTTGAAGTGCATTTTGCTAAGTAGTCCATAATTATTCAAGAGAAACGTTTATCCATTTACCATCCTGTATGTACTAAAATTAACGCAGAAATAGTAGAAACTGGTTGCACTCAATTTAATACTTGTTACTTTAATCAGCACAATCGTCATTTGTGCAAGTGGCCAATTGCTACCGACGCCCTTTTCAATTATCATGTAATTGCAAATGCCACAACATTTGAATATGCAAATTCGGTTGTCGGAGCCAACAACTCTGTCGACTGCTACGGCTTTTTATGGCGCTTTTTTTAACTATTTTCTCTGCTGTAACGCCCACTTCAACTTATATCTGATTGGTCACGAACACTTACTTTGCGCGAGCTTTTGCGTCATCAATGCCAATTAGAACTTTGGCACAATCGCACATTACACTGAAACTTTTATTTCTTTACATTAATCGATATGTCATTTATTACATTTGTTTCAGTAATTACACTGGCGGCAATTAAAATGCGCCACCCCTAAATTGGAATATTTCGTTAAAATTTTATAAACGTATTTCTAAAGGTCAACTTAAATGATTCTTTATCATATTGTATTAGTCTGGTTTGTTTCCCAGCACTTACAAGAGCCAGATATCCCGCTCATGTTTTTAGAGGAAGATCTGTTACAATCCAGTAGTTGCAATCTAAATGTACAAAAATGAGTAAAATGCGTGCATATATTTCAAGCAACCGTGAGATGCCCCGCAGATGAGAACGTGCACCTTCCAAACAATTAACCCCCTTCAAACCTGGGGCTACGTGAGGACGGTGATAGCTTTCGGGAAATTGCGCGTAGACTTAATCGTAATCATTCGACTGTATTGCGGTGTTAGTATTTGTGGATTGCAACGAAACAGCACGTAGAACAGGTTCGGGGGCATCCAGAAGGACCATTCCCGAAAATATTGTCTTTTGAGGCGCTTGGTTGTGCAATACCGGTTTCAGTCGGCAACGTTTTTGCGCTGTGGTGGTGGAACACTAGCAGTCGTAGAACACCATTACGCACAGTTTACACACGAATAGTGCGTATGGGGTTCCGGAGTTGCCAGCCATTATTGCGATTACCTTTTGTTGAATTGTCTCATATATATATTTAAGTAGTATGAGCATTTTTGATACTAATAATCATTATTTTGCAGAAATTTTTTGGTGGTACACTTTTAATTGCGGCCGGTGCATATTAGTATAAATTTAGTTCTATATCGCTTATATTAGTTATTCATTAGTACTTTGTTTCATTATATTCCTATTGATGTTTAGTTGGTTTTTGATATTTACAATAATAGACCTTCCCAAAACAATTTAATGCATTAATTAGTTATTATTCCCACTATTTATTAATTTAAACAAAATGTTATAAAGTAATTATGACGAAAATACGCTGCTCCATCTAAGGCTTATGCTAAATATTTATAGCTAATGGATGTTGCTGGTAAACTTTGGTATTTTTAAAGCTAATATTTAATGTTGATAAATAATTTTACAGACCAGGTGCGTCAACTATCTGTATGCGATGACTTACAGATAATCATTTAATAGAAAAATGTTTGGAATAAAAAAATAATAAAAATTATTTGGAAGTATACAGGATGTTTAGCTTGCCTGGTACGTTGCCTAAGTTCGTTATTTGAAGTAGTAAACTTCTAAAAATCTAATTAAGTATTAAATTCTGTTTTACTGTCAAATCGTCTGGAAGTATTTATTTTTCTCCAAGTTTACTTCAAGATTAATTTACTTTTCTCATATTTTTATTATTATCGAGTCGTTTGTAAAACCGACATTCGCTAATCGCATAGATATCTGCAATTATCAGCTTTTAGACATCTAAAAGCAACGTTTATTGTTTATTGCGTCAATTTTCAATAAAACTTATTGCTGCATAAGTATGTAACTACAATACAAACACAGCCATGATAGCATTGGTACACATCAGTTCATCCTGTCTATAGTCTAATGTAATCTGTATGTACATCTCATGTAATACTAAAATACATATTAAAGATACTTTTACACTTAAAAGGAAGAACATATGTATGTGCAACATAAATCGCCCAAGCTTCCTACTCCAGGTAAATGCCGTATACAATTGAAAGCGTTGCTTGCACGAAAAATACTTTTAAACTTGTTTCGCAGAAAAGTCTTAATAAAGTTAACCTAGCGGAAAATTGTGAGTTTATATTTTGGAGAAGTACCAACACATTCTTATAATTATTTTTATGCTCGCCAACTGGTACGGTTTGCTGTGAAAATTATGCAATGCCTCTCGCCAAATATCAACTAAAATTTGTAAAGCACTTAGCACATTCATATTCTAAAGTAGACTCGCTGTTTATGTTTATGTATGTATACTTCCGTGTGGACGAAAAATATTACATAGACTAAATTTTCCTTGTTCATTCCAGTGCTTCATTAATAAACGTCTAGATTAGATTGGCATTAATAAAATCTATAGAAAAAAAAATCATCTATGCTTCTCTACTCTCGTTGTATATCAGAAATATACAGTATGATCGTAAAACGTTCTCAGAACAAATGCAATTTAATACTATCCTCTGCTGGTATCTCCAGGTCGATTCCTTTTTTATGATAATAATAAAGAAACCAACCCAACGATATTAAATGTGTTCTACTTTAAAAGAAAAAATATGGCACTATATGCAGCCATAACAACTATCCTTGTTATTATGCAAAGATGTCTTGAAAAACATAATTTGTCTTCCGTGAATCCAAGTTCATCCAGACAGGCCGCTGTTAATCATCAACCTGTCGATAGCATTCAAGTTCTAATTCTAGAAACGTAAATCATTTTGGTTATCCACTTATTAAATGTAGGTGTTTCATAATTCAATTTTTCAATCTTGTTATTATTTTCCCTTACTTATTCGCGTTTTTATTGTTACTGTTTCTTTCCATTATTGTACTTTATTGCAATTAATTAATTATGATCGATTGAGTTTGTTAGTGTTTAATAAACAAAATGTTTATTTATGTCGTTAATTTCATGATATCCAACACATGAACTACATATTTGGAGCAAAGTTGGGGCAATTTTAATATTTAGTGGTTCCGGTAAAAAATAGATCTACAGGGCAACTTGCTTGAACAGAAGATAATTAGATTAGATTAGATTACTACCCGAGGTGGTTCTTGAACTATACCACTCCCATTAGATTAATTATATTAGCTTTGCTTTCTTTGCTAGACTTAGCAGTCTTGTGAGTGATCCCTCTACTAGGTTTCGGATTTTGGGTATTCCGAACCCGCTTCTGAGAGCCGTACTCCTGCCAGTGGCGCACAGCACATGGACGGCAGTCTCTTCTTCCACCTGGCAGAATCTACATGCTGTTTACTCTGTCAGTCCTAGATTTTTCATATATTTCTTGAGCATACAGTGTCTTGTTAGCAGGCCCACTATTGTTCTAACAGACTTCCTATCATTGCTTAGTAAGTCCGCTATACATGTAGGCCTGTGTCCAATCAGAAATTGCTTGGCCTATCTCTGACTCGGAGTGATCTTCCACCAGTCTTGAGATTTCTCATCTTACTTAGTGGTTGCTTTTACTACCGAATTAGCCATTCCCACCGAGTGCATTGGTCGATTATTAGCAGTTGACCAGCCTGCTCGGGCTAATTTGGCTGCCTTTGCGTTCCCTCGATGGCCTTCGTGTCCTGATTCCCAGGTCAGCTTTGTTCGGCTTCCCAGCCTATTAAGTGCATTCATGCAGTACCACACCAGTTTCCAATTCGCATGTGTGGAGTCTAGCGCTTTCATTGCTGCTTGAGTGTCTGCATATATAGCAACAGGTCGATAGTTATCTGCTTGCCGGTCTAGTTCTTCAATACACCCCAGTACTGCTACTATTTCGGCTTGAAATACTGTAGCGCTTTGAATTAGGCTTAGTGATTTAGATATTTTAGGTTTACTCACACAAATCACGACTCCGACTCCATTCGCTGTCTTTGAGACATCTGTATACTAGATGGATTCGGCTTTCATAAGCCGGCCTTTCTTCCATTCTTCTCTATCTCGTATTACCGCTTTATAGCACTTGTCGAAGCTGGGAATGTTAGTTATTAGCCCCGCTTCGAGTTCCTTTAACAGTTTCTGATAGTTTGCACCATGTGATTTAATTATAGGAGGTTGGCCATTCATTAGTCTGTACTTTGTTAGCTTAGCCGGCCCTTGGATGTATCTATGTAGCAGTTCCAGGTTTAGGACGACTTCCAGAGCAGATGTTGGCGTGGTTTTCATGGCCCCTGTGGCACGCAGATATGATAGTCTTTGTATGCCACTTAGCCACTTTGTTGCCTCTGCCTGCAATGCTTTCGTCCACCATATCACCGATCCATATGTTATCATTGATCTGATTACCCTCATGTATAGCCACCGCATCATTCTTGGGCTTAATCCCTACTTTTTTTCCACACAACCTTCTACATCCGCCTAAGGCAATAGTAGATTTGTTGAGTTTCATGTATATCTTTGATCGAACCGTACTTTGAGGTATTTCTTTGACAATTGGAATTTTTCCTCCTCCCAGCACAATTAGGCCGCGGATTACGCACTTCTTTGTGAATCCGATGATTCGTGGTTTTTGGCCATTGACTGTGAGTCTCTCCTGTTTATACCAGTTATCTATTGTATTTAAGACATTTCGCAGATAATAAGATTCTAATAAATTATTGAACAATTTGTGATAAAACTGATGAGATTCTAATAGAATCTTATTAAACGATGTCTTGTTGTCGAACGATTATTGCCAAGATAATAACCGCAATGGATATGTTCATGTCAAAATCAAACTTTGCCTTTAAGTACCTACATTTGCACTCTCAATTCATTAAATTATTAGTATTTAATTTCAATGTACATAAAATATTAGGAAAATGCAAAATTCGAGTTAATTTTAACTAGTATTCGAATTCTGGCATTTTCATAATTTATGTTATTTAATTTTATATTCCGTTAATAATTTTTAGTGGTAGATAATCGAAATACATTTTTTGTAAAAAGAAAACACACACAATACACACTTTTTGGAATCCAGCACTCAAAATTTACATTGTCAATCCACAACGTCAACAAGAAGATGTAGATCAAGTATTTAAAATATCAAGTCATAGGATTGGCGTCTCTGGGACAACGGATAAACAAGATAGATAAGTATAAATAATTTAGACAACAGACATATTTTTAAAAAATACAACTAGAAATCGATTTAAAATTATTATAAAAACGATCAAAAAAACATTCCGAAGAGAATAACAGAATAGAAACTGAAACAAAAATAGAAACCATCAGAGGGAATTTCAAGAGAAAGAATTTGGATTTCAACAGAAAAGGGAAGAAAACAAGGATTTAACCTACAAATACGGAATCACACATATATACTATAAGTAAACCATTTTTTGTAAAAATAACTGTAAATAAATAGAGAAACTTGATAATTCATTAAATTTTATTGTTCGTACTTTAGAACATATCAATATAGAAGACGCATAGACCATTGCGCTTTCGTAAAACGTTTGGACTTTATGGGCGTCGCCATTTTGATATAATTATGTTACCATGTTTAACAGTCGTGCGTTATTATTTGTGGTTATACATCCTATTTTGTTTTGTCTATAATAAAACTTGTTTAGATGTCATTTACATCCAGTGTTTCGGTAAGTGATTCAATAAGTGTTTCAGTAATTAGCCCAAAAGATGTGTAAAATTAGTTATTAATTTAATGTTGTAGGTTAATTATTTGGATTTCACTTAGAAGATATTTTAGTTTGTAATCCAAGCAAAGTTTAACTTAGGAAACAGAGTAAGCATTAAGTGAAGTTTGAGAATTATTAAACGTATAGCTTTGAATATATTTTGGGTTTTAGGATGACGTGTAAGTGGAAGCAAAAATGTTCGAAGACTATTACTTGCAGGCTGTGACATCAAATTCCATTAGTAAGCAAAAAAATGTATGCTTACTGATGATTTACGTTCGCCACTAATAATTTTCAGCGAAACAATTTTAAAAATATTTCAATATTTTAGTGTTGAAATGTTTCAAAGGAGGGAAGAAATATCTTCGACAAGGTGTTTTGCTTACATTGCATATAAATAGAAATATGTCCAAACTCCCTTAACAATGCCAGAATGTATACATAGCTTCTGACGATGATTTAATGTGTTTTATTTCTTACTGGAATTACTTGTACAAGTTACTATACTGATACAATCAAACATGGTGACGTGAGTAAAATCCGCACTCCTTCACCTAACGCTACATCGGCAAGTTCATCATCTCCCAAACACTACTTTAAAAAGCGATAAACTAGAATCAAATACGTTATTCCTTACTTTGTACATTGCTTAAATAATATTACATATATATAAATAATAAACTCTGCATCTTTGTAACCGTTCACCAATCTAAGTTAAAGAAAATATTCGACTGCGTAGGTGAAATGACGAGAAAAAAATAAATAAAATTACATTATTTAACCATCAATAAAGAAATGTGATTTAACGTACATTGTGTTTACTGCATCCCGCAACATGCTGAAATTATATTAATTTATTGGTGGCTTCCGGAGAGAATTTATTTAAAACAGTGTATTAAATTATATTAAAAATAACTTTTTTATTTTCAGTAAAAGTACGATTTAGTCATATTTACATATAATATTCTACTATCAAACAAAAATACAAATACTTCATTAATTTTGGGTCATTTATTAGCGTTACGTCTCTGTCTTACGTTTAATTTAGTTTATTACCTGCTTGTACCACATAAAATGGCGACCCCCATGCGATATGAAGTTCGCGCAGCGTTATGCTCTATCCATATATTATATAAATATATAACAATAGTTAAAATCAAGTAAAACCGCTAGCTAAGGAAAAGAAGTTTAACAATGAATATTGGAAATGTAATTAGTGCTAGGTATGTAAACATCTAAGAAAAAATAATAATAAAAAATTGGTACAAATCAACAAAAAGTATTATTACGGTTGAAATTTTAGTTATGAAAAATTTCTAACTATTTAATTCAAATTTTAATATTGGTTGCACTTCAGTGTTCGGTTGACTTAAGTTCTTATCAATGTAATTTTCTAATTATATTGTCTTGCGCATCGTTTCCCTGCAACGGCGCCAAAGAAGTAGATAATTCCAAGACATAGAATAAATTGGTGTCAGATGGTAATTTTATTTAATTACGGAATTTATAAGCATATATTTGAGAACTTACACGAATTAAGGACGGCGTTCAGGCACAAATTACAATACCCGTATTTCTGAGAAATCTGACAGCAACTCCTTTTTTTCAAAGATCATTGTAAGCTAAAAGTAAGACATTATCATATTTCGTACAATCTCACCCTACTCGCTTACAGATCACGTAGCGTCACTGCCTTAATGTATTCGCCATGAAAATATTTCCATTCTTGTAATATTACACTTCACTTATTCGCTTGTAAACCTCTTATTATTATTATTATTATTATTATTGCCTTGTCTTGTGCATAGCGTCGCCAAAACAAGTATATAGATCATTCCTACAAGGTACAGAATAAATAATAATAATGCTCCAAACAACGTAACAACTGTTGGCAGAGTTACCGAGTTTCAAAATTGGCTCGTTTTTATTTTACATTTGTGCATACACACAGAACAATATTTTCTACTAGCAAATAAGACACTAAATTTAAGTGATTCCCATTCTAATATTTTAAACTTTTTATGCTTACCTACATCAACGTAAAATTTCTTGGTTATAAGAAGCGACTTGATAGAAATACTGACAGTTGGCAACAAGACATAATAATTAAATTATGTTGTATACAACTACATGCACACGAATCACGCGAAAATTTTGCCAGACCTGTTTAGTTAATTTTCGACCAATTTTGCATTTGCTTATTTGAGTTATTTCGGCTGCCTTTATTTTGCAAACACTTTTTTACTAACATAAACTCTCTACATACTAACGATGGGCAAAACAAAAGACGCTAAAAGTAACACGAAAACACTTACATTTCATCAAAATAAAATCAATAAGCATCAACGATTATATAACCATTCACATAAACTAAATTACCTTGAATAGAATATAGCGTGCATTAGAGCTTTGGCAAATGGATTTCAACAGTTACTTTACTAGTCATTCGGCGTTCGCTGGATGCACCGTATTGAGTATTGAACAGCCATTTACGATTTACATATATATGCAGACAGAAAGTCCGGAATAGAAATTTACATGTATGTGCTTCCTTTGAGCATTACAGCTTCAATCTGAAATAATATTACAAAAGAAGTGGTTACTGCATGTGTATGCGGCGGATTTTATTGTTGTTTTTGTTTCGATATTTCGCTCGTGAAATCTACGAGGTATTGAGAAGTGGTGTTTGTTATTCTTTGCTTATTTTTTGATTTAAATTTCTGCTGGTCGTATAGCAAATAATTATGTTTCGTATGAGCAAGAGTATTCCCTCTGCTACACTGCCTATAACCGAGTAGGAGAGTTGGAGCTTAAATTGGAGCTTAAAAAGGAATGTATCAACTAATTTAGCTTCCATATATGTATGTGGGTAGAGTGGGTATATTTCGAAACGTTTACTTGATAACTCGACAACTATTACCTTTAGATAAAAATTCGTGTTTTTTGCAGAATAAATTCATTGATGAAAAGAAAAATTAGCTATCGTCTTTTGTTTTCGAGTTATAAACAAAACCTCGATCTTTAAAGTTTTCGATACATGTCGGTATCTCATGTATTTGCGAAGTTTTTTTTTTACATGACTATTGTGGCACATACCCATTAATCATTAACATCAAGAAATTATTGGTAATTGATAAAACAAATCGACTACCACGGCAATAGAGGTACTTATTTGGAGATTAAATGCAGGATGCTTTAGGATACCAATCACCACATTAAATTGTGGCGTTTGTATAATGAACCTGACCATGCTCCTGTACAAGATTATATTGTTCGTTCTTAAAATCTGAATGATGTTTGTGGGAAATTGGATTTGAGTTTAGATGAGGTCCTTGATAAACTGCTGTTTTGGAAGCTCATACTTCGGGTATCTAAATATTAAGTGGCTAATATCCGCCATCTCTTCATCACAATTGCGATCTAGGACGGATTCTGTGTAAATGTCGAAATATAAATCTTGATATTGAAGTTGCTTGAAGTTTACCGATATTCATTACTTCCTTCCAATATACTTTAACCTCCTTACCAGGTCCATTCGCATTGGCCTGCTTTGTAAAAGTGTCTACTACTTCGTTAGGAGCTAATGTTAACATCTGCCTTTCTTCAGAAAAACCTGATCTTGCAGTATTGTGTCTTATCAGATAGTGCTCCTGTATTTCTTCTTAATCGTAAGGTGATCATCAGTATCTTTGGTTGAAGCTATGGCACGCAACACACTTTGCGAATTGGACATAACACATGCATCCTGAATCTTACTGGTATGCATGCAGTTGATCGCTGCTAAAATAGCATCTGCCTTCGCTGTGAAAATAGAAATTGGACACCCTATCTGGAAAGCATATTTCTCACCACTTATAGCATATAGTGAAAAAAGCACCCGGACAATAACCATCAGTGTAAACAATCGGTATTTGTCCGATTTGGTTGATGTGAACTGCACATAGTTCTCTATCAGCCAGGCTACCTCCGATGTATGGAGGGAAAATGTGGCTTCCAGATTGTCAAAGAAATCAAAGTTCAGCGGTACAACTTTATATATTATAGTATCGTACTTGGTCACATAGTTGTACCAAGAATTACTTTTTTTGCCAGTATCTTTCTAATAAATCGCATACTTACAACTAATGAATTCTAATAACTTGCTCCAAATTTCTAGCATGTCCGGATTTCAGCAAATATTTGACAGTTAATGTTTTTCGACGAATACCAGTGGGTCTTCCTGTGCCTCCATTCTCAATGCGTCTATTATAATAGGAATCATACTCCTACACGGAGATACGTAACGCCTTGTTTCGTGTGACATTGATTCGTTGTATAAAATACATAGTTGCAAAAACAAACATATTTGACAAAAATTGAGCCACTACTTAATTTAAATTTAAATGAACTGCTCCAAGTGATCGCAATTGTTGTCTATGCACAACTAATATCATTTTCTTAAGTTTTGCACAGTACTAGAAATGCAATTGTTATTTCTTTCATTTAAGTTATCAATTTCGTCTTTCACCCTGATTCTATTAATGCTTACATTGGAAATGAAATTAACTTCTTCTTTTAAGAAACAATCTACCGTTAAGTCGACTGTTGGGTAACTAGTGAGTAATCCCGGCATTGCCAATCCAAACAGGAAATTGATTCTTGAACTGCTAAGACAACAGTGGAGCTCCATCCTGCTGGCCATTCATGTTATTTAATTGGGTTCTTAAGAAGCTTTGCCGTGAAACACCTATTTGCGGAACAAATGTTTCTAAATATCTTTCCGCTAATTATATAAAATTATAAGAAATTAGCCCAACAATTTTATTTTGAAACACCATCCCTGTACTCACGTCGTCGCATACCTTTTTATTTGCATTCCTTTTTTTCATTCCCATGAGTGCCTATATATAAAAACGCTGCTTGAAAAAATGAGTTCAGTTGTTCCTACAATTTCAGGGCCATTGTTCTAATCATTTGTTCGAAAAACCGTAATCTTTTCTCCTTCTGAACTTCTGTAAGCTTTTCAACCGGTAATATTTTATACGACTTGTAGCCATACTATTTTAAAGTACGATGGATTGCAGAGATGCTTTTATCTAACTCCCTCGCGGCAGGTAATATACTGCTTTTCGAATTTTCTATAATAAAACTATGAAATAAGTTATTTAGTGGGACGTATTGGCAAGTATTTAATTTTTACCTTCAAAATAAAGCAACGTATTAAGACGTTCTTCTATTACTCTTTTTCGTGAAAAATTGTTAATATTTCTTACTTGATAGTAAATGTTTACAAATTTAGTTGCAGAAAGCGTTTTTAAATTCGGTTGTAGCCCCTCTCCTTGCGTCATATTTCTTCTTATAATTTTTTTGCATACAGACTATTTTTACTTGACAACCAGCACAAAACTAGTAACTTTTTAACTCAAAATATTTACTAATTCTTATACTTATACTCTCTACTAGAATGATGGACAATCCAAAAATACATATGGTGTTCCGTAGAAACAGCAATTAACCTTTTTAATTGCAATTAAAAACTAAATTAAGTTAACTGCAATGGATAATTGTGATACACAATTAAATCTGTGAACTAATTAAGATAAATAGCGTGCCATTTTTCTTACTCCACTGATAAGAAAATTGCTTCGTTCGTACACCAATGTACGCTTTCAGTGCCTCGAGTTCATTGAAATCCAAATTTTCGCGTTGCCAGTGTTCCCTTGTGAGATTTTGTTAACCACCAACATTAACAGGTGAACCTAATGAGTAGTGCAAACTCATTCACTTTATCTGACAATGGTCGTTTCCTTGATCCACTTATAGACGACATTTTATTACGTATAACGTATATGCAGCACTTCGCTACCAACCGGCCGCCAAACACATACTGGATGCATTACTACTGCAATAAAACCCGAACGACCACGTCTATAGCTACGCCTACGAAGCGTACGGAAAGTGGCGAACTTTAGTAATGACGCAATATAGTTCAATCAAGATGCTAAATTCTTGGGAGTACCCTTGCGATCTAAACTAACGTGGAATTCACTTACTCCAACGATGACCGACAAATATAAGAAAGTGTTAATGACCACCCGCAGGACAATTAGAAAAACATCCAGATTCAAACCATACACAACGTACTAGTTGTACACTACACTAATAAGAGCCATGATAACTTACGATTGCTGGATTAAGGTCAAACAGAAGTATGCGATAATTAATCTCTCGAGAATTCAGTAGGTGACATGCTTATGTAAAAATGGAACCATTAAAAGCTCTTCTACGGCTGCTATGAGAACCCTTCTAAATTTACATCTTTTGATATCCTCATCAAGGAAGGAGGTATAAATTAGAAAATTCTAGTAACCAAAAAATCCACATCTTTATGGACATGACATAAATATCTTCCAGATCTTCTATTGTAAACCAGACGATCTGCATTCTCCCTGGCAGTCAGACAACCTCAAAAGTACTACCAACTTATTACATAGGTTCTAAATTGGTGTAGAAGTGCCTGATCGCAGCAAGGTTATCTGGATGTGGGTGCCATGGGGCAAGGGTATAGCAAGCAATTAAAGAATTTAAATTAAATTTCATAGGACCTAGATCGTGTGTAGGTATAACCAAGAGTGCAGTACTTGGTGCAATTAAGGAGTGGATTACAAAACAATATCAATTTTATTGGAACCATACAGCTGGAAAGACCATAATTTAACATGTATATTATATTATCACAAAACTTTAATCTCCTACAATTTACACGCAATTCTACAATTCCAGAAGGTTGGGACACAGTATGTATTAGCAAATAGAGCGCAAGTTACTAAATGAATCGTATTTCTGATTTAACCGACATAAACTTAGATTTAGCACTACAACATGTAGATACGCGCGATTTCCCAAAATGAAACTAATTATAAAAATACAAATGCAATAGCATACGATTTACATGCGCACTCGCACATACATAGATATACTGATGCAATAAACGTTCCCGTTCTATCGTTTGTCAATAACTGTATGTAGCTGCACATTTAGCAAAGCATTCCATGACAAGTGAACATATGTATGTGTAGATGTGACCCGGCATACACAGACTGACAAGTTGAACGGTTCTACCACCCCTATCACATACATTTTATATTTTGTGTAAACTTTTAATTATTTTCCCGGGGGCCCAATTTATTAGTGTGAGATTTATAGACGCTTTAAATGTTCCAATAAATTCTACCCCTCTGCAAACGCAATAAATTATTTCTGCTACGGATATGTTCAAATCTGTAATTTATATTCTTTAAACAATGACAAACGTAATTCCCTTTTCTATTAAACTTTATTTATCGAAGAAGTTATACTACCAGAAGTCAACTGATGCGAAATTTGCGAGCTACCTTGTATTACTATTATTATTGTCGGTGGTACCATTTACTCAAGCTTTACCATCTAACTCACCGAAAGGACCAGTAGATGAAACGAACATAAAACCTCACACCCGGGATCGATCAGGTAACTAACACAAAAAGAGCACACAGGTAGATCGGGAAAAATGGAATAATCACCCAGGTTAAGGAAACGAAAGGAATAATGTCTAAAATTTAGACGTTAGGCTAAAAATTAAGCTATTCTTATAGGCTAATTTTCAGCAGAAAATTGTGCATGTATCAACATATTATATAATATTCTCCATAGGTAGCACAGGATTAATGATAAAAGATGCATACACTCCGAATCTGGTTTTTGTTATGCCTTAAGATGACGTGGTTCAAATCAAAGAAGTTAGTCATAGAAGTCATAGATAGAAGCATTTGCTTATATTTACGAGCATAACCGCCATAAAAGCAAAATATTTATATTGTTCCCGCCTAAAGTGGGGCTAAAGCAACATTGAACTTGTCGATTTTACTTGTGACTCGTTATAATCATTAGAGATGGTGATTTTTGTTGGTACGCAGCGGCGCAGCCCGTACAAGGTCAAGCGGGGGGCCAAATTCAATACTTTTTATAGGGAACTTATATTTCTAAAGGAATTAGACAAAAACTGACCTAAGCTTCTGGAGCTCGATTTTAAAGAGAAATCGATTGGTGACATCCCTATTTTTATATCTTCCTTACTGTAAGAGATACAGAGCGTTTTCTTCAAATGTGCAATTTTTAAAAACCCTTGTTTGTGAAAATCCTTAATTTATATAAAAACTATATTAGGGCGCTTTTTGGCGCAGAATCCTACGCTCTAATTTTTTCTTTTTTTAAACTCCTATTTTTTGAGATATTATCAAGACTTGTTTTTTTTTTATATGGAACACCCGATATATTTTTACACTATTGAAAATCATATAAAATTACCTTTAGAATGATATAACACACTTGATATGTCATTTAAATAATTTTTAAATTATTTATTTTTCTTCATTTCACATTATTTTAAAATGGATGGTGGTAAATAAGCAAATAAAAGATTTCAACAAGGCAGAAAAAAATTGTTTTAATATTAAATGTTACAAATAACAATTCAAACAATCCAAACGGTTTATTCGGTAATAAATTCATAATGTATTGAAAATTTGACTAGAACTAAATAAAGTTGGTTTCTAAAATTCTTACCGACATATTTAAACAAAATATTTACAGAATATACCTTTGTTACTAAAAAATGCGTAAACACGATAAATTATAGCAAGTGTACCATCCACAGCCATCTTAAAATAATGTTTAATGAAGAAAAACAAATAATTTAAAAATTGTTTAAATAACATGTCAAGTGTGTTATATCATTCTAAAGTTAATTTCATATGCTTTTCAATAGTGTAAAAATATAGAGGGTGTTCCATATAAAAAAAAAAACACAAATCTTGATAATATATCAACAAATAGGAGTTAAAAAAAAAAAGAAAAAATCAGAGCATAGGATTCTGCGCTAAAAAGCGCCCTAATATAGTTTTTATATAAATCAAGCATTTTCACAAATAAAAAAGTGACAAGGGTTTTTAAAAGTTGCACATTTTAAGAGAACGCTCTGTATCTCTTATATTAAGGAAAATATAAAAATAGGGATTTTACCAATCGATTTCTCTTTAAAATCGAGCTACAGAAGCTTAGGTCAGCTTTTGTCTAATTCCTCTAGAAATATAATTTCCCTGTTAAAAGTATCGAATTTGGCCCACCTTGTACTAATATTACACATAAAAACGAAGTAAAAATTGTTGACTGTGTTGTAAAATGTGTATGGTAAAAATTCAATTTACAAAAGAGGCATGAAGTTAAGATATATGTGTGTACTTATATACAATAGTATGCAAAGTTGATATATGTGTACTGGTTTGGTTGAGTACAATTATAACCGTGTGTATATGTGCTTAGCTTCCTCTACTGACAGCTGGATGCAGAGGAAGGTATATCATACCGTAAAGAATTGCCATAGAATTGCAACATTCATATTGCTTCCATTGTAGATTCATTCGCCTTCTGCAACGTGATAAAAATACGTGCTTGTATTTGGAAAATGACCGTTCTGCATCTGCTGAAGTAATATTTGCGTATTTAAAATCCCTCATCTCATAGCTTTCACTATCGGGTGTGTCACTTATACCCTTGCTTACAAATCGCACTTTCTGCAATCCGGATTTTTATTGAGAACGTTTGTAAATTGCTGTGATACGTGCTATCCTATATTATCCGTTAAGTTTTCCAAGGCCGTTTTTATCTTATCGAGATGCACTGTTTTGCAATTTTCCAAGAGATTCTCCAACAACAGAGTACTTTTCGCAAATTTCCGCTATATCTGCTTCAATTTGATGATCCGAAAACAGTTCTTAGCCTATTTTGATAGCTTCAGAATCTTGTGGTTTCAATGTCGAATTAAAAGATTTGATACTCTGAAAATGTTTACGGAAATACGACACTACTGCAAGCCAGGTACCCCATCTGATTAATACAGGTTCAGGTGGTTGTAGAATTCCTCAACAGAAGTTCTTGAATTGGCGAATACGTTTAGGGGATTTGTGTTAGCTATGAGTTGGTCTACTCTTGGATAGCTAAGTCTGATGGTATCTACCACAATATGAAACGCATGTAGTAAACAAGTTACGTGAAGAAGCTGCGGAAAATCTGTTTTTAATAATCTGCTAACTTTAATCATAGCTGCGACTCCATTTGTGACAAATATGCTTAATTGTCTTCGCTGTGCGCCAACTAAATTAATAGCATCTTTTCTCACTTACACTATAGTTTCTCCCTTCTTATTTAAAAGACGTTTGCTGCACAAAAGAAATGGTATCGATGATCCATCAAAGTTCAGAGTACGCACTATAACATGTATACGCTGTCTTTGTTAGCGTTTGTTGTTTCGTCCACGTTTATCCCTATTCTCAAATTTTTAATAATATCCTGTACAATATTTCTAGCTTGTAATATTACGCGCGGAAAATGCCATCGCGGTTCGTTTCTGCTCGGTAATTTTCAAGCAGGAACATATTTTTCCCAAAATGAACGCATTACCTCTTGCTCCATAATGTATGTCCATAATACTTAACATGAGTATAAAATCTGTGACGAAAATCCGGTATGGTATATCATTTTTTACATTTTCCCCGTGTTTCGCTGTTTCCACGTACCGTTTGAGCTGTTGTTCGTTGTAAACCATAAGGTTCACATTGCAAGCATCACATTTTAGAGAACCACTATGTTATTTAAAAAAAGCGGTGCGAGTAAACTGATTTATGTATATATACATATAACATCGGCCATCCTTGTACGCTCTGCGCCGTTGCGTGCCAACAAAAATCACCATTTCTAGTAATCATAGTTTTTATCTTATGACTGCGCTTAACACGCATTGTTTACGCGTACGTTTACACTTCTAATCTCTAATATACCATCGTATAATATTATCACATCCTGCATTATTACTGCATCTCAAGCATAATCTCATGCTGGATGCATCCAGATGATTAAAATTTGCAATGTAACTATATAAAAAGTACAAATGAACATTGAAGTATTGGAGGGTTCCAAACCTCACTCGAAATTACTAAAGGAATGCTTCACTGTTTGTGTAAGATTATTATAGATATCAAATTGATATGGAATTGACCGAAGAAACCTCCGCTAACTTTGGAGAACATATATAATTTTATTACGAATATGTTGACGGACATACATGTCAGTTAATTAAACTTATTCTTGAAAATTTTTAATGGTTCGCCTTTATCATGAAGCGGGTTTTATTAGAGGAACCCCACCAAGTTTGCCCTAGACCCGAGAAAACAACAAACTAGCGCTACGAATCCAGCAGTCATCGTTTGCACAGATTCACAAAAGTGGGATTATTCAAGTACTAAAGATATACAATCATGTACCCATATGTGATGAAGAAAAGTGCTTGTACTGTGTAGAGGACTTCTTCATAGAAAATATTACCTAATTATAATTTTTTTTTTTTTTGTAATTTTACAATAATATCCTGCTTCTTCTTTGTTAACTTGTTTCATACAATGCATTATGAAATAATCCTTATTATTATGTGCAACAAAATAATTGAAAATTTCGAAAAAAAGAAGGATACAAAAGAGCTCGCGATGGATCATTTTCTAGATATTGTAATTTAAAAGCTTCTGCTTTGTAATGATGTTAATAAATCGTCTAAAACTTAAGAATTTTTTTCTGCATTTAAATCCCCAAGTTTCCATTGGAACGCATTATGTATGGATATTGTACTATGAAGTGCCTACACTTGCTTTTTTATTTTATATAATTACGTTATGAGTTTTCATTTTTTATTAAACGATAGTTATTCTCAACGATTTACCTATTAATTTTAGTCAAAAACACATAAAAATTATGCGAAACCCTACTTGGGAATTCATTCTTCAGAATTCATGTTCTGTGGAGACGGAAGAACAATTGGATGAAATAGAAACTTTTCTGACAAAATGCATATTAAAAGTACATCGATCGTTAAACTTCATTGAAATAAGTTTAAAATCATGTAGAAAACTGAGAAAAAGAAAAGTAGAACCGAAGCGCAGCCAAAGCGGATTTAAAAAGGAGTTTACAGCAGAGGATTGATTTAAATGGTTTATAACGTTCATGGAAGGAAGAGAAGCGGATTCTCAACATGAATTTATTTATACACATATATACACTCACCGGAAACTTACAGCTGTAAGCAAAATTTTACTAAAGGTTCTATAAGTAAATTATTGAAAACACAAATTCTTGCCTAATTTTTTATTTCATGCAAAAGTAACATTTCAAAAAATTTTCTTATATTTTAAGAGTGGCCGTTTGATGTCTACAGATGTAAGACACGCATAATTAAAATAATCTTTATAAATAGATAATGGATCAGTTGCACCATCACTAATTTATATTAATCTGGTAAAATTAGAATCTTTGTTTATAACTTCCTCGAATTTTTCCACAACACACATACTCTTTCTATCACTTGTAACACATAGCAATTTACACTGACTCGCGTCAAATAAACCGGCATAATTTTTGTAAATAGTTATTAAATCTATTTCAACGGAAGTATCTTGAAATCTTATTTGGCTTTGCTGGCTTTGTCGGGATTGAATTACATGCAAATACGTGGTTGTTGAAATCTCACTACAAGACTAATGACTTTAAATCTCAATTTTTCTGGAAACTCTCGTTTGAAACGGAATAGAATGAAATTGGAAACAATTTATTCGTGGAGGAAATATACAGAAAGAATGTTCAACGAAGAATTATTTTATCAACAAGTACTCAATTGTACGGCATCTACGTGGCACCAAAACTTACAGAACACGAATTAATTATACATTTAGCAATACATTTCGATTTTTCAATTACTAAATCAGTAATTGTATGAAATATTCACACATTCAAAGATTTTTGTGAAATATTAAGGCAATATGATGATTTATATAAATTTTACAAACATATTAAATCACAAATACAGATTATACTAGGTTAAATTGCTACAAGAGGTGATTCTTGACATGTCCCATTAAGACCTTTTCAGATCTATTGTGGTTCCTTTTTCATTAGATCAATTACGTTAGCTTTGCTTCCTTCACTAGACTTAGCCATTTGCATTATTTATTAGGCATCTAACAATTAGAGGAAAATTAGAGAATCACTGGAAATACTGGGAATCGCTAATAATAAAAATTTTACTGTCTTTTTTATATATCCAAACATTTGTCACCTGGCATTCAGTTGGTATGATGAATATATTGCCCTATTCGTTATGGGCTTTTACAAAGCACGTGCAGAATATGGTTTTACCTACCCTTCGTCCAGATATGTGTACCGAAAACACTTGAAACGAATTTCGCTATCTTTTCGAAAGGAGTTACAGAATTGGGGTGTGGGACAGACGACTGACGTGCTGCAACTACGAGATAAATTATTTCCGCAAGAAATA
The DNA here is from genome assembly GCA_902654985.2 of Oryctes borbonicus. Lineage (NCBI taxonomy): Eukaryota > Metazoa > Arthropoda > Insecta > Coleoptera > Scarabaeidae > Oryctes > Oryctes borbonicus. The sequence continues at coordinate 6,184,394 of LR736867.1, read as the reverse complement.
TCAAATAACGTAAATTTAATGGAATGCGAAAAGCGTTATTCAACGCAAGCAAGTTCTTCAAGAATCTAATCCAGTAAACTCATTGAAATATGCCACATGGCATAGAAATTACGACACAAAAAACTGATGCGAATTTATTAACCAAACTTAGCAGAAATTTATAATTATTCAAAGATGGTCATAGCATATCTGACATTTCTTGCAGTCCTTTCTGACATTAATGTCAGGTGTATTTCTTGTAAGTTTTTATTTTTTGAGCGAATTCTACAGAAATCGAGTTGTTGGCTTGCGCGAAGATGGTTTTTCATTTAGGGAAATTGCAAATCGGCACCAATCCACCATCATGTGCTGTTATCACTCATGGATTAGCAAAAGTCAGGAATATCACCGAAGAGAAACCGGGAGCCGAAGAAGAACTAATGAGGTGCAGGACCACCATCTACCTAATAGCACTAAGAGTCAAATTTTCCGGGTAAAATTGCTGATCTATGGTTAAATAATGAAGATCATCCTGTGATCCTTCGAACCGTTTATTGCCGAATTAGGGCTTTCGGCTTGCAATACTATCGACCACACCTTATGTTACAACATACACCTCAACACCGACAGGTTTATCCGAAGAGCTCGCTGCGTAATCACAACAATTATCACATGCTTGCGTTGATATTGTGGTAAAGAATAACAAGGAGATGAGATCTCCCAACATTTCGACAGCAGTAGGGACACTATGCATCCTCTGTGTTCCAAAAAGCAACAGTCTCTGTCATTAATCTCTCTACTATCTTGGTGTACGATATTACTTGTGCAGTACGTTCTTTCAAACTGTTTTCTCTTCAGCTTGACAGCCCCTATATGATAGGTCTTCACTCAATTTCGTACTGAAGAAGTACTTCTTTAGTTGGCAATGTCTAATCCGAATCCTAACAACCCTACGTAGGTTCCATTGTGGATAGTCTCAGGTATCTTGCTGCTATCCTCCTGTGCTGAGAAGTCAACTTTAACGGTACAGCAGCAATAACTTTTGTCTCTTCTCCAAGAAGTTTTCATGGATGATAGTTCCGGTGCGAGGTTGTGACCCTTCAGCCAGATTACTAAGTATATCACCTCCTTAAAACCGGTCGTCGTTATTCACCGCTTTATCCAAATTTGTTATAATTAATTATGGGAGTTCGTCTAAATTCGTTAATTTCTTGTAGACATGTCTATTTTTCTTTTAGGATAACTTTCGCAAAAACTGTGCAATAAACTTGGCTCAATTTTAATATTCCGTAATTTCGACAACAATTAGCACTTTGTTTTCCGTGGTTAATCAACAAGATTTTCAGTAATTTGAATCCTGCTTCCAAAGCTATTCGCTTTGTAGATTATATCCCATCTACCTTATTTATTTAGTGCAAAGTTAGCAACGAATAGAATGTGATGTCACAGAAGATAATTTGCCGCTTTTCCTAACCAACATTGTACAAAAACAAAAATAGATCACCAAAACTTTATTAGTGCATACCGTTATAATTGTCGAGTTAAAGATAACACATATGCGGCATCGCGGTATTCATCCTTCCATTACAGTTCCTTCAAGATAAAAGAATATTACTAACTCCAAGGGTTAATATGAGGCAGAGAGAGACTCTGTAACCTCAATGCATATTCAACACTGGAATAATTAAACGCCTACTTAATTATTGGCGTCGGCTGCATAGATAGCTACATTAATATACCATAAACATAAATACTTACCGGGGTTTCAACATACATATGCGATGCAGTAGTAGCAATAATCGATTGAAAAAACTACGCCCAAATCCTGTTTTAATGAATTGTATGGAATATAACATTGTCCATTATTTCCATATTATGACCAGCTTTTATTACAATTTGCAATGGGAACTTCATTAACTATAAAACGCATATGCTTTGATTATTACCATATTTCAGCTCATTGGAAATTAAATTTTGTAAATGCGACCGGATATTTCAGGTTTAATTTGGGTAATCTGTCATTAACATCCCTGCACGTATATTATAATACTGACATTTGCGTTCGATAACAACGTCTATGTTTCCAGCGTATTAATACAATGCAATTAAATTCTCTGTTTTAATTTTTTTCAGAGTTCTCCTATTCATTCGTATCTTATTTTCAAAAACCTACAAAAATTAGGCGGTACTTTAACTCTATGCAGTAACATTAAAACGCATCAATAGAATTAGTAGTCTGAATAACGGAAAATCGAACGCATCTTACGGGACAAATAAGAGAAATTGTGACTATTAACAAATTTTATACTCATGTATATACACTGCCGTTCAGAGAAGTTCGGTCGGTTAGTAAAAAACATGAAAAGGTTACAGAAACAAACGAAACTAAAAACAAAATGCAATTTTATTGTATGTACAGGTAAAAAAGACAAAAATAAATAAATAAAAAGTTATTCTGGCCTAATATAACATACTGAACACTATTTTTTTTTTCATCGAAAAAACCTCCTTTGCTGTTAATCACCGCTCGAACTATTCTAGGCATTCTTTCGATAAGTTTTGTTAAAACGGATTGTGGAATATTAATCCATTCATGTTGCAGAATATTCCGTAAATGTTCTTGTGAAGTTGGGCGTATTTTTCGGATCCTCCTGTCCAGTTCATCCCACACCAACCCTATAAGGTTCAAATCTGGGCTTTGTGGGGACCATGTCATTACTTTCAGGGTGTGTCTTGGGTCGTTGTCATGCATGAATGTAAAGTTACGGCCTGTTATACGCAATCCTGATGGCACTGCATGATTCTGGAGTATTGCAAAATAATTTTCCTTCCTCATTACACCCTGCACTCTGCATAAATCTCCCGTCCCAGCAAAGGAGAAACATCCCCACACTAACACAGAACTACGCCCTTGCTTCACTGTTGACACAATGTAGTCCGGGATCATTTTTCGGTTTTAGATCTTCGGACATAAACTCGTCGATTTTGCCCACAAACCTCAAACTTCGACTTGTCACTCCAAAGCACGTGTTTCCAATCATCTAACGACCAATCTAGATGAGAACGGGCCCACTGTAGCCGTTTTGTTCTGTTGCCCCGACGTAATAAGGGTTTTCGAATGGCAATGCGTCCATGAAGGTCTGCTTGTTGAAGTCGACGTTTTACCGTACTCGCCGAAACTTGTTCTTCACGGCCGCGATTGACTTCGGCTGCTATTTGTGGCGCTGTTAATTTTCTATTGCGTTTGCTTAATAATACAATTCTCAAATCTTCAGCTCTTGTTGTTTTCCTAGATGCTCCAGGACGAACACGATTTTCTATAGTTCCAGTTGTCCGATATCGCTTTATGATGTCATTTACTGTTGAACTTCTCATATTTATTTTTTCGGCAATTTGTCGCCCCGAATATCCTTCTTCAAACAGCGTAATAATGCGTGAACGTTTTTCTACACTGGTAGGCTTGCCACGAGCCATTTTGAAGTAAATTTTCTTAAAACTTTCGCGCAAAAACGACAGATGCACACCAACACACGTTTAACAGTAAAATGAAGCAAATTTATATCTTTACGCCTGTGATAAATAAACAAGAATAATACTGCGGTACATTTCCTAAATGTATTGTTCGTTAATAATCCCCAAACGACCCGTTTCAAAAGATCGGTACTTTTGAGAAATTCTTGGAACGATAATAAAAGAGGCTTTATTGTGGTTGTCGCAATATTTCTACTTTACATAATAATTTATGGCTTTAATCCCTTAGAAAAGAGTGTATGCTTAATATTTTTCTAATTTTATGTATTAATAATTGTATACAGCGTGATATAATAGATTTTTACTGTATGACCGAACTCCACTGAACGGCAGTGTACATATATACAGTGTGTCCACGGATAGAATTGACAATAAGTATGACGTTCAAGTTGGAAATATTTGGAAAATACACTGTTCGCAATTAAAAATGCACCACCAACAAATTCTTACAAAATAATATTTATTAGTATCAAAATTACTTATACTACTTATGAACATGTAAATGAAAGACAATTCATCAAAAGAAAAGTAAATAAGATTCGTCTAGCGCATCTATGCTCAGGTGTTAAAGGTAATCGCAATAAAGGCCGATAGCTACGTAACCCCATACGCACTATTCGTCTGTAAACTATCTGTAATGATGTTCTACGGCTGATAGTGATCCACCACTAATGTTACCAAAATGTTACCGAGTGAAACCGGTGTTGTACAACCAAGCGCTTCAAAAAAAATCTCGGGGGGTGGTCCTTCTGGGTGCGCCCATACCTGCCCTATGTGCTTTACCTTGCAATCCACAGGTTCTAACATCGTAATACAGACAAATTACTAAGTCTACCCGCAATTTCTCGGAAATTAACACCGCCTTCGTGTAGCCCACGTTCGAAGGAGATTACCTATTTGTAAGGTGCACTTTCTCGTCTGCAATTCATCGCCCTCGATTGCTTGAAACATACTGCACGCATTTTACTCATTTTTGTACATTTGGATTACAACTATCGGATTGTATACATGTATCGGATAAATGTATAACATTTTAAAGACATCCTCCCACAATTTAGGGATGCTGCATTTTTAATTGTAGCCAGTGTAAATCCTGCTTGATCTGAAACTACTTTTAGCTTGCTTTCGATTTTTTAAAATTAAGTAAGCCTGCACAGTTGAGCAAAACCTATTTTCGTTTCAGGTGAGGTCCCTTTTCCGTTCATACAAAAAAGCTGTGGCGTCATGCAAATGTTGCACATTGATAAAATCCATTATTTGTCAATTTCGTTTCTGGTAAAGTATCCCAATGTGTTGCCAAAAAAAGGCCGCTTCAAACGAAATGTTTAAGCAACCGAGCATCGTATCAAAATATAAGATATCTGTGATATTCAGAATTCAAACTGAAGACACAAGAACACTTTATCACCATCCTCACAAGAGTATTCTATACCGCAATCTGAAATAGATTTCTACATAAAACGGCGCCAGAAGCCACTATACCGTCATCTATCATCTTAACCAGCGAAACACATGACACTAACAGAAAAGTCTGCGAACTAATACGCGACAATAAGCATGCCAGACCAGACTACTCTCACCCATAACACCCAGAAATGTTGGGAATTGCTCTAATTGTACTTAGTCTATGGATAGTTCCCCAATTCTTGAGCGTCTGTGTCTTAGGTGAAAGACCAAGTATTTAGTTTTTTCTAGACTGAGAGAAAGTTTGTTGTATAAATAAATAACAAGAAATAAATTTAACGTGTATTAGAAATTTGAAATGAAGAACTATCCTGATATAGCGACGTTCCAACACATATCAACAGTATGTTTCCTTATTGGAACTCAACTTACTCGAACCACTACGCGTAGCTCAAACTTCGAATTACAATTGGAATTCAAATGATAAACACATTGAATGGAAACGCAACCAAACACGTGTTTCCTAGATGACTGTTAGACTCAACAGTCAAAAATTTAATTAGCGTATTTATTTAAGCGCAATAGCAATTGCTTTAATTACAGCAAATTTTAATAATTTTACCTTTCCAAAAATACTTCAATAACGAAACTCAAACGGAAACTCTTATGTAACGAACGGTATTTAATTTACGAAATTATACCTAAGCAACGAATGAAACTATTGTGGAGATTATTGTAGGGAGATTTTACATTAAAATGAAAGTTTTAGGATGTCAGGAAATTGAAGAAAAGAAAAGGGAAGTTATTATTCCATTCGACTACTACCGTCACTAGCTGGAGCTAGCGGGCAGCCATCAGAGGGAACTTTAACTGTGAACGACTGACATACAGAACTACAGTAATTAAATAGATATCGGAAAGGAATAGCACTATGCCGTTGATATCTAAGCTAAACAACACTGGTCCGCAAAACAAATCCTTGCGGTCCGCTCATTTTAACGGGTAGATTTCAAGTTCAACTTTTCCTTTTGCCAAGATATGTCTAATCCTAACAAACTAAATTCTGTCGTAAAGGTACGAAGCAAACAATATCAATCCATTTAATGCTTCCTATGTAAGCGCTTGCAAAGCTTGCGATGTCGGGTGGCCTAGGAAGACAATGCATTAGGCTAAGCCTACCTACCCAGGGAACTGGTGATCTAGTCATTGTCTGACTAAAATAAATTTCGAACCAAGCAGAGCTTATTTCCTTAATAATAATTTCAAATATCAAAACATCTTTGGTCAATCTGTTGTCAACTCCATCTGCGAGCACGTACGTATTTTACATATGTACGGTGATGAATATCTGCGCCCATATATCATGTAACAATAGGTACCTACATACACACATATGTGCGAAGTGTTCAAACGTGCAAAAGAGACTAGACACTAAAGATACAGAGTTTGAATTCGATGAATAGAAGCCTAATACCAGACCTTCCGCGTTGGAGACCGACCAACAGACGTAGTACATCGTAACTATTTAACCGCGGGGCGCTCATCACGGTGTACAGTCATATCCGTGGCACGTGACTTGACGGCTACGCTTAACCACCCGTAAAATAAACAGTACATGGCTATCACGTATATCATTCGCATGGTAGAAACGTGAAATGCCTTCTGTCGCACCCGCCATCTTTTTCTTCCCACAACTGCTGTAAATTAAAACAAAGGTCCGGCAGAGAATAAAATACTGTATGACGGTATTGTTGCAAATGCATGAATCAATAATTACATAGAGACAAATATGTATGTACTTACGTACAGAGCAAGCCAGCGGTCTGGCGAAGCTCTTTTATTAATAATGATGCGGTTGCTTTATTAGTGTATCCGCAGAATTTAGCGTGAATAGAATATATTCTTTCTTCATTATTCTGCCACTTAAATTATCTTTGCAATTATATAGGGTTATCTGTGCTTTCGATAATTACTTTTGGCTACATTGAAGATGTTTAAAATTAAAATTTTTACAGTTGCAGATCTTCACAATTTAGGATCTGGCCTGGAAACGGATGGAGCATCGCAAGTTGCTCTTTTGCCATCAATTTAAGTGCTAATCTTTCTGTTTCAAGGTGATCTAGTGTAAAAGTGTGTCTTATATATGTCGTGCAACATTCATCAAAATCCAAATAGTTTTTTTTAATATAGAACCGATATTTTTTATATTACTTTATATTTCCTGGTAAAATTACCTTCAAAATAGTATCGATTGTTTCTAATAATTTCGAAAATATTACAGTTTTATGGGAAATACGTTTGTAATAGTCAATCAGTATCTCATGAAACATCAAATCCGTGTTTAAATTTTCAAATAAAGTTATTTTTCATAGTTTCTATTTGGTAACATTACGTTTTAATATTTGTTATGATTTTATTTTGATACAGCTCGTCTATTGTTAATTTAATTAGGTCATTATTAATTATTTCGTATTGTTTTAATTTTGTTGTTAATTATATCGTTTTGTTACTGTTATTTTTTTATTAACTGAAAAATGAAAGTTAATTAACGAATTAAACATAAATTTAACCAAAGAGGAACTTATAGAAACGGTAATCGACATTACTTTGTGATTTTGATAGTCGATGATAAATGATCTTAGGTGATTTCTTGTTCTCTTGGATATAGGTGGTTATACTCCTTCTGTAAGTAACAACGATTGGTCTGATGTAATCACGTCGCCAGCAGACTGCTTTCCTTTCACAAGTGGATATCACATCGTTATAAGTATGTTCCTTTTACAAAAATTAAATTTGTTTCCTTCTCATCTACCCTACTGTTATATGTTGTAGCACCATGCGACGGTACATTATTGCCATTTAAGTCAAAGATACAAAAGATTATATACCAAATTCTTCGGTGTTACATCTACAGTCAACTGTTAAACAAGAAAGAGGAAGTATCCAAGACAAATATTTATTATTAAAGAAATTTTGCTAGTAATCACTTTTATGGCAAAATATAATTAAAGGCTTAAAAATTTTATAAGGGACATATTCTCAACGTCAGCTTTTATTATGGCAATTTACATTTTTCAGTAGCTGAATTGTTTTCATCGTAAACGCGTCACGTTCCTCTTAAATATTAAATCGATTATCGTAAAAAAATAAGTAGAATAATCTCGATCAGCCTTGTATACAATCGTAGAGATCCGAGAGTAAAATTTGATCACGTTTTAAAATACCAACACTTGGTAATCCTCGGAGGAAACTGCGAAGTAATTCTTTGCACGGCGAAGCTTTACTCCTGAGCTTTTGTACTGCGTCACTCACTCACGCTCACCACCCTAAGCTCACGTCCGGTCTCCCGAAAGTTCTCGCTGGTTGAATTTATCATCGAAGTAGCGCCAACGGCGGATTGTGGCCTGAATTCAAACTAAACACGCACCAGTTAATACTATTACAAACTGCTTACACCGGGCTTACTAGATTGTTGATAATTAACTTTCAAACACAACGTTGGGATGTGCCAGATCACAGTAGAAAACGAACGTCTCGAATCAATACTTAAAATTTAGTAGGTAAACTATCGCTTACTATACATCAAAGGACGGCATTGTCGGATAGAATTGTACGCCTGTTTTTATTGCTCGAAACAATGCTTACAAGGGATAATCCCGAACCCGAAGATACGCAATTTTGTTTTTTCTGCTAATATTCGCTTTGAATAGATAAAATTAATTTTTGAAATTTAGACATTTTCCACCCAATCTATGCAGAGATAAAGTAAAAGTTTGGAGACGAGAATTATTTGCTGAGTTTTATGAAGCAGTAATGATTTTGCATAGAAAAAAAAAATATAAACATATCGAGATATATTAAGCTGAAGTCGAAAGTGGAAGTTATAGGGTTTTCTTTCTTTACTTGAGTTTTTCTTATATTGCGTACTTACTTTAAATAGTTCAATTCTTCTAAAAACTATTACCATCACCATTGGTGTTAAATAGAGTAAGTACTGCAAATAATTTGCATTATTGCGAGATGTTTTTCTTAAAAAATATATGGCTAACCTCATGTTGAGTTCTGTGGTACTTGTAATATTTTGGGATGAGTCATGGGATTTATTCTAAGGGCAATAAAATTAGGTCTTGGCAAGATGATCCCATTAAAAGTTGCAAACCTGAAGGTTATGATGGCAAATATTTTATAATTGTTCACGCTGGAAGAGAATATGGTTTTATTAATGGTACAAGCCTATTTGCCTCAAATTCTTAAGCTGCGGATTACCATTCTGCAATGGATAACAGAAAATTTGAAGAATGGGTAACGAAGCAACCGGTTCCCAAATTCTCTTGTTGTGATGGCTAATGCTCCTTACCATAGGGTTGTGATTATCTCAAATACCCTGTCAAGCAAACAAGATATCGCAGATTGGTTAAGGGACAATAACATAAGTTTTTCAAGTTAGTCAACTACAACATATAGTTAGAAAGAATAAACCTGAAAAAAAAGTGCGCTATTGATGAAATCATGAAAACATATAGTCACGAAGTACTGCGACTTGCTCCATATCATTGCGATTTTAATGCAATCGATAATAATTGCTAATCCCAACGAATCCTCAAGTTCCAAAGAGGAAACAGATGATTGATATTGTCAATTCCATAGTTTATTTTACAGATTGATACGTGAAAGTTTATTCAATGCTTACTTGTTTATTATGAATATTATTTAAAATTTGTTTTATTTGTACTTACCTGAAAATATCATTAAATAATGAAGATGACCTTTGCCGTTTTATTAATAACAATAGTTGTTAATTTGTAGTATACATGCATGACAACTGTTTTATATGCATATCAATTGCAATTAAGGACACAGAAGGTTGTTAGATAATTCATTAGTTGGAATATGAGCATACACACTATGTGCCATTTATTAGAAATAGAATTTTATCAAAATCTGTTTTAATTTCACATAACACATTTGACATTTGAAATTCGTAATCTATTTCGGGTTACAAGTACATATATTTTTCATTAAATAAATTTTGTGATTTTAACAAGCAAAAATAATTTGTTTTAAAACAAATCTGATTTGTGTTACAATACCTTAAACTTATTTCCAAGTTGATTATTTATAGGGTTCTTAATTTGAGCCAAAGGTAGCGATTTGTTTCGTAAAGACAAAAATCGACGACGCAGATAAGAAGTTAAATTAGACAAACTGCAATTCTAATTAGTAAATCTTACTTCAAATATTGGCTCTCAACGACGTCTCTACGCATTAACTACGGATATATTTAACCAACAGTCATATCGATACTGATAATCTTTTTTTAACAAGAATGCAACGACAGTGATATCCATCTAATAAATGTTGATATATTTTTTAAAAGACCGCTAAAATAGACAAAAAAAGCAAATCTTGCATCAAGAAGAAGGAAAGAAAAAATTTATCCGAAAAATGGAAAAACTAAAGCATATAACTACACCTAGAATGAAATAGCTATGGAATTAATGTCACTGCATCAAAGTTCTGGTTATCCTGTAAATAAACAATTGACACCCGCCCATTCTCATCCATGTTTATCCCCATTAGGACGAAGTGCGTTATAGGAACGCTGATTATATTTCTTTTTTCAAATACTTTTAAGTAGTTTCTCTCCTTTATGGCAAGCATGGCTTTCTTGTTGCTTTCCGTATACTTCGTTTCGATAATCATTGCAAAATTACCTTGCAAAATTTTGCAATAAAACGCATACTAACTAAAAAGAGTCATTCTTTGAGCGCTAGGCACGTTTGGTTCTCTGTAGCACAAATCTTCAACTACATATCAAACCCTACTGACAAGAAACTTTTCCATGGTATGGTACCACAAGAATCTATTTCTTTACGTATTTTCATGGCATCTAAAACAGTCTAGAATGGGTACGATATTTGATACTTTTATAATACACAAACAAAATATTGTACGATCCTAATGCGCTTCTTTGTAAAATGCTTTGAATTAAAATATTTAACATTTAACATTAAAAAAAGATCATCTTGTAGAGAAATTACAACCGAATTGATGATTTAGCGAAACTCTTCCACAAATTTTATCAGCACGACGTACACCCCAACGTAATATAGTAAATGTATATTTTATTACATTTCATTGCTAAAAAATCGAACATACAAATTTCAAATCAACGCTTAACGAGAGAGTTTTCCAAAATACATTAATTTTTGTACAGGTATACATTTAATACCGATCTATATTTTATCATATGTGAACATACGAGACCGTAATTTGGAAATGGACAAATGCGAGAATTGAAACGAGGGAGACACGTATAAAACTAAAGCTCGCATATCCCTCGTAACTTCATTCAATTAAATCTATTAGACACCACGACAGGGCGAATTCTACAGTCACGTCCCCGATTTCTATCTCGCTCGTGGGTATTCGAGAAGGTTTCGTCGAAGCAAACTAACCGTAACGTCAGTTAAATTTACAAAACGGCCGGTGCACAAAGAGAATGGGAAATCAATACCAATATACCAATACATAAAAGCCGAATATAATGCATGCCGTTACCCCGTATTTCGGATTCACGCATCATTGAAAATTTAGTCGGATGCCTTTTGTTTGACAGACGCACGATGAACAAAAAAAAATAAAAAATCGCTATAGCCCGAATATAATAGGTGAATTTTCATATGTCTGCAGATTTATATTTCAATAATAATATAAAATTTTATATTATTATTGTACACGGTCATTTGTCCATGTAGGTAACTGCGTACACGTTCGATTATAATTACACAATGAGTTCCCAAACTACGACGCCTCCCCCCCCCACACTAACCTTTGAACGGCAGAAGCTAGCGTTTTTAGAAAAAAACAGGTCGATTTCTATTTTTTGTGTGATAACTTTTGGAATTATTGGCATTAATATGAAGAGTGTAATCCAGGGAAACTATACAACTACCAATTGACACATAAATAAAACCTTTGTTTATATGAAGTATAACAAACACACAAGAACAGATTAAAAACAATTAGCAGTTATGAATGTCGACATAAATAACAGGACTAATAATAGAAATCTGAAAAGTAGAAATTGTGCCAATGGTCTAGAGTAAAGCAATTATCCTACCAATTTACACATGGACCAAAATTATACGTAATTGACGTCCCATTAGAAATATTAGCAACATTACTAAAACACAGGATGGAATAATATATGGAAAGAGCAAGTTTCAAAAAGAGCCAATCTACAATTGACCAAGTCTCCATGGTGAAACAAATTTGCAATAACACGTACATTCTCCTCGTAAATTTCAAAGCAGCGCACATAACAAACAGAACAAAATTAATGTGCGATTTAAAACAATCTTAAAATACCATCAAAATGACACTGCGAAATACTGCAGTAGAGTTCAGGGGAACAATAAACAAAACTTTTAAAACAGATACAGGACTCCGCCAAAGGGATACACTGTCAACAACCTTGTTCAACTTGATTAGAAGAGATAAAACGGAAAAGTAAGATCAATAGAGAAGGGGTGCTATTTAACAAAAGCCATCATTATGTAGATAATGACGTAGTACTACTGGCGAGAAGCAGAAAAGAATTGGAAAAATCACAAAACAACGTGTGAGAACGGCAGACACGATGAGACTTCAAATCAACATGGAACATAAAAGAAAGTATGTATGTACATGTCAAGTACAAATCTATAAAATAAAATAGAGAAAATATACAGGCAACATACATATGCACATAATGTAACCTATACCTACACTGACAAACTAATACAACTTATAATTGTATAGGGACAATGGACAAGGTAAATCCTTCCATTTGTTAAGAAGTAAATTATAAAGTTTGGTATAAACCTGGTAGAGGATATCATATCTTGTGTCAAATGGCGTTTTACGATGATAAGAATGCCATCAACAAGGCTCCAAAATTAACAAATAAAATAAAATTTCTTAAAATGTATATGACTGTAGACAAACGACTCTTAAGAGCATTAATATGAACCCCTCACCTGGATCTACCATCAAGTAAAAGACTAAGACATGTCCAATTCTATGTGAGTGTTCAAATTAAAGATTAAAGTTTGATTTTTACCTGTATTCAAACATAAATTAATAATACTAAAATATGACTCTGCCTATTCCAAAGAAGTTTCTCCCAATTGACTCAAAAGTGTTGTAAGTTGTAAATTTTTGTTGCTAATCAGAATCATAGTGTGATTAGCATATTCCACAACATTTCTAAACTCACTAAAATCCGTCACTAATGTAAATGATAAAGTGGGTCCCAGAAAAAAGTCTTAGGGGTAGGTACGCCATATATAATTTGTTTCAAAGATGAGATCCCTAAAGAACAACTCACACTCTGGCACCTACTCTTTGCGAAACTTTCAAAAAAAAATTAGCAGAGACTAAGCAGACTCGTGTTTTGTCGACTTTCGGGGAAACCAGTAGGCAACACGAACCCATACCCATACCCATACTCATAAGTAATATACGTTATCATATCTGTTAAAGCAAATATGGATTTTTGAGGACGAAATCCATGTTCTAAATAATTTATAGGACTATTCTTAAATGCGATTTCTAGTAGTTTAGACGCCTATAGTTTACTGACATAGAGTCATCTCCTTTCTTAAAAATAACCATTTCCAAAACACAAGTTAATAAAATGTTGGATTGATTCGGCCTTTGCTCGATGTAAATCCATGATCTGTAGCGAAATAAAACACATGCTTTACGAATTACACTTTGTTTCGCCACACAGTGGCATCTTCAATACATCTGATATTATCAAAACCTCAATCTCATCAACAGGATCCAGAAAGAAAGAGGCTAATACAACACTACCTTGAGGATATATATTAGTATCACAATTAGAGTTGGTTCCATTATTTAATATTTGGCTTCCAACTTTACAAAAATATCCGTTTTATGCATCTGGGCAATTGGGCAGAAAATGGCGTTGTATGCAATATTTTATTTATTTATTTTTATTTAATTCACATAGCAGAAGCAGGTAATCTTTCATAACTTCAACATTGCTGGAGTATTTTTATATTTGTCATTGTTCTGTCTAGCCTCTTTTAAAGGAAAGGAATGATTCCAATAACTCAACATCTTACAGAGAATAAAATTTTAACCAATGGATATACGTTAATGAAATTCACCATAAGTCCCTAGTACATCTTCGATAAGAATTAGAAAACGATAATTCCAGATAGAGAAGAATGGAAGAAAGCTCTGCCTATTAAATCTATCTGATACACAGACGGCTCAAAACAGAGACTCGAGTTGGGTCCAGAATTTGTGGGATTATACCAAAAATATCTAATTCGTTAGCCCAATTCAAAACGCCACATTATTTCAAACCGAAATAGCAGGCGTTCTGGGGTGTATTGAAGAATTAGTCAAGCAAGAAGTTAATTATCAATCTATTGCTATCTATTTAAACAATCAAGCAATGATAAAAGCACTACACTTCACACAAGCACATCCGAAACTAGTGTAGGACTGCATGAATGTGCTAAATAAACTGGGAGCCTGAACTAAGCTCCAATTTCGACTTAATAATTAAAAATTTAGTTTACAATAAACAGTTTATCATTTTAATTATTTATTACATTACGCAATACTTTACAATACTACTGTGTGCATTTTAATCTGCATCCAGAAGACTCGTTAGGAATTTCGAATCTTCAAAGAAATATCTTGGCATATGCTATCTGGAGGAAAAATATCTCTAATCTTGATAAAGGCTACAACCCAAATATTTTATATATCTAGCAAATTATTTTACAAATGAATTCGATTAAATAAACAACACTGCACTTTCAGAAAGACGTTAAGCACAACTTGCCGTTTTAATTGCAACATCTGCAAATTCTCGAAACAGTTCATTATCTTCGCTGTCCATAATTCCGCATGATTGACATTTACGGCGGATAGAGAATTAACCGTAGTTATACCTTAGTTACCTTCATCTTCCCATCATTCTGAGACAGAGGCTTCCCAGCGGACATACATACGGACTATTGAAATGCAGTGTTCAATTAAGGGATCTCTTGCGAGACCCGCCGTCATCACTATTCCCAAATATTTTAAGCACTAATGGAATCGATTTTCCGAGAAGTAACTTCAATTCAGTAGTGGAAACGTTGCTTATTCCGCCGCTTAGCTCCATGAATAGATGCATCCGCTCTCGCCAAAACTAACAATAGTTTAGTATACTAGTTGAAAGAGACAATTACTAATGACCTAAATTACTCCGACGTTTATTTCCTTATATCCAAGACTCCGCTGAATTGAAATACATCGTTTTACTCTAATTATCATAGAATTAGTGCAATAACCATGACTACAATCTAATACGCAAGCAAAATTAAAATTTAGAACAAGCTAGTATTGAAGTATTGAAAATTTCATAATACATATTGTCTGAATCATTTTCATTAGTTCTTCACTGAGATTGATAAATGAGCAAATCTGTCCAAAAATTGCCGAGAAACATTTAGAGTTGGCTATTTTATGATAATTATAAAATTAAATTTTCATCTTGATATATTTTAATGTAAAAATAAAAAAAGAAACAATAAAATGTAAATTATTGTAACCTTTGATCGATTCAATAATTGAGGCAAGCAAGATCTTTAAAGAACTAAAAGCTAAAAAGAAAAAGTAATTTAAAAAATAAAATCAGTACTATAAGTGATAAAATTACAAATTAAAGCGTTAAGAGGCATTGACATAAATTTTCGATCACATAATTTAAATTTTCTCAAATTGAGACACAAACATTAAGAGAATGTTTGTTTATCGTAGCAATAGTAAAATACAAATACTAAGAAATAGTCTTAATTACAACGATGACAAAATAGGAGGGTACTAAAAATTTGGTTTAGAAGTAGTAGCTTCCGTCAAAAATTACCAATGAAAAACATAAATGCTTATTCAGTTAATTCTGTTTAAAACAATTTTTCTAGCTTTACAGTATCCATTGTAGTAAATGAATACAGCGTGCGTAATGATTACTGGTTGACACATAACAACTCCAAATATGTTGATTGTATGAATAAATAAAGGAACATTTCTTTGTCAGTTTAACCAGTAACTAACTTCAATCATATCATTTTGATGATATATTTAGCAACATTCCAAACATGTTGGTAAGCACCGCCCACACTATAGTTATAATTTTTCACTGCCAGGGGTCTTGGTATGGATTTCCTCTGCTTTGATTTTCGATCCCAAAAAAAATATTTCTCCCTCGTATCGAATCTATAATCAAACAGGCCGCAAAAGCAATTCAGAAGTTTTGAATGTCTTAGTGGACATTTATTTTAGGTGAAACAATAAATCTCTGATGGTCAAAGTAAACGCAATGATTCGCAGGATTTTCAACAGACGTAGCATCTTTAGAACTACCATAGAACCTAACACTAAAGCTTGATTAGTAGATTTAGCACTGCAGGTTAAAACAATATCCACTAAAACCAGATACTGTCTACAGTTTATATCCAAATCGTATGATTTTTCCTCATATGAACTGTTTCAGTCCATGTCTACCAAAGTATTTGACAATCATTTCATCAATTGCTGATTTTTTAGGAAAATCCCCAAACTGTTGGAACTTTTCATTCAACATTGTGAAAAGAGGTCGCACTCTAAATCCTCTATCGGTTTTATTTTTTTCAATTTGATCGTTATTAAGAAAATGCAAATATTTCTTCATTTTCAAATAATTATCTCTCGACATACTCTTTCTAATGATATCTTATCCAAAATCTTGTTTTTCTAACCAGTACAGCTTCTCGGGTGGTAAAATGTGATATCCAAAAGTACTAGTGTGTCTTTGTAATTGCTCACTGCAAGTCAAATGTATTCCAAATTAACCACTTGACAAGTTTTTCTCCACTGTTGTCCTAACATTGGATTTATAATAAATATCGCCACACCAACCTACCGTATTATTTCATCATTTATAATTTGCAATATTAAATAATTCTAATGGTAAATCATTATCGAGTCAAGTTTCCCATAATGTAAATATATATGTAATTTTCCTTGAACAAAAATTTTCTAACTTATAATACCTATATAATACCTATATATGATACCTATAATACCTAATAATACCTATATATATATAATACCTACCTTATAATACCTATAATAACATAAAAATAAATAATACCTACTTTTATTGACATGATCAAGATATAGCGAAGAAATACATTGAGGTAAACAGCTGGATGAAAAGAAAAATAGAATCAGCAAAGCTAGCGTATATTACTATTGATCTTAGAATTAATCGCCGGCTGTTTTTTCTTAGCAGCAGACTGTTTATCATAAGACGTACCACCAGAGCCAGTGTTATTTGGTCATGGTTAGGGCAAATCATTGTTGATTTGCGTAATCGCATCTACAACGTCTGGCAGCTCTTTTAATGTGTATACCGTATTATCAATTGTTAGTTTGTTGCCTTTAATTTTAGCATTAACATTATTTTCTTTTGCTATGTTGAGGCTAAATTTAGGCAGTTGTTTACCTCAAATTTCAGATAATATTCAACCAGTTTTGGGGCCTAATTATAGCTTGCAGAGGTAAAATTCCAGAATTTTTTTAGTGTTAAAATTTTCACTGAATTATCTTAAATTATACAATTACAAAACCACGTAAGCTAACAAAGTTGCATAATCGACTTCTTACAGCACTAAGGTAGCCAAAAATAGCTTCGTTTTCATCAAACTTTATTATATTTATTACAAATTAATGGCATTAAATATTTACTTTTAATAAATGTTTTTTTTTTTTCAAAAATTTCCCTGTGGATCCTTATTAAAGTACCATAACCGTTAACAGCACAATTCAAAGTGATAAGTGAAAGACTTCATGACCATTTAAATTTGCAATAAGATAATTTTGGAAAAAATATTTCGAGTAAAAGATTCTTAAGACCCCTTTTAACAAACTTGTGTGTATCTAGGTGCGAAAATAGCTAAAACAAATCAAAAACCCTTATATTCAAAACTGTAAAAAAATGCTCTGGAAAAAACAATTTACATCCTTCCATTATAGTAGCTCATTAATTAATACCGAATTTGCTCCTCTTTAGTTGCTTGGGCAAGTCATAGTATACTAATGTGTCTAATAAAATAAAAACCAAGCCTGAGTTAGTAACCAATTTATTTTGGTAGAAAAAAATATAACTTAGATTCTATCGTAATACCCAAATTGGCAACAACCCTTTTAGCATAAATAATGCATTTTTCAAAAAAACAAAGAAAGATAATATAGGCGTATAATGTAAAATTAAAATTTACAAATTCTGATTTCTAAAGAATTTATAGAAGTGAACAAAAGGCAAAGCAGCTCAAGCATTGAAACAAAGATTTTGCTATAGCGAAGGATGTTGTATGTATTGTCATTTAGAATAATGGTGAATATACTACGAGTAATAAGTTAATTTTGTGTTCAAACCTACCATTATCACCATTCTTCTTGATTACGAATTTGACTCATTTCTTTTAAAGATTTAGCATACACTGTGTCAAAGAATATTGAAAATATTTCAAAAACTACTAAACGTTTCGCTTTATAAATTTGCATGTTAACGCAGTTAAAATTGGTGTAGCATGTAGGTATAAAACCATCTCTGTAACTATACAAGGTGAGCCAGAAAAATGCCAATATTTTGAATGCAACATCCTGTTTAGCAGCATTGCACTTGTACATCAAAATCGCGCAAAACTCTGTTTGTCTATCGAAATCATCTTCTTTCTGTTCTTAGACTAGGTAAATCTTGAAAGGAAGAAAATTTAAAGATAAATTTGCAACTGACTAGTAACAGGTACAGTGGCCTCGTCTAAATTGTCGAAGTGATCGATTTGGGTTATCTTGGAGGTCAACTAGTATATCCAAAGCCTTATCACCATCTTTCACGCTTGCTATTTCATTGAATACTTTCGGGAGTCTGCTTACACAAAAATAAATAAATTACATACTTTCTGTTGTGTTATCCAGCCATTATTAGAATCTTAATATTTTCTGCTTCAGTTAATGCTACCAGAAAGTGATGTACCTGTAACTAACATATCTTACAAACACTATGCTTTTGGTTTATCGTTAATTGGAGATTTGAGAATTATTTCTCTAACTCGATTTTTTTTTATTTTTTCAGTTAGTAAAATTCATTTCTGCAATATGTACAAAATAATTTGACACGCTTATACTCATTTACAAAATTTATTCTTCTATCAAAAATATATTGATGCCGATGTTAATGTTGAATGAAATTTCTTAAGATATCAATTTCTAATAATATAATTATACTACTTGAATGACCACAAAACTATCGAAATGTATACAGTATGATTTTCTTCAACAGTCCACCTTTAAACTGGAACAAAAATAAAAATTTCCAAGAACATATCTACCTTTATTATAATAAGGACGTACGTCAACCTATGATTCATACTTATGAAATTTACACCTGCACTCCCACTCACATGAAAACTTGTTCTCCAAAGGAAGCGCCAATGTATCCTCTTTGAAAAAAAATATTCAAAAACTGAGTTGGGTATAAGTAAGTTAAGTTTGATCTACATTACGATACCGACAATAAGTCTTTAATCTAGGCGTTCGCAATAACGGTATTTTGTAATATTTCATTACAATTAAAATAAACAAATAAAACTAAAGGAACAATGTTCACAAGAACCGCCCAAAGCGAACACCATTAGTCTCCATACAATAGTAAAGCAGGTTTTCAAATTTCTACCTTATTATTTGAAAAGTTTCTTGAGGAATGTTTCTACACTCTGTAATAATTCGTTGGCGCAAATGATTCAAACCTTTTGGTCAAGGCTTATAAAGTACTGATTTTAAATGACCCCAAACAAAAGAGTCGAAACTTGTTAAGACCGGTGCTCCACATAGAAAGCTATTTTTTTCTTGCAGATTTATATTATGATTCGTAAATAGCACTTCATCTTGAAATATTGTCACATAATTTTTCCCTGTCCTAAATCCACAAACATTTAAAGGTCGTACCATTGACATTGTTTTCTGTAGAATTGTGAAGATTCTCACTTTTTAGTTTGTGAGTACTACAATTTGAATATCACTTGGTCAGCAACAAGAGCAAGAATCTAGTAGCAATACACTTTCGGATCCAATGTTTGGTAAGAAAACAAATGTTAACCGATCTTTAAAATGTTGTGAGCTTAGTTTTCCTGATGTCGAACCTATAATATGTACGTTAATAATACACGTTTATTATTCAACAGGTTTAGACCCAACAATAGGACAATACAATTGCAAGTAATATATACACGAATCATTTAAAAAACATACGCATACAAAATTAATTTTTTCTTGTTCCCCCTCCCTTCGTCCTAGTTCAACAAGTCACATCGCCTAGCCGCCTTACAAAGAGTGTAAGTATTAGCTCGTCGCATAATGTTTGTCCTTGCGAATTGAAGAAATAAGCTGCTATCGTATCTTGAATTTAATCATGGCACAAGGAAGTTTATTCGTTGAAGTTGAATTTCTATAAAAATCTCTCACAAACGCCATCCATTCTCGTGCTCAAAGCTACCATGCTATGCTTCTTCAGTAATCCATCCTGCAGAGTACCCCTCTCACTATTTATTCCATCAATCTTTTATGAGAAATATTTAAGAAATCTTCGATGGATACGATCCAGACCTGGACAATCACAGTCATATAGGGGACGCCAGAACAGAGATTTTATGTGTTCAGAACAGATATTCTTAATATGCGATTTAAGGGTGAGAACAGTATAAAAACACCCACTTCATTAAATTCAAGATTAAGTCATAAATTGGTACCACTGATCTTGTAGAGGAACATAAGAGCTGAAGAACATTCAGTTAGATATTGAAACGTTCACATCATTCTACTAGCACGTCAAGACCAATTTCAAGTTTTCCTGTGTCATCAACTGAAGATATTTTTCCGAGAAGATTTTAATATTATCTGCGTAAGCAAGGGTCGGAAGATTGATGTTCAGGAGCTGATCATTAATATAAAGTAGAAACAATAATGGCTCCAGATTCGATCTTTAGGGAACGCCAAAGGCAAGAGCAAAGTTACAAGAGCGAAAGCATTCTTTTATGAATTAATGTTATATAACATCAATTCACATATGGTTCGCAAGTACAGCGTTATTGGGGTTGTTTACCTACCACCTTTACACAAAATAATTCATACCGTCGGCCGCCTAAGAACTATCGCATTCTGTTAAAGCACACACAACACCAATTCAATATGCAGTTCTGCCAGTGAAACAGGTTGACATGCGAAGCATCGTTGATCGTCTAAGAACTATCACATCCAATGTCAGCCCACACAACAGCAATTCATGCCCGATTTTACCGACGAAATACCTTCACACATATTATTAATCTTGAAAACAGTTTTTTTTTCTACTGCAGAAGAATATTGCCTTGTTGTCCGAGAGTTAACATTGTTGAAGCCAGGTTCAATTTCGACTTAATCGAGACCATTGTTGGGCGAGATAGTATAACGTTAAAATTTCGGCGACTAGATACAATCATGTCTGTTCGTCTTATGAGAAGGGATTCATGTTAGCCTACCGGTTTCCCTGGGAGTCGACAAAACCCTAGTCTGTCTAGTCGCTCCAAAAAATGAATCGTTTCCTCTATCTTGCCAAACACCCACTGAGACCTAACCTAATCTAACCAGATTCACTTTACAGATTCCTGGGAAATGTAAATGATCTCGAAGAAGAAACTTGAAGAAAATCAATAAGGTTCACCATTTTTGTTTGCGGGCGCGCAAATCTCTCGCAAGAATGTTTTTCAAACTCGGTTACCTTAAAAATAAAAGGAAAACAGTCTTATCTTGCTTAGTTCAAAAATTATAACAATGACTCATCCATCAAACGTCCTTCAACCGCAATGTGAACTTCAATATAAACTTGGGTAAGAACTTCCTTGTATGCTAATAAAATATCATTGCGATAAACAATTCATCTATATAAATTAAAATTGATATTAAGCTTAAAATTTCTAATACTGAAAAAAATAAACTTTTCTTTTCTGTGTTCCAATTATAGAGAACCAAACAAATAAACGCATGTAATATCATTGGCAATAACAGCATATTGTTTTAACTGCTGTTAATATAAACCACACAGCGTCTAGGAGAAATCACGTGTCACCGCACAAATGTCCATGCATTAAATATGTGCGGATCAGAGATTATCAATTAAAAGGACTTCATATAGACGCAGAATAGCTTCCGGAAAACAGTATATTTACAAGAACATGAAGACAACAGCATGTAAATAAGTTGATAATCGCTAAAAGTAATTTAAAAAATGTTAATTCTAAGTTTATTTTTGTGCTTCCTAATATTATTGCCACTTTTGATTTTATTGTATATAAAGTGGCAACATAAATACTGGATCAGAAGAAAGGTGCCGTATATAAAACCTACATCCATTTGGGGTAATGTAAAAAATCCTTTCAAACATAAATTTGGTCTGGATCATACCGTTAAAGAAGCGTACCTTGAATTTAAGAAGCATGGAAATCAGCATGGTGGAATATACGTATTTACTAAAGCTATTTATATTCCTGTAGATCCAGAGTTGATAAAGAATATACTAACCAGAGACTTTCAGCATTTTAATAGCGACGGAGTTCCTCATTATTGTGAAAATCTCTTTGACTTGGATGGAAATATGTGGATAAATACTAGAACTAGACTTATGCAGAACTTCACGCCAACAAAAATAAAACAAATATTCAGTAGTCTACTTGAATGCGGCGGCCCTTTAACATATCAAATCGACACTGCATTAAAGAAAAATAGATCTTTAAATATCAAAGAAATTATGTCTTCTTTCACATTAGACGTGATAAGTTCATGTGTGTATGGTTTGGAGTGTCATCATTTAAATGAATCAAACATAAAATTTAAGAAGTATAGCCAAAAAGTTGCCACAACTACCTCGTGGAATAACTTCTACGACTTTGTAAAATTCCTGACCCCATCTGTTTGGAAAATTATATATGGAAAAAAGGTACCTACAGAAGTAGAAATGTTTCTGATAAGAATGGTCCGAGGCATTTGGAATTATAGGAAATCCAAAGGAGTATCACGGAATGATTTCATGCAATTTTTCTTGGAACTGGAAGAACAAGGCAAAAATAATAAACAAAAATGTTTAACTGTCGAACAAATAACAGCACAGACCTACATATTCTTGGTGAGTGGATTTGAGACCGCTGCTACAACAATGACCTTTGTTCTTCATGAACTAGCATACAATCAAGAAATTCAGGACAAATTAAGAAAAGAAATCAGGCATATTATGAAAAAATACGATGAGAACCTAACGTATGATGGTATTATGGAAATGAAGTATTTAGATCAAGTAATTTATGGTAAGATACACAGTGTCTGTTTTAATTGTTGATTTTTAAAACCTAAGTAAATATGACAGATCGATAATAACTAGAGTGAGGACGTTTGGTGCAGTTTGCTAGCGAGTGTTTGTTAGCGAGAGTCAGCCAAGCGTCGATTGGGTATGTGGAGTAGCGTAGATAAATTGAAAATTATATTTTGTTAATCGTCAAGTACGTTTTCGATACGATTAACTATGATATGTTTTTCTAAATTGTTCGTTGTAAATCGATTTCGTTGGCTAGTAATGCCCTCGCTATCCGTAAACTGCTCGCAACGTCGCCACTTTAATAATAACTCAATGCTAATTTTTACCGAAATGTTAAAAAAATACTCTTCATAACAAAACATTTGCCGGTATCACTCGTGATAACCTCATTCGAGTTTTGCCAAAACTGATTCGTACGTATTTAGGCTTCATACTGCCACCATCTGCATAGACTATACTGAGGCCTCTCACAACTTGATTTAAAAACACTAGTAAGAAAGTAGTTCCAAAAATTATTTCTATTCTATTTGCAGATTTAGTAGCCTAACATTACAAATTCGTTAGAACTTGCTTGAATATCTGTAATCCTTTGCATCCCTTTCTACCTCAGCATTAAGTAGAGAGTGTATAGCCTCAGTAGGTTTTTTTTGGGGTTTGAACAACCGCGGAAAGGCGGAATGAAATATAATATTACTTGCCCTTGTTTTTCCATTCGAAATTAACATTCTGAACGATGTCGTCTCTTCAATATTTACCGTTTGATTACATTGATTATTTGCTCTTAGTATTTGAAAATTACCATCAATATAATTTTCAAATTCCTGTGGAGAGTATTCTGAATCCTACTTCTTGCTCATTCTTTATTGTTTCAACATGAACTTGCTGCCATCAGGAGTCTTCCTCACATAAAATCTATCGATGTTAAAAAAAACTGGCAAACTTGACAGCTGGGCATTAACGATGTAACAATGTCCAAGGTGATGCTGTGTGGTTTATATACGATGTCGCCGTAAGATGACACGTAAAACTGTCGTAATTAGTATAGTTAAGGAATACAATGCTCCCAATATACCTCGTTTATTTAAAAACTACTGGGTTAGTACGTGGCACAAACGACAGTCGGGTATAGATAAGTTTGATCAATTTTGTTGTTCCAACATTATTGCCGGTCGTGTACTCACAGGCATTCTAGTGTACCCTGTGAGCCTCAAAACTGTCTGTCGTATGCGCTGCAAAGATTTACTTAAGAATAGTATCTATATGTTATAAGTCACTACCCAAAGAATTTATTACAGAAACGTTGCGGAAGTATCCTCCAATACCGTTTCTAATGAGGGTCTGCAGCAAAGATTACAAAGTACCAAAGACAGGTTTCACCATAAAAAAAGGAACGACAGTTATCATCAGTTCCCTTGGTATGCATCATGATCCAAATTACTTTCCGAATCCGCAGAAATTTGATCCGGAAAGATTTACCGAAGAAAATAAGAACAACAGGCCCGCATTTACCTTTCTACCATTCGGAGAAGGACCTAGAATATGTATTGGGCAATTATTTGGCCTTATACAAACAAAAATGGGTATTTCCTTACTGCTCCATAATTATAAATTTTCACCCAATAGTGCTGGGAATTATAATGTACGCTTTGGGTCAAACTGTCGAATTTTGACTACCACAGAGCCAATAAAATTGAATGCCGCAAGATTAAGTGAACATATTACAAGGTATTATTAAGCGTTAAAAAGACAAGACTATAATTATTGTAATCAAAAAGATTTTTTACATTAAATTTTAATGTAAATCTTTTGAATAATTTTTAACTTATTTACAATTTTGTGTTGTGATGTTTTAATATAAATTTCTAATTAGTGGTACATTTTTTCTACAAAACGTTCGAACTGCCTTTGTGATGTTGTTGATTCATTATTATATAAAATAAACAATGTTTCATTTTTTTACATATGTATATCCATCCTTCTGAATACAGCTTTCTTAGTCGAATGGGCGAGGACATGTACATTTGCACTTGCAGACAAACGAGTTTTCGCATTTACCAGGCCTTTTTGTCGCTATTCCTTATTCGATTCTGGTATACAGGGATTGATCCACGACTCATTACATACACTATACGCTCAGAAACGCTTTCTCCTTCGCTTCATAACATGCCACAACGGTATCAATGTTTTCCTAATGGTGCTAGTTTTTGGTCAGCATTGGAGGTTCTGGTTTTACATGGTCTTTCATCCTCCACGAAGTTCATTGTGTCAAAATCTCATTTGTGTTGCTGACAATGTTGACTCCCCATATTCAATCCGCAATCTTCGCCAAATTTAAGTGTTTTCATCGGAAATTTAATTGCGATATGTTGCACAACCAAACGCGACCCTTCCTTCTCGTTCATCGTGTGAACAAGAAAATGAGTAAAGTTGCGGTTTAAAGTATGAGACCATCCGCTTCCACCACATGACTACTTCCCACTCTCACGTATGTTTTCTACACCCAGAACAGTTGCATTCTTAAAGTTTCCCAAATCTGAAATTCACGAAGTCTTATATTTGCAGATTATTTAAAGTAAGTTGGGATAACAGCGAGTTTAAAGTAAGCGCAGCCCCAGTAACTTCGTACATAATCCGTAGAGAGGTCGCTGTTTTGTGTTATTGAGGTATCAAGAATATCTGTTAAGTTATTGAATGCGTCGATGAGTATCTAGAAAATATTCTGCATTTTATTAATTTCCATGTTAATAATATTTGAGAGAAGTTCTGGTCATTGAGCAACAAGAGTCACTGTTAGGAGTCAAGCAATCAATAAATACTATTTTCAATAGGTCGGTGGTCCATCATACTATGATGCAAACGTGCGTGAATACCTAGACCATGTACTTCCAAACAGGTGGATTGGGAGACGAGGGCACATGGAGTGGGCACACCAATCTCCAAATTTAAACCCGTTAGATCTTTTTTTGCGGGCGAGGAGAGTTCGTTAAGCCCAACGTGTATAAAAATAAAGTTAATAACAGAAGATTCGCGAGACCGAATTACTAGTGTAGCAGAAGAGATTTCCCCTATTCTATTCTCGATCTTATTTGAAATATCGGAGCACTTTTCATTATTTCTTAGCCAAATAAATATATCTTAGTTTTAGGTTTTAAACGACATTTTCTCGAAACAATTGTTATGTAACCTTATGATATTTTTATTTTGCCATAAGGATGACTTTATATTCTACTTGACCGAACGAAAATGAAACCTTTTATGTCTAGAAGAATTTCCTGCACAACCTTTGTTTAAAAATGTTTCTGTTAAATGTATAATAATCACAAGAAAATTGTTTCCAAACTTTTAACTCATCCGTATATCAAACTGCAAACGTTAACTAATTCTCTTTCTGTCGAACAATCCTTTTAGATGTTTGCAATTTTACCTCAAAATACACAAAGTCGTTGTCAAATAGCTTTGTAATGCGACTTTTTTCTGAAATTCTTTTGGGAATTATACTTTGAAACGAAAAAACAAAAATCAGTTAAGATAGAAATGAAAGTTTTGAGATATTTCTGGAGTGTTTCTTTAACAATTGTATTCATACATATGTAGATAAAACTACACACAACTACATACTTGGCTACCAACATTTTTATTTCACAGTAATAAAAATCACACAGTAATAACATTACAATTTACAGGAGATGGAAAAGTTACCTCTTTTCGGGGGTAATTTCCACCCAATTTTTTAGAGTATAATTGCTTTTCTTCTGTTACACACAACTCGCATATAGTACAATATTAATTAAACATATTTTCCCCTCAAACACTGTAAAATATCAGGAAAATATAACACTTAAATTAATTTTACATTCGGTTTTTCAAAACCAAAGACTATCGTCACCGAATACTTTCATCTTGACCACGGAACCTAATATTAGAGATCAAATATAACGAAAGCGGCAGTGATTAGCTGATCCTCTGTCCCCCTTTATTCTACCCAAGAAACTTTAACGATAAGTTTCGTCCCCTGATTTTTAAACTTAATTACTCGGAGGTAACGAGATTAGCGCAGCCGGATAGAAGAGAACATTAAACGTTAGACGTAGAAGATAGAAGCAGAGAAATTATGATGAAAGGATTGAATGATTACGTTACCGTGGTTAATTAAAACAGGATTTTCCTTTACCGGCACATAATATCATTCGATTCGGAGTAATTGAGCGACTATTAAGTTTTTGTTTAAGGTATGAACAGCATATTTCGGAGATGCAAAGGAAGTATCCGCTATGGAAGCTCCGCGATCCATGGATCCGCCTAACCTTTGCAACGGCAGCCGAATGATTCATTTTTTAGCAGAAACATATTTGGAAACGGCTGTTTTACAAGTAGATGAATTGCTACGAAATTTCTTAAGAAATCAATTAAACA
Source organism: Oryctes borbonicus (assembly GCA_902654985.2). NCBI lineage: Eukaryota > Metazoa > Arthropoda > Insecta > Coleoptera > Scarabaeidae > Oryctes > Oryctes borbonicus. The sequence goes on along the minus strand of LR736867.1, from coordinate 6,156,613 downwards.
ACTATAATACGGCAGCAAAATAGGACACCACGGCATGATGTTTTAGCGGTTCAAGAGCATTTAAGCAATCAATTCATCTGTTTGGATTGGCAATGTTGGGACTATTCAATAGCCATCCAATTACCCCGATTTATCACTATTAGATTGTTTCTTATGGGGCTTCTTAAAAGAAAAAGAATTTCTCAAAGAATATTCAAAATTAGGTATCGAAAGAGAAAGTAATATTGTTCTTAATGGTATACAAAACTTAAAGAGATGATATCAATTGTGAATAGACAACAATGGGGATCACTGAACTCGCTATTCGTGGCAGTAATAACAACTAAGCTGGACGCTGTAAATGATAAAATTACATATTTATATTTTTAAATGTTTAACAATCCCGACTCAGATTTATTTTCTATGATTATTTTATTCATGATAAAACGTAAAAGCGATATTTTTATTTAAAATAGCATTGATAATTAAACAGTACAAGAGCACTTTTAAGAAAATGTCGCCAAAATTCTATTCTGCCCGGTACGCGAAATCATCTCGAGCCGGCACTGTCTTCACGAATAAATGAGAACAATTACGATAAATTCTATTCTAATATCACAAATATATTACAGTCTGACAATGTTAACGTTTCATAAACAAGTAAAATGAGTTTTTTTTTTCATTTATACAAGAACTTCGACAAGAAAATGAAAAGAATTGCTTGGAAATTCACACCAAGACGTCCTCAATTAAGAAACGTCATCGTACAAGTGTTTGTATACCAAGGTGATCTTTTTCATATTGTTGTGTACAATGGCGTAGTAACCTTGAAATAAATTCCATATTACACATAAGTTACTAAACTAATGCGCAAAACACAACCCACGTAAATGTATGTCATATGAACGTATACGTCATTAATATAATGGTAAATGATTAGTTTCAAATAAAATTACCTTAGATAGTAATTTGTGTCTTTATAATTAAGTAACTAGTATATAGTGTACCGATAACACTTGAAAATTTTCTAAATAATTATTTTCGCAGCGGAAGCTCTCCCATACAAAATTAAATTATATCCCATAATTTCATCTTATTGGTACGTCGCTCAATTTTAGCAAAAAATGTTTAATAATATTTATGAAAATGCATATACGTTCAATAACATTGGCATTAATATTAAATATTGATTAAACATTCTTTAATATCGTACGTTAATTGGTCCATAGACCATGTACTCAACTCCTTTAATATTGCCAATAATATTAATCGCCCCAATTAATTGTTGAAATAATTATTCCGAAAACCATCAAAACTGAATTCAGTTTTTAAGGTTCAACAACTATTAGACACGCGTTTAGTATAACTGAAAATTCTTGTTCGTTCTCGTTATAACAATGCTTTTCTCGATTTTTATGTCATATTGCATTACATATATACAATACACACGCCCTAAAAACTATGGGCGGTTAAAGGCTTTTCAAAAAATTCAGCAAATTTTTAAGACACTTTAAAATACTTTACGCTAGAACATTGCAATTATTGTGCTCCACAATTGTCGAGAAAAATCATTAAAGCAAATCGCCACTGAATTAAGAATAGCAAAACCTTTTGTAGAAAATATTGCTAAACACTACAGACAAACTGAAATCATCAAAATTAAAGACCGGACGAAACGAAAGAAATTTGATCAATATTTGCGAAGAATGTCGCAGAAGCAAATTACGGTTGTCGAAAATACGTACCTTAGATTTTATCGGATACTTATAAATATACTGTAATGTTCTTGGCATTTCACATTGTCCACCTATCGGATATAAGGGTCCATCTATTGATAGGAAGCCTGATCCCTATAGAAAGATTTCTGTTCTTAGCCGAATATCTAAGGGGTGAAAAAATAATAAAATTATTATAAGTCCAGCCAACGACAATCGTGGGGAAGGCTTATATTAACTACTTTTGTCTGTCATTCTTTTTCTTGTTAATTAATGTCTTGTAATGAAATTTCTACAGCAAGTTCCAGTGGTTACGCTAGACGTATAAAAGTTATCTCAGTCAATTAAAAGTCCGTTTCATCAAAATTTTCAGTGTAATTTGACGGTGTAGTGTTGCATGTGGTCAAGAGTGTCATCAAAGAACACAGCATCAGTTGCGTCTCTGCATCATACTACAGCAAAAATCGTTCATTTCGGCATCTATTTCAATAACAGTATATTTTAAATGGTTAAAAAATTATCATAGGTAACAATGATATATGTCTAACTATCGTCCAGGCGCATTGTACTACTACTCCAAATGGAAGAATACCTAAGGAACAAACCTTAAAGAATAGTTGCTGATTTAGGAGCTAAATTAAAATAAAAGGAATACGTTAACTCCTAAATTTCTCAACGAGCTTGTAAAATATATGCCAACACGTATTCGAAAGTTATCAACCCAAAAGAAGACACCACGAGTTATTGGAGTTATTACTTTTATTAATTTAGTTTCACGTCCAAACCTTTAGTGGCGGTTTCTTAACAACTGTCTGACTTTTATTAACAATTATTTTTTATAAGGTTTCAATTCCAATTTCTCAAGAGTTACAAAAAAGGAAATATATTTGTTTGGTATGTGTTTATACTTTATAAATTCTTTTTATGCTCTGACTATTAAGATCGTATGCCCTGAGAAAAGGAAAATTGGTTAACTCTGGTTTGCTAACCATACTAGACACTCCATGTGGTTTAAAACAATAGCATACAATTAATTGAACTTTTTAAATTGGATCAGTTTTAAAATGAATATTCAACTAACCTACGTTAAAATGTTAGTAGAAACCAGAAAAAAGGCATGACATCTCTCTATATTTGCGTCTGTTGTGTAACACAACCCACAAAAATATTCGTTTGATTTAACAAAAACAATTTAACCAAAGCTAGTGGGTTCTGTCACTACTAGAAAAGTTTATATTTTTTACATTTATTAACTGAAAAACTGATGTATTTTATAAGAAAATTCTATAAACTAGTATGAATAAATCAAGGAAACCTTGTTTATTCATTTTTAGTATGAGCCGGCACCATCGCATTTTTTTAATGCAAATTGAATGAATTATTAGAAAATTCCGGAAAATTATCAGTACACTAAAGTCCACATCTACTATTGAACTAAAATATTTTTAATAATTTGACACTTCTGGTTATATCGGAAATAGCTAACAACTTTGTTATTTTAAATTGAACATCCTATACATTATTCCATTTTGAATTTCTAATTAAAATTTAAGGTGTGTTTGATAAAACAACCATGTTACTATTCCTAACCATATTTGAAATATTTGCGTGTTTTCAACATTTTTGACAAAATTATAAACAATGCCGACACATTTGAATTAAACGAACGAAGATTATTATTGGGGAAACCAATAGGCAACACGAGCCCTTTCCTATGAGACGAATAGACACGAGTCTGTCTAGTCGCTGCAAAAAAGTAATAATTTCACCTGCCTTGGTCATCTCTAGTAATGAGTATGACATCTTTTTTATAAAAGCAACTTGATAAGAAAGAAAAAAAATAGGTAGTTTATTTTAAAAAATTTAAGTTTTGACACCTTTTCCATTTAAACGTTCAAAGTTCAGACGGGCACACTGTATAATATTTTCGAAAAAATTATTCAAATACTAATACGGTCAACAGTTCTGAATTAAACACTTTAACAATTATCAAAAGTCACATGCTCTCATCCATCTATCAGAAATTTTCAGAAGAAATCTCATCCAGTGGCATCAGTTTGTCCATTTATCGAAAATAGAGCTCCTTCTAGTGTTCGCTCGTTCGATAGTCGATTCGGTTATTTCTACGTTTATTAGAAATACCTCGTGTAGCGCGTTCTCATTTCGAAGAAAATTAGCGCCGGAACACAGTTCAATCAGAATTAATATCTACCTCCTGCGATTCTAGACGCGTCCGGCTTATTGTTAAATATGTCAAGGTAGTAGTAAGTAGCAACAGCTACTGTTGTGGAGAATAGCAGTGGGGAGTCTATGATCACAGCCGGCGACGTGGCGTAATAATCGCACAATGTCGTACTGGAACAAATTGTAGAAACATATGTAGGCACATACTACTTACAATGATGTACAATCTAAATAATTGCACTTTTTATATTGAATTATGACAGAATTTGTTTTAACGTATTGTTTTGTCCTCCTTATACAATTGTTTTTAATTCGTTGATTTTATTTTTACAAACTACTCTACAAAATTTCTTCAAATGCTGTGCAGTTTTAACTCATTTATATTGATGATCTTTGTATTCGCTCGTAATCTAGTCCAAAATATCTGCGCCTGGTGATGTATAGTATACACACGAAACCGGTAGTCTAATTTATTAATAAAGATAATTGTGAGGTTTAGTCTCTTTTCATTTATATAAGTTTAACAATTAGATTTTTGTTTAGATCGGACACCTTAGTTGAATATGTAAAGAGGGGTTCCCACCTACGCATTTCGATGCTGCAATCGATATGCATTTTTCGGTAGAGCATCCAAATGCAAACTGGATGAAATATGTTTTAATTTTGTGCATTTTTAGTAATTCTCTATGGATATTTCATTCAAATTTGAACTACCAATCGTTCATTAAGTTTACAGCACTTCTTTTATTTATGAGGTTTTTTCGTGGTCAAAAGATGTAAGAGAGTATTGACAACACTGAGCCTTGTTGTAGACATGTTTTGACATGAATTTAGAAGTTTCGAGAAATGGGAAAATAGAATACGAAACCAGTTAATGTCTTCTTTCCCCACTGCCGTCGTTGAAGAAGGAATTGGAAATTGTGCTTTCTACCATTAGAGCAAGGAACACATTAGAAAATGCCTAGAAACAATAATCAAAAAAATAATGCTAAGATAGCTAGATGGAATAATTCACGACAAATGCAACAAAAGGAGAGAAAAAAATATACTACCCACGGACATGTTTCTACCTACCCGGCGTCATCAGCGTGGATCCGATCATTATTTTTTTGGTCGATGTTTCTAGACATTTTCTGATGTGTTCTGTTATATACATCATGGTAAACGCTACTTGCACCACCATCTCGTATTAAGCTGTCAGAGAGCTGCTCGAGGAATGGTTTGGAAAACAGTATCCGGTTTATGTCGCTACTTCTTGAACGGCAGTCATGCGTTTTTTTTTTTTTCACTAGAAGGCGCCAAGAAACGTCGAGTTTGTCGTTTTGCACGTTATGGCATTAACTGTGAGGCAATAGCGATAGAGGATAGAGACAAAAAGTACTCTCGGAACCACGCTGATGATGCCGTGTCGGCAGAAACATGTCCGTGGGTAGTGTTTTTTGTTGTATTTTTGTTGTATTTATTGTTTTATTTGTGTTGTATTTGCCATGAATTATTCCATCAATACCATAAGGAAGCTATCTTAGCATTATTTTTTGTGTTCCTCGCTCTATTCTATTCTATTCTATTCTATTCTATTTTCCCATTTCTCGAAACTTCTAAATTAATGTCAAAACATGTCTACAACAAGACTCAGTGTTGTCCATACCCTCTTACACCTTTTGACCATGAAAAAACCTCATAATTCATAAATAAAAGAAGTGCTGTAAACTTAAAGAACGGTTGGTAGTTCAAATTTGATTGAAATATCCGTAGAGAATTACTAAAAATGCACAAAATTAAAACATATTTCATCCAGTTTGCATTTGGATGCTCTACCGAAAAATGCATATCGATTGCAGCATCGAAATGCGTAGGTGGGAACCCCTCTTTACATATTCAACTAAGGTGACGGATCTAAACAAAAATCTGATTGTTAAACTTATATAAATGAAAAAGAGACTAAACCTCACAATTATCTTTATTAATAAATTAGACTACCGGTTTCGTGTGTACATTATACATCACCAGGCGCAGATATTTTGGACTAGATTACGAGCGAATACAAAGATCATCAATATAAATGAGTTAAAACTGCTCAGCATTTGAAGAAATTTTGTAGAGTAGTTTGTAAAAATAAAATCAACGAATTAAAAACAATTCTATAAGGAGGACAAAACAATACATTAAAACAAGTTCTGTCTTCTGGATATAATTCAATATAAAAAATGCAATTATTTAGATTGTACATCATTGTAAGTAGTATATGCCTACATATGTTTCTACAAATTGTTCTAGTACGACATTGTGCGATTATTACGCCACGTCGCCTGCTGTGATTATAGACTCCCCACTGCTATTCTCCACAACGGTAGCTGTTGCTACTTACTACTACCTCGACATATTTAATAATAAGCCGGACGCGTCTAGAATCGCAGGACGTAGATATTAATTCTGATTGAACTGTGTTCCGGCGCTAATTTTCTTCGAAATGAGAACGCGCTACACGAGGTATTTGTAATAAACGTAGAAATAACCGAATCGACCTATCGAATGAGCGAACACTAGGATGAGATTTTGTTTAACATTTTCTTGTTTTCCTCTTTGCCCTACACCCACGCTCTCTCAATAAAAATTCAACTATTTCATTAGTTCCATAACACTTTATAGACTTTTATGAATTTGCTTAACCATGTAAAGAATTGACTTTTATTTCTCTTTTCAGAGATGCATGTACTTTAATTTTAAATCAAGTAGGCACGAAATCGAATGCACACACACACTTCTAAGTAAAGCCGCTTAATTAACGGAATTGTCAGATTAGTTTCTACAGAGTAATTCGTTCACTTCATAATCAATTAGTTAGCATTTTCCAGATAGTTTTACTAATTAAGTAAGAAGAAAGAATAATTTTATTAACCATGTTTTATGAACTGACAAAAAACTAACTGTGGATTATTTAATCACCATAGCGAACACCTTTACTAACAGAATAACTAATACACTTAAACAGTGACCAGATAGACCAGTCAAATTTGTCGTTTAGATTCTCATTTGTGGGCACCTTGGTAAATAAAGTGTATGGAAGTAATTAGAATTATAACAAATGTGTGAATGAATGTGTGCAATATGGACGGGATAGCTGCCGCATCTCCCGACGATTGATTACAAACGAAATCGGGTAACTGCAAAGCAATTTTGGATATGTTTAGGTGCAACACGAGTGAGTTTCTGCGGCGTAATGTGTCCGTAGATACATCACTACACGCCAGAAACCAAAAGTTCTGTCCGCAAAATGGCTTTTTCCCGGCGAACGTGAACCAAAGAACGCAAGGACAATTCCATCAGACTGAAAAGTTATGGCGACGATTTTCTTGGGATTCGCAAGGCTAATTGATTACTTGGAAGGACATTCACGGGACAGTTCCTTACTGATTTATTAGACCGATTCAACGCTAAACAAAAGAGAAAAAGGCCCCACGTAGCGAAGAAAAAAATTCTCTACCATCACGATAACGCTCCAATCTACTCATTGCGCAGCAAAACAAGTTCAATTACGATACGAATTGGTGTCCCATCCACCACATTCACCAGACTTCGCACCTGTAAATTCTTTCTTTTCCCAAACTTGAAAAAGTAGCTTGGCGTAAAGCAGTTCGCATCAAATGAACAGGTCTTTACCGAAATAGAGGCCTGTTTTACAGAATCCTATTATTTGGATGGCTTCAAAAAGTTGGAACATTGTTGAACTAAGTATATAGAGCTACAAGCAGATTATGTCGAAAAATAAATTTACTAAATGCAAATGTGACTTCATTAACACGTACTTATTAACCATCCTCCTATATTTTCCAGCTTTTCACGAATAATTTGTAGAAAGCCAAATAATTTTTCTGGAACCTGTAATTTATTTGACTGAAGGCAAAATTGACTATGAAAGGGGTATGAATGGAGATTTTTCAAAACGGTTTTCTCTTGTTATGAGGTCTAATCGTAGGTATGCTTTAAAATTATATTGAAACCTGTAGATTTCAATAATTTTAAAACATACCTAACGGCTGTAACGTGTTAAAACGCTGTAGCATGTCTCATAAGTTCGTAGCTATCCAAAGCTTAAGACGAAATATGTTATATATTATTGTATTTTTGAAATCCTAGATAAATTCTAAGGCAGAATGTCATGAGATACTATTGTCTAAAACTAATAATAATAATAAATTCGGGAGGAAGGAGGGGCCAAAAAAAGAAAAATCAAGAACAAATTATTTTGTAATTAATAAATAACAATCTAAACTGGTTAAAGATGTCAAAGTCACAAGAGAACCAGGAGTGAGAAATGATCGCTACTTACTAGAACTTAAAAAATAAAAAGTGCTATGGAAAGTAAACAGGACAAAAATATGAAAAAAGGTTAATGAGGATGAGATTAGATACAAATAATAACCAAAAATATGAGCAGAAAAAGCAAGGGACAGAGATCAGTGGATAAAATTTTCACAATATACATATGTTAGAAGCATATAAAGAAGATTGTGGAATAAGGAAAATAAGTAATACAAATATAAAAAGGAGTGAGTGACATACATGAGCCAATTAAAATGAAAACATATGCATAGAAAGATTATCCAAGTAAATAAAAAAAATACAATCGAACCAAAAATTGCTGTTCGGAACTCAATTATGAAACAAGAAGGAATCAACAATGATAAACATAAAAAAGGGAAAAACATGTTAATCGAAAAAAACAAAATAATAAAGATATAGAAGGAACATTTTCAGAAGCTGGCGAAAGAATAAACGGCAACAACAGAAGAAGAAATAAATAACATGGAACAACAAATAAATGAAATAACATAAGAAGAAATAGAAGTTATCTGCAAAATTGGAATCTGTAAAGTATCATTACTGAAATGATTGAATATCTAGCAAATGAAGGAACAAAGGAACTGGAAAAATGTTAGGAAGAGTAATGCTATAATTATGTTTTAGAGGTGAACGAAGCGTTCAAGATACAATTTTCATAATATGACAACCCGGTTAAAAGTGATTGAAAAAATAAAAAAAAATGCGCGACTTAGAAAAGGCGCTCAACAAAATTAAAACAGATAATATACGAAAATCATTAAAAAAAGAAAAAAGTTCAATGATGTAACAGTAAAAATGGTAAAGCAGTGTACAAAAATAACAGAAACATCATTAGAATAAACAGTGAGGAATCAAAAGAATTTACAACGGCAATAGAAGTAACGCAAGGCCTAGTGCTAAGCCAGGCAATAGACAAAATAAAAAAAAAAGTAAAACTGGGATTCTAGAACATGGCACAAACAAAGATAACAGAGCTACAGTATAACTTAAACATTTTAAAGGAAGAACTAGCAAAAGTTAATATGAGAATAAACACAAATGAAATAAAAAGTATGATAGTAACAAAGGAGAACAGAAGACACAATATCCAAATAAATAAAGAAAGAGTAGAACAGGCAGATGGATTCAAGTATCTAAAGACTACAAATGAAGAGTTTGACAAAGAAACAAATGATAGAAGAAAAAACGTAGAAAGAATATGCAATTCAATGGAAACACATTCTTGGAGGAGCGAGAAATACAAAAGAACATTAATACAGATTGATACATTGAAAACGTTCCATTGTTGCGAATGCTGGATATTAACAGAAAGAAATGAATCAACAATAACTGCAATGGTTACGAGATTCCTAGGAAAAAATAAAAACAAAACAAGACCGGATAAATTTACAAATATAACAATTGTGAATGATTTAAAAATTACACCAATAATAGAAAAGTTAAGGTTGCTTGGTCCTGTTACAGGTATGTCAGATGCAGGAATGAATAAATAAATAAAAGGAATAGTGTATGAACCAAGGATGGTAGAGAAAAATACAAGAGAAAAAGTCAAGGAAAACATGGAATGACGAGGTAAGAAACGCAACGACAAGAAAAGGAATGAATTGGAATGAGTCAAGATAACTGAGGTAAATGAAGAAAAAGGACAAGAGAATAAAATCAACCAAACACGGCCTTACACCTAACGGTAGAAGGGCATTGAACTAAGGAAGCATGTAAGTTATTTCTCGAGGAGTGCACATTAAACGAAAATTACTTTTGGTGCCTAGATTAAGCATAAGAGGACCTAATGTGCACCTGCTTACGTGGTTCTGAATTCCTAAAAGGATATGCGTAATATTACGTCAAGTTGCCATTATTTACAATTCTATACCTGCAAACTTCAAACCCTTATCCCTTATGGAGTTTAAAAATGATTACAAGAGATGCTCACTTCATGGACAGCAACGATGTTGTTACACACTAATAATGATTTTGTTTTTGTCCATTTATACTAATCTTGCTCTGCATTTCTGTAGTTCTTGTATCAGAAGGAGGAACATCGCCGAGATGATTCTCTTCACGCAAAGTTAATACATAGTATGACAATATTTAGAGTTTTATATACAATCATATATTATATAATTTTTTCTATTTAATAAATTATATTGTTATTATTGCAACTTGTATATTATTTTAGTTTTCAATTCTTGGCAAAATTCTCAAAAAAAAATTGGTGGTCTAAAATCAACCATTTTCTCATTGTATCGATTTTTAAAACGGAGGTACTGCGTCAATATGCGTTTTATAAGTTTGCTTACCTATTGCAATCATCATAAGAAAGCAATACCTTTATACCTTCGGAATTCAGTAAATTCTTTCATAATTATTTTCCTATAATAAGCGACGATAAAAACACGTAGTCGTGTAACATTTTTATAGCACTAGATAGGGAAAAAAGACTACAATATACCTATTCAGGATTCGTATCTTAGAATGAAAACAATGACCGTGCGAAATGGAATCGGGTCGACTGAATGTCATCGAAACCAATGTGATAAAAGAAAGACAGCATTATACGCAAAATAGGCATGAAAAACAAAGTTCGCAAAACCAAAGCGGGGAGAAATAGGATTTCTTTCAAATGTTTCGCCCTGTTTTATTGAATTCCGGTTAGAGTTTTATGTTAGCGAGAGCGGCGCAGAAAGAGAGGAAAGCGGATCTCGAAAAGTAACTTTAGAAACGGTCTAATTACGGTAAAACGGAACGCGCAAAATGAAGTCCCGTTTTTCTTTTGACGATTAGGGAACGTTTCAATTAGGAAACCCATTCAGTCGGGGAAATCTATGAAATCCGTACGAGTGACTCCCACTGCCTAGTGTTTCCTACGGTGTTAGCCGGCGGTGTATTTTGTGTTATGCACGATTCGAATGCGGCAACAAAGAGGAAGCTAATGAAATATTCCACTAGCACCAGTTTTTGAAGAGAAGAGGCCGGAATATAAGGCCCCGATCGTTATCTTCTATACATAACGATGACTTTTAAATTAAAATTAATGTAAATCATAGATGTATCAGCTGTACAGTGAGGTCCTAAAGTATTCCCCTCGTATTAACTTTTGAACTACAGAATATGATAACAATGAATTACAAGAATGGTTTGCGCTTTTAGAATTGAGATTTGATGCTTTGGTAATTGTTGCCTAGTAACAAGCTTATTGGATCAACCTGGCACAGAAACAATTTAGCGCTTTTCCCTAGCCAACTTTACATATCAATAAAAATAGATTACCAAGGCTTTTATTGCTGCATGCCGTATCGCATATTTCTTAAGCTAAAGTATAAACACGTTGGTATCGTTAGGCTGTTTTATTTAAGATAAGAAAGTTGACGTCACTTCCAGTAACACGGGAGATAATTGACCTGCCAATAACGCCAAAAGTTATTTCACATGAGCATTTACAAATCAAAAGAAACTGCTACTTTATGGAAGAGTTTTCTTATGTACCAGACAGCCAGACATTTATCGAATACGTAATATGCCTTGTCATTTATCAAGTTGTGCAGATTTGTAGCAGTGTAGCAGTAAAACACTATAAAATATAAAACGTTTCTAAATATTTTACTTCGAAAACTGTTTCTTTGCATTGCATATGTGCATAAAAACAAATCATTATTTTATTATATTTATTACTTCATTTATTCTAAATGCAGTAGCTTTGGTATTATTACTTTTATGTGTTATTAAAAATGTACAGGAAACCAAAATGTAGAGCGACATTCACGAGAGCAAGTTTATATAAAAATTAATCTATCTTCGGGCATTTGCATGACGAAGGAAATATTTAAACCATTTTAAATAATTTTTAATTCTAGCGCCATCACTTCATAGCGGAAGCAAAATATTTATTTTCAAAACAGTTATCAGCTGGTTCAACATAGCCATCATAAATTATGTTGCTGCCAACCAACTTAATAACAAATTTCCTTCCCATGCAAGAAATTTCTTTTTTCTACAAAATTCCGTCTCCTGCTTGAATGGAAACGCCGTGGAACAACACTAATTACTGTTAGCCATATCGTCGTACAAGTATCAAAAACCAATAAAAATAATTACAAAGCTTTTGAACATTTTTTAAATTCAATTTTATTCGCTATTTCTTGATCGCGTGATTAAATAAAAAATTCTTCTTTTCTAAGAAAACTCCCTTTTAGCTCTAAAATTCTCGAAAAAAGGGACAAATTTGTTCTGATTGACAACATTGCCTTTACTGAAGTAGTATCATGAGTTTGCTCTACATTTTCTGAAAATCACATCCTAAAAGAAACACTAGACACAGGTATAAGAACACATAGTTTTTCGAACGAGAATTCTACATCACATGGTGTACAAGGGCGTTCCATTTGAAAAAATACTTTTAGCACTAAGAAGTTACGGCAAATCATCTGTAGTATGCAGGATACCCTGTATAGTTTTGTTTACTTTTTATGTTTTGGTTAAATAGTAGAATACCTGAACCCTCCACAATTCACATAAAAGCTTTTTACCTTTTACTGTATAGCTGTTATACGCCTTTAATGCATTATACGTTATTTTGCATTTTTTCACAAAAGTCAAAGTAACTCTAAAACGGTAACCGATAGGTAAGAAAATGTTTGATAAAATTGGTTTTAAAATGACTAATAGAATCTAAAAATGCAACAAAAAATATAGGTTTATATTTATAATATCAAAGCTGACCATGCCTGCCGATGTAAGGGCGACATCGACGAAGTTATTTTTTCTAAATAGATCATAGCTAATCATGCTTCACCCCGAAGTTTCAAAATCGAGAAATCATTGCAAATTCGAGAACTTCTAGTGGACGTGTTGCGTGAATCACCCTATGTTTTTACTGTTTAGTAAACAATGATTAAAGAGCCTTACTTTGAAGTAAACAGGAAAAAGAAGTGGGACACAAGGACAAATATTCTTACATAGTTTTATTTTTAACAAAAATTAATAATATTCAATACATAATAAAACCCAAAGATAAAATCGAATACTGAGAATGAAATTAATTATAACAAATGTTCAAAACGTCTTCCATTATTTATCAAACAGTGAAATCTATTGCAATAGTTTGTCAATGTTTATTAAATTTTTGAAATACAAATCAGTAGCAAATTTAAAAGTGAATTATTTCTTATATCTATAGATTGCTAGATCTTTTTAACACATTTACCTACTAAAACGAATGAATTTCAATTTTCCTAACTAATACAGTCTAAACATCAGCATTCTTATACATACAGCCAAGGCCGCATTGTAATTTTACGTTGGTTAACTTTCAATGTTATTTTCCCATATCCCACTTTTTTGAGCCACTGGTCTAGTTAATTCCCGGTTTGGATCGTGTCATGGTTAATCGAAAACTCGATGTTTCGCCCACAATCATATGGGGCTTTTTCAGAAGAAGGAAAGGTGGTAGGCCACCTTTAGTTTAATTAGTACGGTTGATTTTCGCCTCTGGCATGGTCCACATGCTGAGTTAGAGGTTGAGTTACCGTGCTAACTGTGGCTTACCATTTTTCCCTCTCCTGAAGGAGTTCTGTGACACGGCCCAAACCCGGAACACGTTTAGTTTTAACTGACTCTGGCCATGGAAACCTAAGTTATTATTTCAAACATTAGTATAGTGCCTACTACAGCAAACAACGTGCACGTAAAATACATACATACTGTAGCGCTTAGGGCCTCTCATGTGCTAAATGCACTACTGTGTACCTAGTATAACCAGTTCGTTCTATGCTGTTTTATACGCCGTATTATGTATGTAGTAGGCATAATGTATTAATTATAGATACCGTAAACAGTAATTGGCATAACGTTATAATTGTTTAAGTAATATCTTTTTAGATTAAAATAATTAACTGCAAATTTAACACTACGTATACAGGTGATCCGCGGAACACGTCCATTAAAAGTTCTTCAATTTGTAATGATATCTAATTTTTGAAGCTCCGGGGATAAGCATGATTAGCTATGATCTATTTAGAAAAAATAATTTCAACGATGTTGCACTTCCGGTTACATCGAAAGTCATGGCCAACTTTGATATTATAAATGGAAACCTATATTTTTTGTTGCATTTTTAGATTCTACTAGGCATTGTAAAGCCAATTTAATTAAACATCTTCTTACCGTTTCCGAGTTATGATGTTTAGACTGCATTAGTTAGGAAAATTGAGATTCATTTGTTTCAGTAGGTAAATGTGTTAAAATTGTGTTATCTATGGATTGCCAGATTTGGCAATCCATAGATATAAGAAATAATTCACTTTTAAATTTGCTACTGATTTGTATTTCAAAAATTAAATAAACAATGACAAACTATTGCAATAGATTTCACTGTTTGATAAATAATGGAAGACGTTTTGAACATTTGTTATAATTAATTTCATTCCCAGTATTCGATTTTATCTTTGGGTTTTATTATGTATTGAATATTATTAACTTTTGTTAAAAATAAAACTATGTAAGAATATTTGTCCTTGTGTCTCACTTTCTTTCCTGTTTACTTCAAAGTAAGGCTCTTTAATCAAAAATATATCATATCATTGTTTATTAAACAGTAAAAACATAGACAGAACACATCAGAAAATGCCCTAGAAACAATAACCAAAAAAATAATACTAAGGAAGCTAAGCTATCTTAGCATTATTTTTTGGTTAGTAAAAACATAGGGTGATTCACAGAACACGTGCACTAAAAGTTCTCGAATTTGCAATGATTTCTCGATTTTGAAACTTTGGGGTGAATTAGCTATGATCTATTTAGAAAAAATAATTTTATCGATGTCGCCCATACATCGGCAGTCATTGTCAGCTTTGATATAAATATAAACCTATATTTTTTGTTGCATTTTTAGATTCTATTAGTCATTTTAAAGCAAATTTTATCAAACATCTTCTTACCTATCGGTTACCGTTTTAGAGTTATTTTGACTTTAGTGGAAAAAGCAAAAAACGAATGATACATTAAAGGCGTGTAACAGACATGCAGTAAAAGCACATCAAAGCTTTCTACCTTTTACTGCAGAGCTGCTACACGCATTTAATACGTCTTTTTGCTTTTTTTCACAAAAGTCAAAATAACTCTAAAACGGTAACCGATAAGTAAGATGTTTTATAAAATAAGTTTTAAAAGGCCTAGTAGAAAACACCGACTATAGGTTCTATTTATATCAAAGTTGGCCATTAACTTTTGATCTAACCGGAAATTATTTTTTTCCAAATAGATCATAGCCAACTATAGGTTTTAAAAACGAGATATAATTGCAAATTCAAGGACTTTTATTAAACGAGTTCCGTAAATCATCCTGTATAACGTTGATCAATCTTTTAACCTTTCATAAATTTAAAAACCTCCTTTAATAGGTATAAAATTATTCTCAAGATTGAAATGATACAAAAATTTTATATATTGCAAGTTAACTTCTATTATGGAGTTACACTGTACCCCAATAGTGCAATAACCTTTCTACGGTAAGTACAAGTAATCCCCTTTTAGATCGTAAGCGATGTAGAAGAAACCTCCACATATCTACGCAGATAATTATATCATGCTAATATTGGAAGTGCAGTAATACCAGATCCAAGGTGATATTTAACATTAGCTGCAGACGTTTTAAGGTAATCGTATAACCAGTATTTGAAGGTTACCGTTTCGAAGTTACCGCCAATTCAGAGTGCTCCACCTGCAAAGCAAATCCGCAAATATCTACCACACTTGAACGTGCTTGAGCGGAGAACGAGACAGAACGAGAGTACGTACCTCAGACAATTCAACATGTCGGAATCGAGACAACGTAAACAATTAACGGAGACGAAAACTTCATCAGATGAAGGTATTTGAATTTTAACACTTCCCGTTAAGAGTTACGCGGTTTGTTAATAATAAACGCAAACTTCGTGCATTAATACGTAGTGTTGTACTTCATACTTGACATTGAAAACCAGATGTAATAGTGATAATAGTGAACAGCAAAATTTTTTGTTCGGAACAAATATTGTTAATTAACGTTGATTTAATGTGAATATTTAAGATTTCTCTCTACTGCACTAGCGAAGGTTTTTACGTTATAATAAGAAATGTAAAAAATTGCATGTCTTGACATTTGTCCTGTCAATATGTGCCTCCACTGAAAATCCTTTATTATGAGGTCATAAGCTGTTATTTTAAATTTTAGTGCATCAATTCAAGATTACAACGTAATAAATTGTAATAAACCTTTGCTCTTTTAATAACTGTGGCTTTTTTTATCCACGTGTACAGGTTATGTTTATGTGTCTATGTTTCATTTTTAGATTTGCCAGTAGATGATATGGATGATTCTAAACCTCATGCCATTCAAATCGTTTTAGCAAATAAGGACCACACATTTGCTTTAGACGAAGAAGCTCTCGCTAAAGTTCTTATGCAAGATGAAATTAAAGATAGACATATAGTGGTAGTTTCTGTAGCTGGTGCGTTTAGGAAAGGAAAATCTTTTATATTAGATTTTTTCTTAAGGTACATGAAATCAAAGGTAAGAAACTCGGTGTGTATTCTTTATTAAGCAATTATAAATGCACATTTTACAGTATGTAATGAAAGATAGAAAAAGTGATTGGCTTGGGCCTCAAGACACACCTTTAGAGGGTTTTTCGTGGAGAGGAGGCTCTGAGAGGGACACTACTGGTATATTGATGTGGTCGGAAATATTTCTCTCGGAATTAACTACTGGTGAAAAGGTCAGTGGTGGATCATTCATACAAAAGAATTCATCTAGTTATCTTTTCGTAAGGAATAGATTGTTTAGAAATATTTACTTAAACATCACTATCACACATTTAAATTAAAAAATAAAAGACACCTTATTATTCTCATATAATTCGATCCGTTAATCGTGTCCTATTAAAATATAAATAAATGATTATCTATTATCTCAAATGAACAAAACATCAATACTCCTAGCAATATTAATGCTTGCTTGTGCAATGTTGTATTTGTAACAAGTAAGATATGTAAAAGTAGTTCATTGATAATAATGAACTGATACCAAAAAATGGTTGTAATTTCAATCATAGCAAAGCGCTTGTTGAGCTATCTAAATGATTTAAGAACTACATGAAAACATGTAGTTTAAATTCGTCAAATTTAATACAGTCAAAGGTGACGTCTTTGTTTATCACTTTATTCCTCAAATCATTCTTTTAATTTTGAAGTGATTATAAAGAATGGATAGAAGATAATTCCTTGTGCGTGAATAGTTTAGACAAAAAGTTTTTGAATAAAAGATATTAAGAATATCCTGTGTATCTTTCCAGAATCTGATAGAGAAGCTTTTCTAAATATCTTCTTGAAGACATCTCGCAATAGCTACAATGTTATTTTCTTCAGTAAAGTAGATATGAAGTTATGCAGACAAGTTTTTCGTTTAAATACATAGAGCGACGAAATACTTCAAACGTTGATCTTTCTAAAGATATTCATTAAAAATAGTGAATTATGTGTAAACGTGGTTTTTTTTTGTGTTGATTTAGAGTTTGTTATACAACGAAGAGATTTATCTATCACACACTAAATTTTTCATCAATAAAAAAAGAACCTACTGAAAGTTGCTTAAAAAATTACACAATTTAACTAAACCGAAATGTTTATGAAAATCTTTCTGGACAAATTTCTTAACGCAACGTGCTTAGTCACTATAAAAATGTCACTCATAAAATGTTAGTAATTGTTCAATAACCGATAAGGAATGACATTACAGTTTCTATAAGGTTAACGAGAGTAGATGTTGAAATTGTATGCACAAAATTACTTTTAGAAATTATTTTAAATGAATATCTTTCATGCTTAATTTAGCAAACAAGGACGCATTTTAAGAAATATACTTCAAAAAATTTTAGGAAAAAATTCACATTTAGATTCTGAAGAAGTGAATGTAATGTACCATTTAAAATATTTAATATAACGAATCAAACATGGCAACAATTTTGATGACCATCTAGCAAAATCTGTTTGATACAATTTCTTTTCGATGTATTATTAACAACTTAAAAAGACTCAATCAAATAAAATCTGACTCGCGATAATATACAGGGAGTTCGATTAAAAAATCAATCAATCAACTGATATCGTGCACAGCGGAAATTAAACACAGTTGAATATAATTTCATGTTGTGCAGAGCTGGTCACCGAATAAATCCGTTAGAAAAGAATTATCTTCAACCCACGCACTAGGTAGAGACACTGAATATTTATCGCGTATAAACTATTCAGTATTGGAAATCTTATATTTTGTAAATTCCTGCAGAACACTTGCTGAATTGCATGGCAAATGTTTCAAAAGTATTTTATATTCGTTGATTATCAAAAAATATAACCGTTAGTAAGTTTTAACGCGATTTGAGTTTAATCAAGTTAACGTAGCCCGCATATAAAAAAAATTAAAACGAATATCAATATATTTGAAAAACTAACGAAAAAGACTGCGCTTGCACACAATATATAATGAGTGTTAATAATATCGAGGCTACTCAACACTCAACACCAATCTGTACTGACGTTTTACACGAAACGATAAAAATTACGTCACCAACATCGGTTTTAATTTTTGTGACTAACTCAATTTAATGTTGATTCTTACTTACTTTTTTCGCCATGCATTAATACAACCTAGGTATAGCATTAAGTAGCGTTCACATAGATTCGCACGAACGCGAAACTCTACACACATCAAACTGTAACATATCTTGCTAATAAACATACCATTAATGTTTCTGTGTATTTCTGTGCATATAAAGGCAATTGTTTAATATTAACAGATAAATTGGACTTATGACAAAGCAAATCATTGGTCTCGGTTATCAAATTCTTGTACTAATTTCAACGCTACCCTATATGAGTGCAGCCTAAAGAAACAATTGTGCAACTGTGAAGGGCACTGTGTAGTGAATAAAAATTTATTTAGCAATACCAATAGTCTAATGACACCCGTATATATCAAATTGTTTTTTATACGGCTTTTTGCGGCGGCTTAAGTGTATCTCTCGAAAAATAAGCTTAAAGTTACTAAATCGTATTTAGTAAAATCGTTCCATTTATGCAGTACATGCATTGTTAGCGGCACAAATAAACACATACAGGGAAGAAAGGAGACAATTTCAGTATTTTCTGTAAATGTAGTACATTTTTTTTTCTCTAAATGTGGTACATCCTTTTTTTTACTATTTTATGTAGGTTTTATTAAAAAGTAGACAATTTATCCGTGTAAAAGTTACTTTTATCAGAAAATCCCAGAAACTGATAACTTGAAATCCATGACATATATAGGGCTTGTTTTGGTGTGTCTGCACCCTGTTCCTTTTATACTGAGAAAATATAAAAATGAACTATATAATTTTGTATCAACAAGAAAAAAACAAATCTTTTATAAATGAGAAAATTGTAAATCAACGTGAAAGAAAATGCGTGAAAATTATACTCTATTTAATTTGAGGTCAAAAATTATCTTGTATCACTCAAAGTGCTTATGTTAAAATAATGCAACCAATTAATGTTGCTGATATTTCCGATATCTTTAGTATCAACAAAATAAAAATTATTGAACGTTCCATAGTAACAGTGGGACAATTGTAAATATTGAGTGGTAGATAACCATACAACATAGCATATGTTTATTAACAGAAATGTCAAAAGCGAATGAAATTGTACGATGTATATGTATATGAGGTTATACACTGTTGTGCACATTACAATACTAACCTGGGATGATCGTAGATAATGAAGAACGTAAGATGTAATTACAATATGATTTGAAACGGCCATTGGATGATATGCAAATGATGACGCTCAATATTTTGCTTGCAGAAAATTAAATACCTACTTTGTTTGATTCGTAACAGCATCAAATCTAAAGATCTAAAGACATGTGTTGTCATCAAAATATGTGAATGAAGCATTGAGCAGCATTTTTAAGTTGGTTGTAATCTATATACATATAGGTTTTCTGAGATTGTCGCGGTCTTTACATGTCTGTTTCGCTGCCCCGAAAATGTTGGGACGGCGATATGTCCTGGTTTTAACTATCATTAGTTTCGCATTTTTGCATTTCTATAAATCGTAGGTTTTAGTGCGTTTAAAAATGTATGTTATAATATCTTTGGCTTTGTTGATATTAAACAATATACACGTATAATTTAGGTTGTATTTACCTAACTTAAGGTAAACATTGGAATTATAGCTAGAGAGCGACTAAACTAATATCTTTTCTTAAAAAAAGTTTAGGCCAAATTCAACAAAAATTTAGAGTAACTTAAAATCTGTTGAAAATCACCTTTGCTAGTAAGAAACAATTAGAACAATAACAATGTCTCTCCATTTACAAATAAACTGATTTACTTTTGATATTTGAAAGAGATTTATGCTAAAAAAAAAACATATTTCCCCATCATTGGTTTCAGTAAAAAAATATGTGTGCAATTTGACCGTAAATCTAATGTTAATAAAGTATGGTTGCAACAAGTAATACAAAATATGGAGCATTTTAGTTTTTGTAAATAATACGTTTACAAAACTCTTAATTGCTTAAGAATCCTGGCAGGCTGTGTAGACTTTAAACAACACTGCATGATTACATCAATATTCATGCGTTAAGACGTGGTGCGGGAAATTTTAAACTCAAAACGTATAAAAATAAATCCAAACACTGTATTTTAAGCAATTTAGGGGAAAGTTTTTAAATGTTTGGAGACAAATGCTGGGCAACATAAAATTATATATACAGGCTGTTCAGTTTCCGCTGCGCATGATACGAGTATGGTTTTTCAATCTAACACATTGTATAAAAAATTATTACAATTTTAGTTACCTCTGTTCAATTCAAGACCACTTCCATCACTCACCAATTTTTAAGATACTTATAATTTGAGAGTTATGCGAAATGTCGCTGTTTCTTTAACAGCCGATACCTTAAATGGCTTAGACACGCTAAGTTGGTGATTCAAATTTTATTCGATTGCGTATTTCTTGTAGTTTTTGGAAAAACACCGAAGATTGCTTTAATATAAACCAGATTCCACAAGATGGCCGTCGATCTCGTTGCCAACCTTGATTCATGTTGTTTCAATTCTGTTGAGTGAAACACGCTGTATATTTTTACAAAATATAATAGTGAACCTCTTTCAGAATCTTTTTTGTAAACATTTCGCTATACATACCTTAAATGCGTGCTTCTTTAGCACATTAAATATGAAGCTATGCAGATAAGTCTTTCGTTTCAAAACAGGGTACTGTGACGAAGTAATATAAACTTTTTTTATCTCGTCGTAGTGGTGGTAACCATAATTTTCCTACATACATTATCTAGTAAGTTAACTAGCATGTATGTATAATAAATAGCGAAAGTAGACAAACGTTAATTAGAGTTCAACATAAAGGAAAAATATTTATTAACGTCGTAAAATTTCGCAATTTAGCCAAATAATGTTTAATCTTTATTTAATAATTTCTTACAACCCAAAATATGTACATACGTGTACATATTTACATACGGCCAAGGAATTAATTTCCGAACGAAATGAGGTGGGGCTAGCAAAAGAGAAGATGTCGATACCCATCCCCGCTATGGACGTAAGGTATATCTTCTTTCTTGCTCGCCTCGTCTCTGTTTTAGTTTGGAAATTGAATTGTCTGACCCCTGACGTAAATAGAAATATTTATGAAAAAACTTGCTGGATGAAATTTTTTAAGGCAATGCATAAAATTAAATTTTGCAGTATATTTTAAATTAATATCTTCAGGAACACAACAGTTTATAGCACTTCGTCGTACCACTCATATTTAATTTAATAAAGAACGACACCTGGTATAGGGAAATGTTTATAAAAAAATCTATTTCTCCATCAGATCACGGAAAAATATACGGGGTATTCTATTTTTAAAAAACTGGAATGACATAAATCAAACATGACAACGATTTCGATGGCCATCTTATAGACTCCAGTTGATATACAAGAACTTTTCTTGAAACTCCAAGAAATACCCAATCGAATAAAATTTAAATCACCACCCGAGCGTGTAAGGCGTAAATAAACAGCGACATTTCGCAAAAACAATATCCAAAGCGTTCCATTAAGAAACCCAACTGAACGCCCTGTATAAATGAATATAATTTTATGTTGTGCAGCACTTATCTTCGAATAGTTTTTACTTGAAAACCTTTTCTCTAAATTAATCAGGAAGGAAGTTATTGCCCGTCTATGCGCTAGATGGAAATACTGTAATGTAACAAACATAGTTGCACAACAAAGACTTTCCCGCGCATCTGATTAAAGGATTTCATGATTTTTTCAAAAATAATTCGAAAACGATTGAATATAGGATAAGAAATAAAATACAGTTTATCCGTATTTTTTAGATACACTGAAAAAATATTTCTGTTTGAATTATTTTTTTCGAGTTTTCCGTATAACAATAAAAATTCCATATTACAAGTACCTGTTTATGCCCTTAATTATAATCAGCAGACTCGTATACACCGCTAATCCCAAATAAAAGATAAATAAATTTGTTCTACATCCTTCATTAATGATAGGCGATATCGTTATACCTACATACATGAAAGGAGTGTATGAAAAATCCATGATACACACCGTTTTTTTTTTTTGCCTCGATCGAAGGTTCCCCAAGTTGACAATTTTTTTGGAAAGTAGAACTTTTAACGCCTAGGTAAGAAAGTAAATGCTGTGCCTTTTATGATAAAACTGTAAATGCTAGGTAGACTCCAGTGACCAGATATGCGGACATTATTGACAAATAACATTAGTACAATCCACACAGTCTGAATGAGTTTAGAGGATCAATTAAATAAATGGGACAGGCTGGGAAAGAATTGTATTTAAACCTTGTTAAAAAAGAAGTGCCCTCGCAGAGAAGCAAGAGGGGACATTCTTACCTAAGTTTGAAATATTCTAAATTTTCGAAATATATAGCATATGTTTTGGTTTAAAATATAGATAGGCTAACCAAGATTTTTTATACATCGTTAAAGTAGACTAAAATTCGCTATAGTTAATCATATTCTATTAAGACATTTATATCACAAATTATATTATCTTCCAATTTTATTTTTTAGCCGGGGTCTCATTTGAAACTGTATTAAATCAGTATAAAAAACACTACTACGTTGCTAATTTAACCTAGAGATAGCTGTGGTGCACACTTATTCATTTCAATCAGCATATGTACACGGAGTGTTTAATACGGTACGACGCGAAGAAATACGCATTGGACACGGTTTGAATTTCAAACATGTTTCTTGACGCACTAATCGGACACTTCGCCCGATGGTTTTTTAATTAACACTAGATTTACGGATAAAATTACATAGATATTTTTACCGAAACGCGTCATTTTGAGATTAAAATGTGTTTTTTTTTAGCAAAATTAGTTTAAAAAAATATGTAATAAAAATGATTTAATACAAAAAATAGATTTCAACATTTCATAATTTGTTGCGTTGGTTTCCGCGGTCGTCAATAACACTGTATTTTGTCCTCGCTCTTATGGGACATCAGGACTATTACTGCACACTAACTAATAGCCCCCAGTCGGTGTGCAGTAACAACCCTGAAGATATCCGATAAGAGTTAGGATGAAACGTCGGCAGAAGCTACAACAACCCGGAAATCAAGAATATAGGACTACATAATTTGTTTCGTTTTAAAAAGAATAGAATTTTCTGAACATTACATTTTTTGCATACATATTCATAACATTGATGTGATGACAAATAAGAAATGCTGGAGCCACTAAAAGTTGTTTATACATCATACATCACCACCTATTTTCATTTTATAAAGAGAAAAGCCCTGATTGATTGACTTACCGAGGCAGAGCCGAAACTATTGAAACCACAAACAAGAAATTTGGGCGCTGGATTCCTTTTTGGAAATTTAGCCCTGAAAGGTGTTAAATAGAGGAAATTATTATGCTTAGGCTTCCGGTTAGAAACAATAAAATACTATAGAATTTCATAACCTGCCCATGCAGAATTTTCTACCTCCTATTTAACCTCGTAAGGATTATTTTTCCAAAAACGATGAAATATGCTTTTTTATAACTGGGAGCTTTTCGTGTTATCGATTTTTAAATATTTTCAAATTCCGATACAACATTCCAGCATCGATTCTAACTTCTAATTATCTAATAACAATTTACATGCTTCTAACTTCAAAAATTGATGGAATTTTCACAATACCTTTCATGGGACATAGCCCATTAGAGGATGAATTTCCAAAAAACGGCTAAGACACGAAGGTAATCTACGTTTTTTAAAAGTTTATAGCAAGAATTTCAGTTAAAAGTCCACTTTGAGTTCCTTGTGATATTTTGAAAAAGATAAGGTAACACCTTCAAATCCATACATTTCCTATATCAGAAAATTATTTGTGTAGTGAACTACAAAACGTCTGCCTTCCAAAAATCATTTATTTTTATTTTGATGCTTTCTATAATTATTTATGGTAAACCATTACTCTTAAAGCCACATATTTCATTTATTTTTGTTTTACAAATTTACAGTATTGCAGCTTTTTAATGCAACACTGACACTTTCGCTACGGTGATATTTCAATCACGACTGAGAATACGTGATAGCAGAAGTAAGGTTTATTGCCTTTTATAATATAATTTTAATAATTATCCCAATCTACCCGACGATGAAATAACTGTTTTGTACCATAATAACTGACAAAAAAAAATAATTATTCTTAAACGCAGCAGAAACAACGCATTAACTTATTTTTAGAGTTATGCTAATTTAATACAACAACAAGGCAGACGCGATTATATTGTTTACAACACTGTTTTCTTTTCTTCGTTTTTCACGAACTCTCATTTGATATTCCGACAATATATTGAAGGCAGAAACTGCTCATATCGCTTATTTTTTATTCAGTTCTTTACTTTCATCAACTTCTGCCGAACGGTGACATTATTTAAAAATTACTGCCACCAGCTCCCTAACTATTACATTCTACACTGTAGAACGCCATTTGCCGGTAATTGTAGCTATTTGTAACAACGATTTTTTTGTGTAGCTTTATTGGTTGGTTGGTCCGTATCAACGGGCATCATTTCCTTTGCAACCCGTCTTTGCAAATGAATTGAAATGAAATCGTTGCATTAAACGCAGATATACGAAGACTCGTGACATTCCATTTTGTAATATTTGTTATTTTCTGTCATAGTTTTAAATAATAAGTGCTTTCGTGTTGTAATTAGTATTTGTTTTGTTAAAAAGAAAAAGAAATGCTGCGTCATAATGCAATTTAATTGGATAATTTTGATGTTATTTAACATTAGGTAGGTGTACGTATACTTTTGTGACTGACTGTAAATCGATTTTGCATTACGATTTTTCGATTATGATGCACTTTACGCCGGCAATAAGCGCAATTAACGGAAATACAAGCGATACGTCCAATGCGATTGACGCATCAAACATCAGACGTACATGTACTCCTATCCAATACGTCATTTCATTTTAGAGTCACAGTTGACCTCTCAATTGTTTTATTTCCGTAACGAAAGAGTTATGCATTGTCACGTAATATGAAATTGTAATATAACGTAATGAGATTGTTTATTCCAAATCACACTACACACCTACTACCACTATAATTACTGCTGATGAAAAGTTATGTTCTGTAGTATATTTCCATCCCAACTATTACGTCAATGAAGTAACTAAATGCATAGGATTGTAGATAAGGAATACGCCTATTATTCTGGAGTACAATATATTATATAAGGCATGTTCCCAAAAATTCAGATGTATTCGCTTTTTGTAGACAATGATACGCATACCAAAGGGGGCAAAAGTCATATTATTTTTCCGTTTTGCGTGTACGTCATTGAAAATTATACTAATTGGGAAAACAACGATATCTAATTATCAACACATTCGAAATGAAAACAATATATTACAAAACTTGATTAGGTTTATAGATTATTACTTTTGCAAAAAAGTCTACTAATTATACCGATTTATGTATATTACGTGTTATAATTGTAACGAATTTGTTGCCAGAATTGAATAAAAGACTTGTTTGGAGAGCATATTAACTCGACATTAGACTGTAAATTTCGAAGTTGTGATTCAAACAAATAGATTAATATTATATAGGGTGTAGCAAAAGTACGTCCAGGCTGTATGCTAGATGCGATTTTGGGGATATTAATATATGGTTAATCGTGCATCTGTGGCACAGTAAAATTCACTTTTAAATGGAACACTTGTATATCTTTACATTATTTAGGATCCCTAACCGCACTTCATTTATCCCCAGATTATGAAAATAACCTATTTAGTGGTTTTTGAGTTACAGCTACTTTCCATTAAAAAAATTGAACTATTCCTACATCCAAACGCTTTCAAATGTAGCAATAAATTTGTTGTGTGAATTGGTTGAGATTGGGATGTCAGTAAATTGTTTGGTCGTTATGAAATTAACAAAATAACTCGATTTTATTAAATGGAACATAGAAGGGGATCCAATTGTAAGAGGGCCTTGCTTGACTAGGAGTTAGCTCTCCGTTCGAATCCCGCTGGGATCAAATTTTAGCGGGTCCCATACAATAAACGGCGCTTTACCCTTTACGGCGAGAGGGTAATAGGAACAAAGCCATGGAACGCTCGGCACACGCTATTTACGCACCAAAGGTTATGGCAAGCTTTAAAAAATATGCAAGATTAAGGAGGTTTTCACAAAATATCTTCAAAATTTATTTAAATCTACACTTTAACTGATGATCTCAAGAATTATAGAATTGTATGGCAAACTCTAAAGTATCGACACACTCCATACCATACAAAATTCGAAACAATTGTTTCCGGATTTCGTAGATCCCCATACCGCACGATTAACAATGGAACGTTTTGAAATTTTTTTGTTCTGCGGCAGGTCTGACACAAATCCGGCGTTTATAACCAGATACTTCATGCTTGATTTCTTTCCAGAAAACTATTCCCCAATTTTTGAATGTCCAATCGACATGTGTTCTGACCCGCTTTAATCTTTTTTTTATTTAGCCCGCCGCTCTCAGTCCCCTCATTATTGTTGTCAACGAACTCGAATTTTGACACTTATATTTACACCTTTGTAAAAAATACACATACCTGCCGTCACTTCTCCGATGGATTGCCCACGATTATAATATTTTTCACTTTGTACAAAAATGTATAAGTATAAAAAACAGCTGTGGACCTATATGTGGGACGGTAATAAAATTTATTAATTCTCGTACACCTCCCATTACCGAGATTTATTACATTATTGGTGCTGCGATAATGTTACAAGAGACATAAGTGCAACCTGCAATACATCTCAGTGTCATATCATATGCATTTTCTCTACTACCGGCCCAAAACGTGGAAAAGATCAGCGTTTTATGAAAATATTTGATATTTGCTTATTTACTTACATAATTGTCAAAGTTGTCCATTGCTATATTAATGTATTATTATTTGACCACCCTAAGGATGTAAAATTACATCCCGCTAGAGAGCAACCAACTTAAATTGCACTTACCAGGGCAGTAATGACTTACGTAGCCGGTACTAGGGATAGACGTTACTTAAAAATGCATTTTATTTCCATTCATATTACATTTTGAACTTTTTACAATATTCACATCTACATAATATGTGTGTACATATAGAAATACTAAGGTATAATTATTTAACCGTAGCATGAAAGTTATAGATTCGTTTGACGTGATAGCCTGTAGCTTCCTACCAATCTGATGGAATACAACATTAGACTTCGTATTATTTATTATATGATAACACTTGAAATTTGTAGTTGGCTTGGTTAAGTTGCTATTTTACAATGAAGCGGTAGCGGTGGGTGATGGTAGGTAAACGGAAGGATGCGGATAACAATTCGATTCCCTCGTGCATTTTCCTCACATTGCGCTGTGCAATGGAGATACAGCAGGAAACCGAATCGTTGTCCACGTCCTCGTATTGAGGTCATCAGTCACCACCACAGCATTGAAGGAAAGCAAACATAAAGTCAAAGCAAAATTAATATACTATAATAATAAATTCTTAGAAATGCATATAAGAAAGCAAAAATAGTAAGCCAAAAATGGTGGGTTATCTTAAAAGCAATTAACAATGTGGGGTAGAACATAAATTTTACATTCTATACTTGAAAGATCGTGCTGTTTGATTACTGGACAGTTAATTGATGCTAAATATTCAATAATGGTAGCAAGGACTGTGGCGTAGTATGGTAAACAACACATAAGTATCGGCACCCTCCGCACCACACAAGTTTAATTTATTATATAGTAATATAATAATTAGTCCGGGACGGCCGTTTCGAGGACACGAATGGTCCTCATCATCCGTCCCGGTCCCCGTCATCAGGCCGTCCCGGACTAATTATTATATTACTATATAATAAATTAAACTTGTGTGGTGCGTAGGGTGCCGATACTTATGTGTTGTTTGCTAAATATTCAGATGTTATAGTTAATATCTTGAAAACCATTAAAAATAGGTATCTGAAACCCTACTATGAATCAATGTGGAATATCCTTTCCAGTCCAAATAGTGTACATACCACGTTTGATTTGAAAAAAAATGAGTTTTTTCAGTTTTTCAGTGAAAATATCTATATTTGGAAACAGTTGGTAAACATTCTGAATAAAATTTAATAACAATAACAATAAAGTGCGGTATCTTCATCTTCATAACATTCTGAAATATTTATTATTCTCTACAAGAGCGACGTACATGCTAAAATTTCAACATGATCTTAAATATCGAAAACGGCTAACTTTAGGGGTAAGGCGCCCTAATACAAATTATTTCCATGCGGTGTGTACAATCGATTAAGCTGATCAAATGTATTTCATTGTATTTAAAAGAAGAAAGTTGGTAACCACTTCCGGTTCAACCGGAAAGTTTTCGTAGGCGAAAATATTTTAAATTAATACGTCTAAATGATTTTTGCCTGTTGTCTATTTATCTTATTATATGAAACGGGATTTTTTGCAAGTATTTTGACTAAATCACGTACTCGAATACTGTGACATTGAAACACTGAAACACTTCACTATACCCTCTACCACAAAAACTTCACTGTCACTGAACGAACGTTTCGATAGCTAAGCTATTATCTTCAGCAGCAATACTAGTACTAGTACTCAGTATTGCTGCTGAAAATGATAGCTTAGCTATTGAAACGTTCGTTCAGTGACAGTGAAGTTTTGTGGTAGATGATATAGTGAAGTGTTTAGGTATCTTGACCTTACCTGCTTGGGATGTGTAAAACTGAAGGTTTTTTATAGTTCGGTACGAAACGCAACGGTACCTTCTTTTAATTATCTAGCATTTTATTTACAATATCAAAAAGTAGTACATGCTTTTCTTATGAAGTTGCGTTTTTTATCGCCAAGATATCGCTCACTATATTTACTTGCATTCGATGAATTACAAACTAAGGAAAAGCAATTTACAACAGCACTATAAATATTTACTCTGTTTATTTTACCATTATTCTCTTACAGGTAGCCGTCATACTATTAGATACTCAGGGGGCTTTCGACAGTGAAAGTACTGTTAAAGACTGTGCCACAGTATTTGCTCTCAGCACCATGATTAGTTCTGTACAGATATACAATTTATCACAAAATATTCAAGAAGATGACCTGCAACATTTACAGGTATGACGTACACGAATTCTCTTCAACATTGCTAACTGCTGTGTAATTTTATAGCTTTTTACGGAGTATGGACGTTTAGCTCTAGCAGACACAGGCGCATCGCCTTTCCAACGGTTACAATTTTTAGTTAGAGATTGGAGTTTCCCATACGAAGCTGAGTACGGGGCAGTAGGAGGTAAAAAGTTACTAGATCGACGATTACAGCTGAACGACCATCAGCATCCAGAACTACAAAGTTTGAGGAAGCACATCAAATCTTGCTTCAGTGAAATCGCCTGTTTCTTAATGCCACATCCAGGATTAAAAGTTGCCACTAGTCCTACATTTGACGGACGACTTTCCGGTAGATTGAATTAAATAACGCCAATATTGTTTCGATACTGAAACATCTTATGGCTTTCAGAAATTGATGCAGATTTCAAACACAGCCTTCAAATCCTCGTGCCAATGTTACTCGCACCAGAAAATCTTGTTTTGAAACGAATCAATGGTCAGAAAGTTAAAGCCAGGGACCTAGTGCAATACTTTAAATCCTATATTCAAATTTATAGTGGAAACGAGTTACCAGAACCAAAGTCAATGCTTGTAGTGAGTATTAAACTTTAGTTTTACCGAGTGCGTTTTAAGACTATATATTACAATAAACAGGCTCTTAGAGTTAGAAGAAGGGGCGTTAATTCCCATGTGGTTACTTAGTTATTGCGTTGAAAGAACGCAAAAAATCATATTTGAAGTAACTTAATAACTTCAGGAATAAATTTCCCATAAATATACGTACCTCGGGATCAGTCGCGCTTTGGCCAATTTGATTACAAATTTTTAAGATATGCTCTAGCTTTCATACTGATTAAGAATATTCACTTTTAATAATCCTCCTAAAATGTTTCTGCAACAAATGTTAATACATCTATTTCGGTCAGGTACACTGCCTCTAAAACGGCTGAATTTTGTGTTTTTCTAATCAAACGTATTTATTCTAAAATTACGTGATCAAAGACAATCATTGTGAGTATACCAATACCAATATTTAAAAAGCATATTATAATGTTCATTTGATGCTAGTACTTCCATATAAGAAGTAGAAAGTTGCCTACATTTTACACGTAAAATAACTAATCTAGAAGTAAATAGTTTGGTCATATACATAAAAATATCCGATTTTTCGAGAAGACTAACAAAAGCTATCTAACTGCTTTGTTTGAATATTTATCAATAATGAAATAATTCAATATTTTTATCGTGATACTAAATGCAGTTTACAGACTACAATAAAAGTAGACATCGATAATTTAAAAAAATTTAATTTTTTTCTCTAAACAATTTGAAATCTCAGCAACTAATTAGTTTCACAGTTGCAATGTAACCTATGTAATTTTTGTTATTCTCGCAGCAAACCTATGATCTGCGATTCACGCCATTATTTTCAGTAATTTACTACTTACGGTTCTCCTTTGCGTTTAACTAATAATCACCGGAAAACCGAAAATTTCAGATTTCGATGATACTCTTAAAGAGCACAAAAACTTCCATAATTTTAAAATTTTTGTGATTTTGGAAACTAAAACATCAATTTTTTTAGAACATAATTTGAAGTATATTATATAGTCTTAGGAATTATATAAATTATTTTCGGAAAAAATACATAACGATATACCGGCTACTCCATACCCCCTTTTTTCTGTTACAAGTTCTTTTTTTTTAATTTATTCAAAATAGTGTCGCTTTTATGTAGAAAACGTATAGTTCGTAAGAATCCCTGTATCAGAAAAAGTTTTGATAAAATTTTTCTAGTCAAAAACTAAACAGATCTAAACGTAGCACCAGTGCTGTGTGTACTTCAGATGTCTACAGTTTTTTCGCATAATAATGAATTGGTATATTTGGGCGGTATTCCTATTATTTTTCGTATGTGTGAGGAGCGTTGGTCAACGAAGTTATTCAGGACCCTAAGTAATCGTATATGTTATGAACTTCCGCGATCACTGTCCATGTAGGTAGTGGCTGGAACCTCGGAAGTTCAAAGCAGGATGCAGTGCTAAATGCTACAACCTGGAGTTCTAGCCCCAGATACCAATGCATAAAGAGTTGTCATCCTCCAAGAAATACTCAATCGAATACAATTTGAATCGCTACCGTAGCATGTGAAGCGTTTAAAGTATCGGCCGTTAAAGAAACGGAATTTTACAAAAATCTCAAACTGTCACAATTAAAGATGAAAATCAGTTAAGATCGGGGCGTGACTTATATCATTTTGTGATTATCTAATATACGAATGCATATACTATGCGCGCCTCCTTATCCCTAGTAATGCGACGTATTGCTGTTACACTCGTAAGTTACGCCTCGATCCACACTGACATTCGTCTCTAGTCACAATTATCTCAAAAAGCAAAATAGGTGGTTATAGGGAATATTTAAGAAAGTTGTCATGAATTGAAGAGAAGAATAATATATATGATATTCTATTAAAAAAAAATGTATCGTTTGAAGTGAAAACTGAATATCCTATATACGTGGACATAATTTTGTGTTGTACAGAATTCGTCATTTGCTATTTGAAAACTTTATATTTTCTTTAATATTATGTGTAGTTACAAGCTGAAGTTTCTAAGATGTCATGGCGAATACAAATAAAATTTGTATCTTACGCTATTTGATCTGCCATACACATAGTTTTTGGAAATCAAAAGGAAAAGAATAACAATTAACAAATGTTAATTAACTGTTTTATAATACATGCGCTCTTTGACACGCCAAATTTCTAGTAACTTTAGCGGACATGCATATATATAGATAATTTTTACAGGCTACTGCCGAAGCTAATAATCTATCGGCTGTCGCGGATGCTAAAGAAATGTACGTTAAATTAATGGACGAGGTATGTGGCGGAACAAGACCGTACTTGAACACAAATACCATGGAATCTGAACATAGGAGAGTTAAGGACAAAGCATTACATCAATTCCAAAGCAAGAGAAAAATGGGAGGCGAAGAATTTAGTGAAAAATATAAGGATCAATTGGAGAAAGTAATACTCTATTTTTTGTTTATTAACGTAGAACTAACTTAACGCCCAGGATTCTAATATAACATTGTTTGCTCTAATATATTTGTAGGATTTGGAAGAAACATTTGAGCAGTTTAAATCTCACAACGAAAGCAAAAATATCTTCAAAGCGGCAAGAACGCCTGCAGTGTTTTTTGCTTTGGCTGTGTTATGTTACATTTTATCGGGTGTGTTCGGACTTTTCGGTGCCTATCCAATTGCCAATACGTTTAATATAATCATGGGTATCGCACTTCTAACATTAGGCTTATGGGCATACATTAGGTAAGTTTCATTATTACAATTTAATAAATTTGATTAGCCGTAAACTATTTTTTTTGTAAATTAAAGAAGCTGTTTTAGTTCACATAGTGTTCCAATTTTGAAGTATGTAATTGTGGAAAATTAAATAGATTGTTTGTCACCGATGCATTTTCAGCACTTAACCAAAAGATCGGTAACCATCCAATATAATATTTACATTTTGTCAAGTCAGTGATCACAAATAAATCTATGGAAAATTATACTCGGAGCAGCAAAAGTATCGATGGACATCATTGATCGTAAATGCCGTCATAAATATATTACGGTGTTGCCAAAACAGGTTGAGAATTGCATATAACCTGCCATTGAATTAGATTATGTCGTTTATCATGGATTTGGATTATATTACCAAAAAAAGAAACGGGGGTGATTTTATTGACACGTTACATCAAGAAAACTAAATGTTATTGTTGTCAATATTTTTGTTACTACTATTAATTGAAATAACAAAGAGCACCTGGGGATCAATGTACACTGCCGTTCAGAGAAGTTCGGTCGGTTGGTAAAAAAACATGAAAAGGTTACAGAAACAAACGAAACTAAAAACAAAATGCAATTTTATTGTATGTACAGGTAAAAAAGACAAAAATAAATAAATAAAAAGTTATTCTGGCCTAATATAACACACTGAACATTATATTTTTTTTTTTCATCGAAAAAACCTCCTTTGCTGTTAATCACCGCTCGAACTATTCTAGGCATTCTTTCGATAACTTTTGTTAAAGCGGATTGTGGAATATTAATCCATTCATGTTGCAGAATATTCTGTAAATGTTCTTGTGAAGTTGGGCATATTTTTCGGATCCTCCTGTCCAGTTCATCCCACGACAACTATATAGGGTTCAAATCTGGGCTTTATGGGGGCCATGTCATTACTTTCAGGGTGTGCTGTTCTTACACACTAACGCAGTATGTTTTGAGTCGTTGTCATGCATGAATGTAAAGTTACGGCCTATTATACGCATTTCTGATGACACTGCATGATTCTGGAGTATTGCAAAATAATTTTCCTTCCTCATTACACCCTGCACTCTGCATAAATCTCCCGTCCCAGCAAAGGAGAAACATCCCCACACTAACACAGAACTACGCCCTTGCTTCACTGTAGGCACAATGCAGTTCGGGATCACTTTTCGGTTTTAGATCTTCGGACATAAACTCGTCGATTTTGCCCAAAAACCTCAAACTTTGACTCGTTACTCCAAAGCACGTGTTTCCAATCATCTAACGACCAATCTAGATGAGAAGGGGCCCACCGTAGCCGTTTTGCTCTGTTGCCCCGACGTAATAATGGTTTTCGAATGGCAATGCGTCCATGAAGGTCCGCTTGTTGAAGTCGACGTTTTACCGTACTCACCGAAACTTGTTCTTCACGGTCGCGATTGACTTCGGCTGCTATTTGTGGCGCCGTTAATTTTCTATTGCGTTTGCTTAATCATACAATTCTCAAATCTTCAGCTTTTCTTGTTTTCCTAGATGCTCCAGGACGAACACGATTTTCTATAGTTCCAGTTGTCCGATATTGCTTTATGATGTCATTTACTGTTGAACTTCTCATATTTATTTTTTCAGCAATTTGTCGCACCGAATATCCTTCTTCAAACAGCGTAATAATGCGTGAACGTTTTTCTACACTGGTAGGCTTGCCACGTGCCATTTTGAAGTAAATGTTCTTAAAACTTTCGCGCAAAAACGACAGATGCACACCAACACACGTTTAACAGTAAAATGAAGCAAATTTATGTCTTTACGCCTGCGATAAATAAACAAGAATGATACTGCGGTATATTTCCTAAATGTATTGTTCGTTAATAATCCCCAAACGACCCGTTTCAAAAGATCGGTACTTTTGAGAAATTCTTGGAATGATAATAAAAGGGACTTTATTGTGGTTGTCGCAATATTCTATATCTACTTTACATAATAATTTATGGCTTTAATCCCTTAGAAAAGAATGTACGCTAAATATTTTTCTAATTTTATGTATTAATAATTGTATACAGTGTGATATAATAGATTTTTATTAAAATATTAACGTAGCAATACATAAATGAGCTCCAAATGGTTAAAAGAAAAATGTGGATATATTAAATTATCAATCCGAAAAATGACATTATATCTGTATAATTATGACATACTTTTTATTCCTTTTTTGGATCCTATGGATTATTACGAAGTGGTTTGTTTTATGTTTATCTGCCTCTAAAATCAACTGGTTTTGAGTTGTTTTGATTTTTATATTCCTTTTTTCTACTACAATGTTCTTTTTAAGATTACATAACAGAAATACAATTTAATGAATTTGTCATATCTATACCTGAGACAATGGAAACTTCATACTTTCCAATAACAACCGAATTTAGCTTATCACATACAGGGCGTTCAGAGTTTAAGATTCAATTTGTGAATATTCAACTCAAGGAAATCGATTTTTTCTTAATGGAACGCACTGTATACGAGTACGTTATCGTGAATACTCTGTACCTATCTTGTATAGTGTAAAAATGGACTGCTACTTGTATATTGTGTGTATTGTGAAACTAGTCCAAACTAATCCAGGTACCAAGGGTATCAATACGATACGTAAATTGGTCCAGTACAAATTGTAAACTGTCCAAAGAAACTGTAAATTGGCCTAGTACAGTAAACTAGCCCAGCACACATTGCCCGAAAGTAAAACGAGAAAAAAATAAAAACCTACAAGGTACGTATCTAACATCGAAATAGGTGAAAGAGGCGTAGACGGTACTGTATATAATTAAATTTGACGACTGGCGGGTAAGATCCAGATAAATCCTGATATACACAATTACAATATTCTAGAAACCATACATCTTCCACTAAGCAGTAACCAAGTATACTCAAAAATCACAAATTCCCAGAACTTTAAAAGTAACTTTTAGCAAACCGACCAAGCATGTTCAACGTCCAGACATGGGAAGTGCATGTAAGAACATCACCTTATCATTTGCTAGACGTCGCAATTATATCAATCTTCGTGAAACATCCGGATAATCCCTAGAGGCGAAAGGTTCTATCTCTATCCATCAAAATTTATAATGGGAGGTTCTACTTATTTTTCATCATATACGACAATATTACATTTAAGTATTTATTTGGAAATAATGTTCATCAATAGGATAAAAATCAAATAAGATGTATTACGTATTTCCTAAAATCTGTATTGAGCTCACAGCTCGAACATTAATGGTAGGCGAGTGACTTGCAGGTGCCTGGAGTTGTTTGGGGAACCTGAAGAGTGAGGAACACGTTCGTAGCACAGGCAGCAAAGTTATTCTTTATATCTATGGAACTAGCTTATAAATGAATCCTTACCAACGCTAGTATGACGTACATCGATATTTACGCTGCTCTGAGTACAATAATCGTTTATTAACGTTTGCAGCTGCTCTTTCATTGATAATACAAAAATCAGATAAAAAATTATCATGAACACACAATTTCGCTAACAATTGCTTGTCTATTTTATTTACAGGTATAGCGGCGAATTAAGAGAAATTGGAATACAAATCGATGAAGTCGCAAACTTCATATGGGAAAACGTAAGCTTTGTTGTTTTACTATCTTCTCTTATGTTAATTCTAATAAAGTTACCAGGATTTTTCTTTATTAATATATTTTCGGAAGAAGTACTTTGTTATTGCTAGGACTAAATTTTAACATCTGGTTTCCAATAAAAATTTAATTTTATTCCCCCCTCTTTGGCTTTTTCACTTATATTAATTTATCACAATACTAAAGGTACGGTATAAAAGTAACAACATGATAGAAATGTTTCAAGCCTTATAACAGAACTGACAGCGTTAAGCTATCGCAATCCCCAAATTTCCAATTATTTGATGTTAATTTAAGCAACAATAGTGTTCTACCTATTACATAAAAATCTATAGTGGTAAACCTAAACCTATAGTGGTACCTCGGTTTGCGGAATTATTTGGTTCAAAAAATTTGTCGTAACTAGGATCGAAATTTCTTGTAAGAAATAAATGAAATGATCCATTTTCATAATCAAGCAATAATAAAAAATAACATTTTGCCCATTTTAAATACAATTTAGGATGCAGATGATGTTACATTGAGAAATTAATAAAAACATATATATGAGATTGAAATTAAAAAAATAACTTCACTTACGTACAATATAATATACTCCTTTTGACGTATGGAAAACGGTGTGTATAAGGTGATTTTTTCACTCAACTGTTTAATAGTAATGTGTGTAATAGTGAAGATTTCTTAAGAAAATTGATATTGAATTAGACTGTATGGATAAAGACACCGATTAATGGCACTTCATCTGCGCGAACCACGTGTCAGAAGAAAGTATAGACCACTTTGGAAATATTTGATAAAGAAACCAAATGTATAAACATTACCTTACTAAAAATACTTCGCACATATTTATGCCTGAATTAGATTCTAGGAATGTGCCTTCCGATTCTGATCGTAATCAGCTTACCTTCATATTACTGTAAACATTGCAATGATCGAAAATTGTGGAACAAAAAACTTTGGGTTGAAGCATTTTCATCAAAAGTTGGCCATCTTCGGTGATTCATACTTCATAATAAGCTATGAATATCAACAAAAATAGTAGTATTCATTTTTCGGTTATAAAAACAATACGAAAACATAATTATCATCATTGTTATTTGAGCATTTTTTCTTATCACTGTTACGACGCCGGTTCAATAGTTTATCAAGAAATATATGTGTGCGAAACATGCATCAATTTATTAAAAAGTCATTTCATTTTGTTCAGTTTAAGCTGTGTATATTACTTAATGTTTAGCTACGTGTTTTTTTTATTTAATCAAAATTTGTGCATGAAACAGTATCAGTAAATTATTTAACTATTATATGAAATATTTCATCGATGAT
The DNA here is from genome assembly GCA_902654985.2 of Oryctes borbonicus. Taxonomy (NCBI): domain Eukaryota; kingdom Metazoa; phylum Arthropoda; class Insecta; order Coleoptera; family Scarabaeidae; genus Oryctes; species Oryctes borbonicus. The sequence goes on along the minus strand of LR736867.1, from coordinate 6,118,375 downwards.
TATGTGATTATATTTAAATTCTAAAAGCCGAGTTGGTGATTAATTTTTCTGTTTTTAGATTAAAGTAAGAAAAGTATCTTTAATCATTTTTACGACGTTATAACTTTTTGGTCGACTAACTATACAAGTGCTTATGGTTGCTTTACGTAGAAGGCTACGTCAAAACTGTTTATGGGGAGTGATGCATCGTGATATTACCTTAAGCTTATTAATTATTTTCGTATCTACACCAAGCTTTATGTTGCTTTGATAAATAAAGGATTTTGAAGAAGTATGTCTTCGATTTTTGTTTGACTTATTCCGGCTTAACACGGTTAAGAATTGAATTTGTATAATTATGAAATTGCGTTTAGCGTTTGCGTTTAAGCATTCCTTTTGACTTCAAAAGCGTTTAAATGTAACCAAATAGGAGACTTATTTGAAGTAATAGTGTAAATAGTTTACTGATGTTGTTTAAGTAAATTTAAATTACTCGACACATAAAAAAGCTTCTAAATGTGATTTATTTTATGTTCCTATAGCATGCTTACTTTAAAAAGAGAAAAACAAGAAAACGTAGGTACTCGCTAGAATTTTTAATTTCCACTTCACTGCAAAAAGAAGACATTTAAGTGTATTGCAGTTTAATCAGGTCAACTCATTAGAGATTAGATGTTACCTTAAAAGTCATCTTTTTACTGTCAGAAAAATGTACCCAATATATAAGATATCTTCAAATACATGAGCTTGATATATAAACTTTATATGAAGAAATTATACGCACAAATGTGAATGTCGGAAATGAAGCCTCGCAACGCAGGTACATGTTTGTACTACCATCTGAGAACAAAAACCATAAACGAATGCTAAAACAAAAAAAAATTAAGAATTTTACATTTATACAAATATTCGCTAATTAATTTAACTTATCGCAAATAAAAGTCGGGAGAGCACAGAATTAATTAAAAAGAAAAAAACATTCACTGACTAATACTGTAAGCGTTTTGCTAAAAATAGAATTCACACACATTTTATTGTTGCACGCAAAAAGAGGAAGTACCTGCCTATTGTAGGAGCAACATTAGATTTCAAGATATGCAAAAGTTGCTATTAGGATTGACAAAATTCAACTGTATAATAGATGTTTATAGTTTATATATCAAGTTTCACACATTTTATTTATAATCACGTCATTAAAACATAATAATTATTAATATTGCCATGTATGTGTACTTTTATAGTTCATGAAACCCACGTACCAAAACTTTATAGAGAAAGGTATGCAGGAAATGGCTGTACGAGCAGCTGAAGCAGCAATCAGCAATTCTACTAATACTACAACTGTTCCGAACGGAAAACTCCACCAATCGTGATGTTCCATCATTCTGGTCCGCCATAGCAGTCATTTAAAATCTCCTCAGATTCACTATAATTTCAGCTACGTTCACAAAATCTTCAATTAGACCAATTTACAATGATAAATATGTCCCACCGATATGTTAATGAACGGATTGCGTTAGATTTGTTACTTTGTTTGTTAAAATGACTATTAAAATGTTTTCGTTATTGTAGTCTATTTAGTATGTTAGTATTATATGTTATAATAAATACACTTTTCCAAATTTTATTGATATATGAAGCTATATAAAATATTTGTTGCATGAAACATATCTTTATCTTTTATTGTATTGGTCTTCCTTTTTTACATTGTTTAAATTTTCCCTTTGAACGTTGCCAAAATTAGAACTTTTCAGAGAAACTTAAAATGCATTAAATAACAGTATTTGTCTATGAAGATTAAGAAACTGATCCAACTTCTTGTATAACATATCCTATACATTTCTTATGCACGATATAAGCCAACTCTATTGTTCTTTTTTATGAGGATTTTGTGAACGTAGCTAAGAGATTATAACTATGTGATACATTTTGGGCAATGCTGGTATTATACAATTTATTTTTGTTTTTTATGTAAATATGGTCTTGGTAATAAAACTTTTTTGAGACAATTCTTGACATTAGTTTAGGACTTTCTACATACACATTTATCTTTTTCTTTACTATTTTATACTCTTCACTGTTGTGTACAGCTTGCAACAATACTACAATTAAAAACTGTTTCAGGTTATACATTTTATTTGTATCGTTGTTTCTCAATTTATGTACAATTCATAAACAAATCCGTATAATCTAAAACTATACATTATTGATTCTTGAGATAAATTTGTGATATATTTATTTATTTTAGAATTTGTGATCGCATGAATTTCAATCAAAACCAAACGTGTATGCAAAATTTTCAAATCCAAAAATAATTTTAAATTAGAAGAATTGAGAAACAGTGTTTACACGCATTTTAAGAATTGTAGAGTATTTACTAATTGAAGTAAGTGAATATTTTGTTGTACTTGTTTTGGTTCTGTTTACAATTATCTGTTATTATTATTAATTTTCAATTTGTCTTATAAATACTAACATTGCAGAAATTGGTTAAATATAGTAAACTCGGAAAGAACACCTAAGTGCCTATGTGTTTTGGTTTTATTTATTATTCAAATTGGTAACTATTCGATATGACGTTATAATCATTATGGTAAATGTTAAATAGTTACTAATTTCTTTATATGTAATTTATTGTCTTTATATTATTGTCTTGTAAATGTGTTAAAATAAAACAATTGATAATATTGTAAAGCTAGTTATAGTTTCTATCAGTATCTTTAACAGAGCTTGTGATTCAAAATAAGAAATAACAAATATAAGAAACACTTAAAACCTTACCTATAAAATAGTATAATGAAATAAGCACACATCGTACACATAACTACTGTTGTCTATACATTAACGCAAATATATAATACGAACGAAAATATTTTTAGTATTGCTGAAAGAAAGATATTAGCTTTGGTCCATAATTATATCGAAATTTTCATCCATTTTGCTGTAATTGAAGTATTTACGTGGAAACATCGTATTTTGTAGTTAGAAATTATTTATTAAATGTACAAGAAAATAAATATTAGGGCTCAAATTAAAAAGCAAAATGCTGTTGTTATAAATTTTTAAATACCTATAAATAACATGTATGTATAATATACCATTTGTTTTGGGTTTGTAATAAATTGATATTTTTATATTGTATATTATTCCGTTTCACTATTCATTCTTCATTTCATTTTGCTGTTTTTTTTTTAGTACTGTTTGCCCTTTCAACGTACTTGAATTAAATGGAATCAAAAATAATATGCATCTGTAAGGCAGTTATAAATCATAAAACGATGGATACCAAAACATTTTAAGTATATTTCTTTGTATATCCTTATAATGCATTATGTTGATAATAAAAACTTATTTTATACAGTTTGAGATTTACTTTTGATAACTTCTATAAATGCAGCATGGAAAATAAGATACATACATTCTATATATTACACCTATGTTTCCCAGAAGTAGTCCATATGCACCCCCCATGTTATCACCCTGTGACTTCATATCAGCCTCGAAAAAAATGGAGGTCCAAAAGATTTAAATAGGGGCACATCAAACCATTATCAACATTCAAGCGTTTTGTAAATGACATAATACACCTAACACAGATTGTGTGCACATAATACTGGTAATAGCCATAGAAACTACTTAATTGATTTTGAATAAATTTGTTTATGTGTCTATGTATCTACTTTGTGGTATCCTACAGATGTTTCATGTTCAAGTTTTCATATAAGCAACAGCGCACCGTCTAAATACACACCATGTCTAGACTTGCTGAGAAGCAATTATGTATGAGTGGTAGAGACAAATATTGAGTTTGAGAAGAAAAGTGGTTTAAAAATAGGCGAGACAATGTAAGTATAGATGTAGAGATTTATTCTATCTGGAAGAATGAAATGTACATTTGGTTTTCTGCTATTAAAGCAATATACATAAACATATTACAGCAGCGTTGTATAAATAAAATCGATCAACCATTATCTAGTATCCAGACGAGTAGAACAATGTAATACCGAATAAATGTCAGAAATGGTATTAAATACATTGGAAAAATTTGAACTTTCGAAAGACCAAGTTTTAATGTTTATATTAGATGGTGCCGCAACTATGTGTTCTATAGGCCGGTCTTTCAAGAAGCAGTGTGGTAGCTTATTAGATATTATTTTAAATCCCATCTTGGGACAGAACAGATTGGTAGATGTTGCCCTGTGGTAGATGCATTAACTTTGTACTCGCTAGAGTATAAAGGCAGTATTGCTCAAATCCCCAAAACGTATTCACGAATTGTGTCGTCTCACGTCGCCACTCCATCGCGTAGTTCAATATGCAAAGCATAAATTTGCGCATATATTACGAATTGCACATCCGAACGACTACTATACCGACGGCTGTGAAGTGCACGAAAAGTGGCGAACTTTCATAATAACAATTTAATTTGATATTCAAATATGTTTTGAATATTGAATTCGATATGTCCCATCATATATCAATCATGCAATTTCTCTTTAGACAAAATTGAAATTAATTGGAACGAAGAATGGAAAATGATGAATTTTTATTATGTAATAATATAATAATAATTCCACGTATTTACTGTTATAATCGTACCCCGATGCAATTTGAATTTATTGAATTATTACATTATAATACAAAAAAATGATATATTTTTTTTGCCAACACATAATTGAAATGTTTGAATTTTTTTTATTTCATTATTACATTAATTTATTTGAATTTTTTAAAATTCAAATTCATAACAGAGCAACGTTTTTTACCCGGATTGCGAAATTTATTTTCTCCAGGAGTACTTTGAAGCGCATTGACTTCGTGAACAATCCGCTCAATACTTCTTATTGATACACCGATTGCATTCGAAACACATTCCTTTATATCTGATAAGGACTGTTCTGCGGTTTTTAGATCAATAAATCAAAATAAAAAAAAATAATTAAACATTAAAAACTATTTCGCGCGCTTGACCATTAATCACTTTTCCTTCACCCACGGAACTCATATTGATACGACACTGACAACTGCTATACAGTAACTGAATGGGACAGATGGGTGGCACGTTTCATAAATACGTTCACGGCGCATTCCCACCGCTCGCCAACTTATACTGCCAAAGCTGTATAAACGACAACACTCCCTCTCTTAGTTAAAATCTTGCCGCGGAAATCGAGCGGCCAAAATGCGTATACGATGCCTAAATTAGTTGTTTGGTCAGGCGTCGTACTGTTACCATAAGAATCAAAGCCGCAGCGGCCCAAAGATTTAATTTCAAACTATTGTACGTTATAAGTAAAAAATTCACTTCGAAGCCGCGAGATACTTAAACTGTATTTTGGTAATAATAAATTTAAGTAATTTTACACATGAATTCAGTTGCATTTTTAAAGGATATGTCAGGAAGAGCACGCGGTCTTGCGGCCTTATACGGCCCCTGACTAACATATTCGGAAACAAACCCTGCGCAACATAAAATTATATTCATGCAAAATGAATATTCAGTTTGTAATGCCCGCGATGCAAGTTTGGGTTTTCAAGTTGCAGGAGCTTTGATCAAATTTCCGGGGTTGTGAGGCAGTCGAACCATCGCGCGCAGTCCTCTGTTACGTCTCACACATCGACGAGGCAATGATTTAAAAGATGACAAGGAAATACTGCATTGCAACAACTTATAAAAAATTATCATGCTTATATTTTACAGTTTATTAAGATGAAAACAAAAAACAGTTTATATCCATTAATATTTGGTGGTGTACTGAATTTACCCCAAATCTACCCAGTTTTTGGATAAATACCCAGAATTTTATTTCCCGGCATATTGCCATCACTGATTCTAACCATTCCCAAGAAAACAATTGAAAATCGTCGAAGTTTCAAGTGTACATTTCATCCTTTAAATGTAGGGTTTTGCCAGGTCGGTAAGATGTTTCACATTCGATGGGTCCTAAATTTGCCGAGTGATTGACACCTTAGCATCTACCGTTGTAAATAGAAATAGAACTATGTAAAAAGAAGAACTACTACTCGTACTATCTAAAACAGCATTGTGGTCGATGTTATAATCAAATTAGTTTTTCATATATTGCGGATAGACGACCGAATGAGAATTTTTATGGCGATCTCTGCGTAGTCCTTGTGACTGCAAATATATTTTTCCGAAAACGATAATCCCCTCTCTAATTTTTTTTTTTTGCAAAATATACGGGTATTCCCAATTAGAAGTATTCCCAACGAGTCAATGCTATGAGAAAACCATCTCCCAAAAATATATACAGAAGTCGTAAACAAAATTAAAACCGATGTAGAAGACAATCACTACACTTAAGCGCAGACGAACTATGGATGCGTTAGGGCGAAGCATAGTTTACGTCACTGTTGATATTTTGTATACAGATCGTCCAACAAAGCCTTAGTTAATAGCCAGCAAAATAATATAACGAGTAATTACCGATGTGATGAAACGGGTGAAAACTTTATTCTTCGAGAGTGACGCTGCAGCTTATATGCTTAAAACTGGAAAACTGTTTAAAGACATCAAAAATATGCTGCACTGCCGACGCCCTCCATAGCGTTGCGGAATTTATTAGACAGCAATTTTCGAATGTTATTAAATTAGTTAAACGCACCAAGAAAGTTTCCTTGAAAACACCTACAAGAATTGCTCTATACAAAGACAAATGGCCAGCAGTTTCCTTACTTCCGTCACCAGTCGTAACAAGATGGGGAACGTGATTAGAAACCTCTTCATTTAGGGCAGACAATTTGGAGAAAGTTGCTGATGTAATAAACAATTTAAATGAGGATGCATAAAACATAAGCAAATGTAAAACTCTGTTACAGGATCCATCTTTACAAACTAACTTACATTTTATTAACGAACATTTTCGTGATTTACCTCAAAAAAAAATTAAAGAATATGTCTGGCGATTTTGGTCATTCTTTATGTAAAACATTCGATGCAATTTTTATCCGCGACCTGGATTTGTGAATATGTTCTATACCTAAAGATGTTCTAACAAAAAGCGAACACATTTCACAACAGAAGTCTGTTTTAGTAATTATTATTAATAAATCACTTCTAACATTGTTTGATCTTTTTGCGATATTAGGAATTAAACCGTGCTTACCGTTCGACGCATCTACGCCTCTGATTTATATTTATATTTAGGTTGAGTGTCTCTAGTCAGACAAACGCGCAGAAGTATTATCGTCTGACTGTGTACCACTTCCCCTAACGCATATGCACCCCGCGGTTGGACAAATGTATCGTACTCCTTTTTCCAAAGCATCGGCGATAAAGGCGGTCGTCGATCCGCAGCATGGTTATTAATTTCGGTAACACTAATAACGAGAATTACAGTTCTTCTTACTAAATCTGTTTATGATAATAGTAATTAAAGAAGGAAAAAAAAATCACAACAACCAATAATGTCTTTACCAAATTACAGATCCATTGGTGTTAATGACGATGCTTTTCAACTATACTACTACTTCCAAAAATTGTTAGGCTGAAGTAGATAAGAGGAATATAAAATAAAACTTTTCTTTCGTAAATTGTTTAATAGATATAAGCATATGTATATAAATAGCATACATGACATTAAAGAAGGATTTAATATACGTACTACATAAACTGTCTTTTTGCAGAAAATATATAACTAGAAAACAAGATGGTTCTGAAATATAAAATATATGTATATATATAATTAAACATAATAATCCATCACATTAGTTATTTACATTCTCTTCTTACGTTATTTTATCATCAATAGAAATTGCACGTACATTTTTTTATTTTGCGACATGCAAAACATTTATTATTTTACTTTAAGTCGAGGCGTCGATCTCGATTTAAATTATTAGGTATCATTCATTCCCTTTTATATATCTATAATTTTTTATAAAAACTGTGCGTTTAATATATATATATATAATATCCTTCCAAATAATAGAAACAACTGATTAACATATAGTTTGATTTATTTATATAAAACATGTAGAATACAGTTATATTAAAAAGGTACAAGTAATGTAGTGCGTTTGTATTCAGCGGTGCAAATATTCATGCAATTTAATACTATTTTTTGTTTTTTCTGTTATCGATATAAAACAGACCGAGTACAAAATCTTTTTATGCTTAATTTCTATTTTCTTTACATTTGTAAAGTGTTTTCTTTTTTAATATAAGTAACATACTTGCGTACAAGATATTAACAACATATAAAGGTCACCAAATATATATTAGTAAACTGATTGTTTAGTTCTTAGACTTTGACTAACATCGAACATGCGTATTAGATTTGGAGTTTCCATAATTTTTGGGTTACATTTATCACATCTGATGTACGCAATAATAGATTATGGCTTATATATTAAAACTAAATCAATTCATTATTTCATGATGGTTTCCTACTTGGCGCCTTTTAAATTTCGCGGATGATTTAAATTGCACGTAAATGTGTCCTCTATTAGCGGAATCACCAACCTAAATTACCCGCGAATTTTACAAACAAAATTGTCAAGTGGGTTACTAATGCTTGGTTTATATCCACACATTTATTTCAAATTCATAAGTGGCCTGAAGTTAGAATTTCAAAATGTGCGATACTTCGAAAAAAAATCAACTAAATATCAAAGTTTTGTATAGGATAAATGTAAATCTAAAAAAGGTAGATTTGCCTAAACAGTAAAAATTTTAAGGCCCTGCGTAATAATAGGTGCACAAAGGCATGGCATTTTTAAGCTGACGTATCATTTGCTTACCTTGAATTTCTTTAAAAAATTCAATTCTGATATAAGCACAATATTTTATTGAAACAAATGATACGCAAGACGGCTCAAATATGGGACCTCTTGCACTACCTACTGTAGAAATATTATTTCCTTCAGTATAACACAAAAATAAAATGTTATTGTATACCTATGTATGTATGTATGTACCTACATACCTAGCTCGAATAATTTTTAACTGTGTGCGATATTGATGACCATATGTGTTAAGAGTCAAAAAAACCTGCATTTACAGGTATAAAATGTACTTATCTATATGTATTTAAAGGTATTAAATATAGAAAATGTGTAGGGATGGCGTTAATATTCATATATATTTCACTCCGTAAATAACGAGATAGTTTTACGTACAAACCATCCTCTAAATATATTTTTGATCCATCAATTAACGATATCATAAGGAGCTTAAAATTTAATATAATTTCAATTAACTGTGAGTATGTAAAGTTCTGTTTCCATTAAATTACAAATCAATCCATCTTCGATTGAATGATTTACATTAATAATAATAATAATAATTGCAAGGACTGTCTGGCATAATATGGCAAATAACACTAATGTATCAACACACTTTGCACCATTCAAATTTATAATTTGATTAATTACAAACAGCTGTTTCGAGAATTCATGGATTCCCATTGTCAACGGTAAGATCGAATTATGTGATAAAAAGAAATTAATTATGGGCGGTTTCGTTTATGTCTTGTGCTTCACTTGACCACTCAATTATCCTGTAACTGAAGATTGCGATGTGCTCCTTGAATCTAGCACATATCGCTCGTTTCATTTATCCAATGTAGGCTTTATCACAGCCACTACATGCAATTTTATAAATTGCGAAGTGAAACACACGTTCATATCTTGTCCCCTAAAAACACCTTTCGATATTCTGCGGAAGAGAAGATTCACAAATTTATCGCGAGCTTCTGCCGGGATTTAAGTCGCGGAATTTCTTTTGTTTGATTTTCTTTGTGATCGACAGCTAAGAGTAACTGTTGTAAGTAGCGGTGGTGACAACGATTCGATTTCTTCGTGTATTTTGTACATTGTACAATATACACAATATGCAAGGAAAATACACGAGGAAACCGCTACTGGTAAATAGCTACATTTTTTATGATTACAAGTTCTTTATTGTACCCTCGTTTACTCAAGGGGGATTTTACCAATTTATTAATTAAGAAATTAATCACGACCATTTCGTGTTATTCAAGGTGGTTAAAATAAGTCAATGTATCAATTAGTGTCTGGTTGCTTTTCTCGTTCTTTTGTTGCTTCTAATTACTAAACTATCGAGAAACGGAAGTTGAATATTCACTTCTTCTTTTATTGCAAATTTTAGTTTTGAATTTTGAAGGAAATGTCCGGGTAGTATTTTTCTTTGTATTAAAAACAGCAAAAATGTCGTCTACATGCAAACCTATTAGACCATTTTCCGTATACTTCGCATGTTTTAATTTTAGGGTGGGTAAGGAATAGGAATGTACAATTAAAAATTGTTTCTTACATCATTGGGCTTTACGGTTGACAATGAGAATCCATGAATTTTTGGTTGTTCCGAATTAATCAAGTTTGTGGTGCGCAGTTTGCCAATATTTTAGTGTTATGTACACCAGCAGTTCTGGAAACATTGTGTAAAGTGAAATTATTGATATAATCCCCAGATTGTATCAATAAGAATTTGAAATTGTTACGTACGGAAGGACCTTTATTTTGCTGTTGGTCCCCAAAAAGTATTTCATAGGCCGAATCACTAAGCAACAAATCCTGTGGATCACAACACAAAGAAATTCGTGGACATAAACTGTTTTCTTCGTATACAAAAGAAAATTGTTGAATTATATTAAAAAGCAAGGTGAATTATATTTTTGTAATTTGTACCCACCGTTGAAAAAGTAAATTCAGAAGTAAAACAATAAGTAACTAACAATTACATGGGAACTATGTTAACCAAACAGCAATGAGGAAAAAATGTATATATAACTAGATCAAAAAAACTGTGCGGTTGAAAATCTTAATATCGCAGAAGCGCAATAGCAAAGTCCTAATGTATATCGCTAGTTATTGTTTTTGTGAATGGATATCTATTAAATACGGTCTGAGAAATCATTTGCGCCTCTCTAGTCCGCTTAATGAAAGTTAAAATACAAATAAAAATTCGTTGACTAAACTCGCATCGCATTTATTTCGTAACATAACTTCTATTAATAACGTTATTTATTGTTATTTATTATTTATTGTACTGATTTTCCGTACTTCTCATTCTCTATTCTTAAATTACATAGCGTCTTTTATAACAAATATAGCAGATACGATTTTTCGAAATTTACGAAAATTAGTTTCTTGACGTATGCGTGTAAACCCTGACTTCGAAATTTACATTTCGAATTGTGTATTATTTAGTGTCGTCTGTAAAACACATACTACCATTGTGGTTTAAATGCAAAGGTGGTTCGAAAAGTGCATTTGGCGAGTAACTGCTGAGATTATACATCACTTAAAATTGGACGTTAAAAGTAGTTTTATAGTTACGTGGGTGTTCAGTGAGGCTATTTCAAAAAGTTATACAAAAATTATTTTGCCAAAACTAGTTAGTTATAGCAAAAGACAGAATTCTTATTTTACATTTGAAATAAATTTTAACCAAACCAGTATTCGTTAGATCATATTTGCTGTAATAATATTTATTATTAAAGTTGTTCATTACATTTTATTACTAATATCAAGTACTTCTTTTCTTTTTCGCAACGTGTCTCACTATACCACAGGTACGGATAACAATAAGACAAATGTCGACCCTTAAAGATCAATAACATAATGAAATTGTATGTGAAGTTAATTAGCTAGATATATATTAAGTAGTTCAAAGTATTTATTTGTTTCCCAAATAGTTTTTATCGCGAAAAGAAAAAAAAGGCTACCCCACTGTTACCCAGAGTCCCCTAGTATTTCAATTTTAAATTATTAATTATCTATATACAAATAAGACTAGATACATATTTAAAATCATAGTGCTACATAAACTGTGCAAGGTGCGCGTACAGGATACTAAAAGTTTTAAAAAATCGCTAATATTGTTTGGATGACCTCATTAGTTTAATCACCCCATTTACAAAATGGTGACATACGTCGCAAAGAAGACCAAAGACGCCGGCAATAACTGGTGACGCTTCGAATTGGTGGAAATGTATTAAAGGTAGAATGTCCATCCTTCCTGGTATGGACATAATATATAGTACATCGTTTAAATTTCATCGGCAAAATTATCCTGATCGTTGTAAACAATATCAAATATGTTAATTAAAATATCTTACCGGGTATTTTTTTAATTAACGAGATACATTCTTAGCTTTTCGATATTTCGAGTGATTTCAGTGGAAACAGAATCTTGCTAAATTATTAACTTTGGATGAAGAATTATGTATCGCTCGTTTTCATTTAATAGTAACAATATAACATATCACACACTCGTAAAATTCATAAGGTTTTTTTTTTTTCAATAGATGAACACATCAAATTGACACTTTACATATTATACAGTATCTTCTTAATTCATTAGATAAATTGTTTTTTAAGCGAATATATTATACGAACGTCTGTATATGTAAAAAAAGTAATCACATCTTAATAAATGAGTTTCGATAATCGCTCGACAAAAGTAATAAGACACAAAAATAAAAATTCGTCTTATTATGATCGATTTTCAAAACTCATATGGTGTATATATAATTTTTACGTTTTTAAATAAATTTACTCTTCATCATTTTTTCTATAGTATATATATACTTATATAATATATTAGATACAATAGTATATAAAAGCTTCTTAGTTTCTCAGCGTACTTTGAAATTTCAGCCTCTTCCATCCCTACTGATTTAATATCCTCTTTCATATATAGCTAATACTTATCTTGATAATTACTCTGTTATCGAGTAATGCATGTTACGCTCTCATCTAAACTACAAACCAATCTCATTAGAAATAGAAATTTTCCTGAAAAACTTATATCTAAGATCTAAATTCTTGGCCCCTAAAATTTCCTTTCACTTTCTATCTAAACACGAAAAGAATGTAGTGTTACAAAACACTTTGGAATTAAACGACGTCTTTCAAGAACTTGCCATCAAGGAAATGACTTTATAACACTCGACTACTTAGACTTAATAAAGTTAGAAAATGGACTTAAAGATCGCTATGTTTATGTGGTGTATATTTTTTATAGATTTATGCATCTACAACCAAAAACAAAGGAAACAGAAAGTATAAATTCCGGAGAAATCCAATGAGCGGAGTGTTATGGAGATAATAAGTTATCGGCTAGGTATATTTTTCAATTCCTTAAAAGTTACCTATACAAGAAATTTCAGAATTAGCTATTGATTGTTAGAGCCTCTAGAGCCAATATGATCAATTCTTTTTGATCTTCGTACAGTCTACTAGCATCTAAAGAAAATTAGAACTTTAATATGCAGAAGTAAAAACAAATGTATAGTTAAGATATATTCTACTCTATTATTTAATTATACGTAATATTAGCGGAGTTAGATACATCTATTTCCCGATTTTTAAAAACATTGTAGAAGTGATACTAAAGAAAAAAGATAAAATGCAGGAAATCCAGAAATATTTAAAATACTGTATTTTATGCCATAATGAGATGAAGAACTTTAACTCCATTATGCAAGCATATGAAACTCTGTTCGAATAGCACTCTAATCACTTGTAAAATAATGTAATTGTATTTAATAAAGGAAAACTACAATTACTATCAACGATTGGATTTAAATATAAATTGATAGGAGCTATAAGTAGTATAGAGTAATTATAAAGATAAATATTTTATCTTAATAAATATTTTAACATTTAATTTGTAGTAATAATAATGTTAATAAACGTCATAAATGTATAATATAAATGTAAATTGAAAAGCTTATATTTAATTTGTGCTTTCTTCCAATACAGTTAAGGGATTTTTTGCGAAACAGACAATCGGAAAACGTTAGAGTTAATTGTTTATTTACTTTCTGAAATCTTTTACTGCCTGGAATAAAGAAAAAGTAAAATAAACAATAGATAGTTTTCCATCACATAACGTACCGTACGTTTGCCTCAATATTTCTCTTCTCTTTGTGTTAGTATCGAACCCCTTTTTTCAACAAATTCGTTTTTAATATCACAATAAAAGTTACACATCTCCGGAATGCTGTTATACAACCGGTAAACGGGGATTTCCCTTAGTTGCATCACTAGCCCATTTGTTAATGTATATTCTCATAGTTTGATATTTTTTCGAAAATTACACTTGTATTTGAAAATTTTAATAATAAGGCATTGAAATATACTTACAGTTACAGATTAATGTGTTACGTGGTTAGTTATAAGTAGTATTTCTCATTTTGTCGTCCATGCAATGGTGTGGTGCTACGATAATGAGGGGAGTCCGAAGAAACCAGGCACTCGCATTCAAGAAATATATGTAGACATAAAGAGAAAAAATTAGAAGAAATGAAATATCTAGGAACAATTATTGACAAAAATGTTAATTTTAAAATACACTCAGAATATGATGTGGAAGGACAACAGTTCATTCTTTAATTAATATTGAGATAAATCCCTATTCAAATTATGTTAGAGGTATTTTTTAAATTATTGAATATTAATTAAAATTTTTTTAAATTAAATTCAATAAGTTAAACAAAGAACCGCATAGGTAACAAAATCTTGTATTGTCACAATGATCTGCAGATTAAATAAAAAGTCTATCATCATATTCAATTGAAAGATTAGATTCAGTGAACGATGTACATAATTACAACCTAAATAATAATAATTTGTATGTAACTTCTTATTAAAAGGATTTATATATAAGTTATATGGTCAAAAATTCACGGAAAATCATCAGGTAGTGATTCTATGATTAATTCCAAAAGCGACAACTCTAATTCAAAAAAATTGTATGGCCATTAGATAAACCATACGAAAATTAAAAATTGCGTATCCTGATTTCAATATTCATTGTAGCAGTCATTATTTGTAACCAATATTTTTTTTATTGGAGTTACAAGTTTATATGGAAATTCAAACTTAAACATATTTGTACCTCTTAATATGTGCTATACTACGAGTTATTAATATGACAAAATTTATTTCAACTCTTCACAAGTTCCAACCTCTGTTAAAATGTGAAATTACTGTCTGCATTCGAAAATATTGATATCAAAAGATTTCATAGGCCACGGAGGAAAAATCGGAATGAGGTTTGAGCTTATAAACTCCAATAAAAAACAACACATAAGTATTGGCACCCTCCGCACCACACAAGTTTAATTTATTATATAGTAATATAATAAATAGTCCGGGTCGGCCGTTTCGAGGACACGAATGGTCCTCATCATCAACCGGTGACGA